>CM073141.1:7510304-7837804 GCA_037039145.1 Fundulus diaphanus | reverse complement strand
GTTTATTTTTCTTTGCCCTGTCATACATCTTTCACGTTGCAGTTGTCCTGCACAGTGGCTTATATGATGGATCACCGGACGCAGTTTGCAGCACCTCTGTTAACCCCTCGTCTTCCACTGTGTTTATTGGCCTGCAGTTCATGGCTATCCACTTGGAAAGCACTTTTGTCACCCTGTCGGTCGCCGACTTGCTCATATGCGGGATGTTGTCATGGAGTTTAGTTTGGCGACGAGTTCTGTTACGGCTTGCTCAACTGCTAATGTCTTCGCTGCTAACGTTAGCTGTTGCAGCACTCGCTGGGTGCTTCACGTTGATATGGTTGGCTAACCTTGAGCTTCTTCGGTGGTAAGCAAACTCCTTTTTGCAAAGAAGACAGATGACTCTTATCAATTCTCCCACGGAGGCGTTTTTTTGAAATGCAAATTTACCATTCATAGGACCTACAACTTTCATGTGCTTCTCCATTTTCACAACTCCTCTCTGCTACTATTCACCGATGACTTGCCCTCCCAATTACATCGGGAGCCTATCAGTTTATGCTAAATAAGGCCAAACTCATTGCCAGCCAATCAATGACTATTTCAAGATGACATTTCTAGATACTTTCCAAAAAGCAATTTCTCTCCACCATCTGATTGTGTATCCAATTGCTTCAAGTCCTGACCACTGCTACATGTTTCCTATGAAAATGTTTGTCAGGTGGTATCCAACTCAGTAGCCCCTGTAACATTACTGCCTTTTATTTCCATGGCGATGCCATAATATGCATTTAACATTATAACATACTGACTTTAATAAGGCAGGTTGGCATTGATGTGTTGTCAAAACAATGTAGTCGCATGGATGCTGCATGTGTTATGCACCATTTATACCGCAGATATGGGCCACAGCTACAAAATCAACGCAACTATAACTCCTAATGCAGCAATGACCTATTACTTAATTTCACTCAACAATCTGCTGTCTGCAATGATAAACATTCCCTCACCTTCCTACTTTAGTACTGATTTTCAGTGGCCATGTTTTGGTAAAATGTTTTCAGCATATCTTGTCTACTAATAACCAACCTGATTTAAAACACTGGCTTTCTGACATGCAAACTAGAGTGCCGTCAACCTAAACTTGAATCCCATCACATCTTCATGGCTGGAGTGCTAAATCACATGCTACTATTTGTGTATTTTTCACTGGCACCAATATACTCTGACTAAATGATACTAAAAATACCTTTAACATAAGGATTGTTATTGGTGTTAAGACGGCTCTGTTTGCTGCTCCAAGACAACAGTTGAATCATGTGTTGCTGTAGTCTCCATGGGCTTTTTAAGGAAACGGCCATCACACCATGCTCCATCTGTATATCTGTCTCTCTGTGGTACTAATCAACCATATCACCCGAGGCTGTATAACCCAGCATACAGCCTGCAATCTGTTGCAGATTAAGCACTGTCCTTTGCTCTGGACTGGATTCCTCCTGTTACTGTTTTTTGTCCATTACTCAGCAGTTTTATTTATTTTTTCTTCTGCTGATGAATCCATTTCAGAGACCACCAAATAAAGCTGTTTTATTTTCCCACTTTACTGAATTTTGCTTACTTATCTCGGTAAATTTCACATATTTTAGTTGTTGTACAGTGAACCAGAAGTAAGAAGTTGGGACATTTTCACCAATGGGAAATTAAGTTAAGTCCTTTTTTTTTTTTTTTGCATAATTCATCTTGAACGATCTCCACTGACAAGAAAGACATAGTTAGCATGGCTCCCAACTTTATTTGCGGGATCTACAATGTAACATATGAGTGTCTGCATAAATTAAATCATTTTGGCCTTGATAGAGATCCATGCTAGTTACCAAGAAATATTAATAATACAGACTTTAAAATATGGATAGGAATTTGTATAATTATATGCACCATAAAAGTACTAAAAAAGTTAGCAAAAAAAAAAAGTTGAAACATTGGGAACTCATTAGCTACATTTACATGGACAAAAGTAATCAGAATTAGCAGGCAAACGGAATAAAAACGTATAAACAAGCCGGAACATTGTGATCGGATTAAGCTCAATCGGAATGAAATCGTATTCCAAAATGGGGGGGATGTTAATTGATAATCCAATCAATATGCATGTAAACACTTGTCAGTATCAATTATTCAAAATGTGGCAAACTGACCTGAGTGCCCGTGTGTGCCCAACAGAACCCATTTCCACATTGAGTGGCGGAAATACATTGGGAAGCAAAGTTGGCGGGGCTCTCGAAACGACCTTTCTATTAACAAAATTAAGAGCTCAAAATTATTTATTAATTTTTCAACCGTAATTAGAAGCTGGTGCAAGTCTAGCCTGGGCTCTCGGAAGACAAACTCATACAGTACTGATTTGTTTACTATTTTTATTTTATTTTTATTTTTTTAAGGGAAATTTGATAACTGCATGTCTGAGTGGTTCTATTCTGAATAAAGCCAGCTACACATGCACCACATTTTGATCGGATTAATTGATTGTGTGCCCATGTAAATAGTAAAATCAGATTATTTTTGTTTTTTAAAGTTATATGGCCACGTTATATGCCTATAACACACAAGGCTATTTACTCCACCTGTCCGTTCAGATAATGTTTTGATGGTCCTTTTTGAGCCCAAATAGAACCCCAGCAACGGCCGCGATGAGCAGATATTAACAGACGTGGCACCATCTCCCAGCAGTGCCGCAGAACTATCAGAAAGCCATATGATGACTAATGCATCAGGACCAAATAATGCCAAACCGAGCCTGAGCCCTCTGAAATGCCTTGTGGTAGCGCGGTCAAGCGGCAGCTCGGCGTTTTCAAAGACCATCCATTATTATTTAAATAAAACGATCTAACAGCAATTCTAAGAGCCTCATCTCAGAACATCAAGGAGAAATAAAATTCCCATTCATCAATGTAAGAACTAATCAATTGATCTATTTATAATATTGTTTATACTTAAGACTGTAGAGGCTAAAAGAGCATTGCTATTGCTATTACCACAGTATTAAGGACGTTTACTCACGTCAATCAACACTGCAGTAACATCTGATCGATCAGCAAATTTAGCTTCCGCTTCAGTGAACACCAATGTTCATACTGTATTCCCAGTGCTATAAACAGAGCTTTTATTAACAAATTAAGCAAAAAAAAAAAGGGTAAAGCACCCAAATAACATCTAATACGCCAGCAGGACGTGATATTTCAAAAACACTTTGTATGCAACCAGAGTGAGCTACTGTTAAAAAAATGTCATAACATGGCTACGCACCTTTTAATCCAAATACTTTTCAATCCAATCGTGACATTTTGTGACTGTATATATAACTGTCACACCGTAATCAGCTAATTTACTGAAAACACCTACAATGGTGGCCTGAGCTTCTAAACCACACATCAAAATACAGTCCTGCTGTGTTCTGGACCTTTGGATGTCTCTCTGTTAACATATCATTAGGTCATTAGCGGGAGTCTGTAGAACTTGAGTGCACATGGTGGTAATTCAGTTCTTTGAGTCAAGTGGGCTGTACTTGGGACACATCAGAAAACTGCAGCACATTGGCCCTGAAGACTGGATTTTGACAGCCTGTGACTCTTTCTGCGTCAGTAGGCTGCACAGTCATGGGAAAGACTACTGACATGACGGAAGTCCAGAAGACAGTCATTGACACTTTGACAATGAAGGCAGGCCACAAAATGTCATTGCTAAAGAAGCTGGATGTTCATAGAGTGCTGAATCCAATGCATTAAGAGCCGCCACCCACAGACAACCAAAGACATCAGCAGTGTCTTATCTGGGCTAAGGAGAAGACCCCTTTCAAGATGTGATCTATACAGAAAATGAAGCTGAAATACCAATAGTTTGTACCCTTTGTGCCAGATGTTTCAGCCTCACTGTTAAATTGGCAGAGTGCTTATCAATATTGTTGGATTTATATCTCCAGAAGAGGCTCCGACCAAAACGATCGTTACCTGAAACGCATCATCTCCTCACCGAGACAGGAGCTGGTGGTCCGAACGGGTTTGATTAATGCTAGAGGTCTAGTAAATAAGACCATCTCAAACTCTTCTAAAGTGAGTTTTTCCTGGCTCTCCAGGGGTCCGTTCTTCGTACGTTGCTTAAAACATCCAAGATCAAATGACACATCCAAGATAATATCATCGGGCTAATCATGATCCGGCTAATTGGGTTCTTCGAAACACACCTGTTGTTTGATTAGTATCGCTGGATTGAGTTATCTGAGACAGCTGCGCGTTCATGCGTCGGTTTAAAAGGGGAAATGTGTCGATAGTAGAAACAATGATCAGCAACGCTGCTATTGGCTGTTCAACATGGCCAAAGAACGCCCACAGTTTTTCTCTCAAGCAGAACACGAGCTTTTAATGGAAGGTTATGCCGAATTTGAGTCATTAATTAAAACGACAGGTAACACCTCAAAGTCTGCTAAAGCCAGGAGAGAGGGCTGGCAAAAAGTAGCAGACAAATTACATGCATAAGTGTCCATGGTAGATGTTTCTATCACTTTCTACAGTATGTATCTTTGCATTTAATAATTTCACATTTACTTTGTTCTTTTATGTCAGAGCCTCCACCGGACCCACTAGAACATGGGGATAAGTAAAAGTGAAGTACAAGAATATTCTACAAAATGGTAGCTTTTAATTATTATACTTTATTTTAAAAAGCCACTTATGGCAACAGATCCAATATCGTTGTCATTCCTTAGACACTGGAAGTAAAGGACACGTGCAAACCGGGAAATTTAACTAAAAATTCTTTATCTAGAAGTTTTTCCTTTTCCAAGTCATACACAGCTTACACGGTCGAAAACTGTATTGCTCCGTGTCTAGATAATGCGCCCATAGTTTTTTCTAATACAATATACGGCTCGACAGGAAGCAAGCCTTTCAAAGTAAAACTAAACTTCACAATAAAATGGCCTGAACAAATCTTCTTACTGAATATGATAAAAAAAGCAAACCATCATACAAATGACTTAAATATTTTCTATTTATGGCTCTAACACCACTTTTAACTCTTTTTAAAAGCCACTGTTAAATGATGTTTGTCTGTTTATAACAGCCACCAAGAAAAATCTCTCTACAATTACACTGCCGCGCTGTGCTAAAGGATCCTGTCTATTGCGCAATACGCGATTAATTCGAAAAGCTCTGCAAATTATTCTTGCACCTTCCGCAACAGGTTGCTGTCGTAACAATGGGCAAGACATGGCTACGACAGACTTCCCTATCTCCTCCGTTTATTAAACTGTGATCTAATCCTGTTTACATGAAATAAGCCTGCTCGTGAGCAGGCTTAAGCTTGCGCACATGTTGCTATGACAGCAAGTCCAGGATGAGTTTCGAAGAATTAAACTATCCAAGATCATGCCAAATCGTCAACAATCAAATCCAGCTAACTGAGTTAGCGACGTACGAAGAACGGACCCCTGATTTGGACTTCTTGTTTATTACTTAAAACTGTCTTCACAATCGTGAGTTGACAATCTCTCATTAACTTCCTCCCTTCGATTGTGCGTTCTTTAACTCTCCCAGAATAATTTGCAGCAGTGGAGGCCTTTCTACGATATTAATATCCTGCTTCCATTGCCGACAGATTTTTCCAAAGCAATACTGCAGCTTTGAACTACAGCTACTTGAGATAATCTGTTCCACTGCTTTTGTTGTGCACAGGATTTCAACTCAGATCTTGGCTGAGCTGTTTTTAAAGTATGCCCATCTTTAAATGGTCGAGGATTTTAATGTACATGTATGCTGTACCAACACATTCCTGGTCCAGGATATTAGACTTTGTACATACAAAGTGACACTAACATTTGTCTGAGTGCATACTGTCATGGTTTAAGTTGTATCTGGCTTCCTTTTTGTTATTTTGCAGTTCACTCAGCTCTGCTATTAGTCACACCTGTCAGGACACTAATTAGTCTTTATTCCCGTCACCTGTCAAGCTCCCTTTATAAACTCACCTTAGTTGTGTTCTCGTGGCCGGTCCATAATGTTATGATATATTTTTCGAGGATGAACCCGGACACAGCACGCACACACAGAGCAAGTTCTTAGGAGTGAGTTTATTTGAATGGAGTGGAAGATGGATGATGATGGGACCAGAGTCTTTCAACAGACGGAGGTTTAGGGTGCAGAAGTTGGCCGGCAGGAGGCGTGAGGAGAGACTGACCCGGAGGAACTCTGGAGCCGAAGACTTGAGACCGGAGCCAGGTTTTGTTACAGTCAGCCTTTAGACTTTTCCGTCAGCTTTGTTCTCTCCAGTGTTCGTCTCAGAAGGTCTGCTCTCAAGTCCACGGCGCCGACGTTCTGGTCTCAAGCCCACGGCGCCGACGTTCTGGTCTCAAGCCCACGGCGCCGACGTTCCGGTCTCAAGTCCACGGCGCCGACGTTCTGGTCTCCGGTCCTCGGTTCTGACGCTCCGGTCTCAAGTCTTCGGCTCTGACGCTCCGGTCTCAAGTCTTCGGCTCTGACGCTCCGGTCTCAAGTCTTCGGCTCTGACGCTCCGGTCTCAAGTCTTCGGCTCTGACGCTCCGGTCTCAAGTCTTCGGCTCCAGAGTTCCTCCGGGTCAGTCTCTCCTCACGCCTCCTGCCGGCCAACTTCTGCACCCTACACCTCCGTCTGTTGAAAGACTCTGGTCCCATCATCATCCATCTTCCACTCCATTCAAATAAACTCACTCCTAAGAACTTGCTCTGTGTGTGCGTGCTGTGTCCGGGTTCATCCTCGAAAAATATATCATAACACATACAAAATGAAATTTTGTTGCATACAGTTTACGACAATGTAATGAGATGTGTGCTTTTAAATTTAAATGGGTTATAAAAGTTCAGCAATGTTGGCAGTGCAAAAACTTATTTTTTCAGAGATATGTAAACACACCTTCACCTCACAGTGCTCCTCCTCTAAAAGCTCTGTGTAAAACAACATAAGCTTGGAGAAACACGCATGTCCATCCATTATTACTTTTAATATTGCTTCAATTATAATCTCCAAGGAGTGAGGACTATTTATAATGTAAAGTTTAAATGAATCTCTAATACATGGAGGAAATGGAGGCTCTCCTTTACTCCTTCTAGTTTTGCTAGCCTCCGTGGGCTAGGCTAGCGCTAGCAACCTGCTAAAAGCTCTATGTAAAGGAAATGGCACAACAAGCTTTGCTTAAAATTTACTAGTATGAAAATTCTGTGAACAAACACACGTATCGGGATGTGGAGTTGGAAGTGAGGTTGGGTCGTCTCACGATTGCTATCGTAGGGTGCATTTAGCATCTATTTGTTAGTTCCAAGATCCAAGCTCCTTGGCTTTGATTCCATGCTGGCAAACTTATTTTTCCCAAAGCGGTCGTTTTAACGAGTGTGACAGTTAATGATACATGTTTGCAAAATGTTTTAACTTTTTGAAACCAAAAAAACAGAAAACAAAGAAAGGATGAAGGCTATGTAAATGCCCATGTATCCCACAATGCAGTGTTGTTGTTGCCTCATCCATTCAACCCCCATTGATTTTTCGTGAAGCATCGAAAGCAAGTGGCTGAAATTTGTCCATATTTACTCTGCATTCTGATGGATTTTTTAAAAGTGCAAACGGGGCTTGGTGAGGAGCGAAATCTTTCCCACCAGTGAGTCCAACTGGTGAATGTCGCTCTTGTGTAAAGCGCTTTTCCACTCAAAGCACTTTACACAAGTTCAGACCATTTACCATTCAAGGGAGGTGAGCAATAAAATGCTAAAGCTCGCTGTCAGAGAACTGCTGCAATGATTGTCATCTTGGTGTCTCTATAAGAATCATTTGATGCTATCTAAATGTCAACCAGTTGTTGAGATGACATACCAGAACAAGTAATGTTCTCTCCTACTGTCATAAAGGTAAACATGATGAGTTTGTTAAACTCCCCTTTGGATTCTGAAGATTATATAGACTGATTTTATTTAAGGGGTTTAGCTATGACGGCTCTGATGTTTCAGATGTAAGCAATAAATGACTTTGATGATCTCCAATAATTCTAGAAAAATAAGAAACTGCTGTGATGCCTGTAAAGAAGCATTTTGCCTCAGCTCACACAATCCAAGTCGATGTTCAGGAGAATTTATTGTTTCAGTTTCTGCTGTATTCTTGCTTGTACCTTTTGTTGAGACATGCCTCTGATGTGAAGGGACTTCTGCCCTCAGAAGTCATAATCAGATGTTTTTGTTAAAAGAAATGACTCTCTGTGGCGTTGAATTTATCGACTTCACAATGAAAAGAGAAGTCAGTATGTGACAAGATGATTACAGGTAATGGTTGCCTTCTCATGTGGGACAGTGGGTCTTTTTGTTGTAGAATAAAGCGCTTGTTTTGCAGCCTGCAACATATGTGTAAGTGGAGCTCTGTTGTACCAGGGAAATGGCTCTGATTATAGCATGTCTGTGTTCGTCAATTCTCCTGTGGCAGAACTGAAGGAGACACTGGGAGTGTGCAGCAGGTCTGTCTTTGGTGTGGAGCCATCCCAGATGTCCTTTCTGTTCTTCCTCATGTACGCCGCTGCAGCTGGAGGTCTCATGGCACTTCTGGAGAGCACTCCAGGCTGTGCTCAGGAGTTCAAGATAAAGGTATATCCCTCATATCCTCCCCTTGATACTCTATTGCAATTTTAAACATTGGCAATGCCACTAGTTATCTACTCACTGGAGTGGGGCTAAGCACTTTCATCACAGTCTGCTCAGCTTGTGCCATGTCTCAGGGAACATGCTGCTTTTCTTTGGCCATTGATTTAGAGGATCTTAACACTCCTGGCTTTGAACTTGTTGTGGATTTTGCTACTTTTCTGTGTCCCCCCCCCCCCCCCCCCTTAGCATGAGACTTATGTTCCTTCTGTACTCTGTGTTTACACTCTCACATGCCATCCCTCTCTCCTCCCACTGTGGTAGTGTAGAAAGGGGCTGAAACCAGTGAGAACTAATGGATTAACAAGGTCATTCAGAAAATGGCATTACTGCTTTCAGTTTGAACCTCCTATAAAAGGCGTTTTTTATTTTGGTTCCACTTTTCTTCACTCACAGCAGCATTCTTATGATTTAATTCCAGATATGCCCTGAAGAAATAACTGTAAACACGGAAACAGCCCGAGATGCAGTGAGAGTGATACCGTAAATGCCATCCGGAGCAGATTTACTACTGTTGGTCCCACAGTAGAAAAGTCAGCTTACACCTGCAGTATTTTCTCAATTTTCTTTTTCCTACGTTAGATATGTCAGTCAAAATCAAGGGCAATATCACAATATTTTACATCCAAAAGGTCTAAAAAATGGAAATGTATCAAACATAACCAAAGCACACTTGGCCTGTATAGACATTTTTAAGAATTTGTTTTTTAAAAACACTTTTCTAATTATCTTGGAACCGGATAACTCAACGATCTGCCTCCCATTCTGCTTTTAGAACCTCTAGGAACCACCAGTAAATCAGCCGACTCAGTGCTCTGTTAGGAATATATGGAACAACAGAGAACATTATACATTATACTATTACATTTTGGTTTTCAGTTTTTACTTGCTCTTATAGATATGTTTATTCATATATTTCAGTTCATTGATTGATTATTTGGCTTCCTCTCACAGTCCAAAAACACGTTAGATTAATTGGTAACTCTTAGGTTTCTCTGTGATGGCCTGTCAGGTTGTCCAGGGTGTACTCTACCTCCGGCATAGTACAGGAGAGTATAGAGAATGGATAGCTTGAGATGATTAGAGATTGTAGCTAATTAAACCCAGCAATCCTTTTCTCAGAAACCTGTATTATAAAACATCTTGAGTCTTGAGGATAAGGCCACAGCAGGTCATGCAATGGTTCTGACAGATCCCTCTTGTGGAGTCAGCAGACAGATTACCAAGGTGTCCATGGGTGGGAGAAAAATGTTTCTAGGCTGAGAAACTGTATTGTTTTACGATGATTTTTACATTTTCTGGACAGCTGTTCCGTGGACTGTGTAAATAAATATTTGCTGTCTGCTTGGTTTTTGAATAATTATCCAAATTATGTTTTTTGTGTGCTTTTGTTCTGAGGCAAATGAAACAGGCTGTTTGAGTGCAGCTGTATAGTGCTACTTTAATTTTATTTCCTTCTCTCACAGTCAGTATGATTAGTTTGATGCAACATTTTATTTATGGATGTTTTGTGAAAACTGCAAATGGACTTAAGTTTTAACAGTTTGAGAGGCTAAATGTCTGATAAGTAAGATTTTCAGCTGCTTCCATTCACTGCTACTAGGTTTTACACAATATAAAGTACGGTATTTCTCTTCAGTACAGTTGCCAAACTTAGAGTCACAGCTCCGTTGATCCATCCATTCCCTTAGCTCTTAGCAGTAATGATTTTATGGGATTCTTCATAAATAAAATTGATTCCATTAAAAATAAAATTATTGGCATCCTCCCAAACATGATTACCTCGTCCTCAGTAAGTGAGGCAGCGTTGGAGGAATCTTTAGAACCTGCACAGTGTCTGAACTGTCTAGAAGCAGTAGAGCTTTCTGAGCTATCTAGAATTCTAGCTTCATCTAAACCTTCTACCTGTATGTTAGACCCAATCCCAACCAAGTTGTTTAAAGAGATATTCCCTTTGATCAGTGGCACTATTTTAGACATGATTAATCTATCCTTAGTAAATGGATATGTACCACAGGCTTTTAAAGTAGCTGTTATTAAACCTTTACTTAAGAAACCATCTCTTGATCAAGATGAGTTAGTAAATTACAGACCTATATCTAATCTTCTTTTCTTATCTAAAATTCTTGAGAAAGTAGTTACTAATCAACTTTGTGAACATTTACAAAGTAATGACCTACTTGAGGAGTTTCAGTCAGGCTCCAGAGCTCATGATAGCACTGAAACAGCTCTGGTGAAGGTCACCAATGATATTCTCATGGCCTCAGAAAATGGACTTGTGTCTGTACTTGTCCTGTTAGATCTCAGTGCTGCATTTGATACAGTTGATCACAATATTCTCCTACAAAGACTTGAGCATACTGTAGGGATTAAGGGGAAAGCATTAGGCTGGTTTAAATATTATCTGTCGGACAGATTCCAGTTTGTTCATGTTAATAATAAATTTTCTTCAAACTCTAGGGTCACCTGTGGAGTACCACACGGTTCAGTCCTTGGACCAATTCTCTTTACTATATATATGCTTCCGATTGGCAAAATTATCTGACAGCATGGGATTAATTTCCACTGTTATGCTGATGACACTCAGCTATATTTATCCATAAATCCTGATGAATCCAATCAATTACTTCGACTGCAGTCATGTCTTGATGACATCAAAAGCTGGATGACTTTAAATTTCCTGCACTTAAATTCTGACAAGACGGAAGTTGTAATATTGGGACCAGAGTCCTCAAAAAATAAACTTCTTAAACCAATCACTTAATCTGGATGGCATTAACTTGGTCTATGGTGATAAAGTAAAAAATCTTGGGGTTATTTTTGACCAAGACATGTCATTTAAATCCTATATTAAACAGGCTTCCAGAGTTTCCTTTTTTCACCTCCGGAATATCGCCAAAATTAGAAACATTCTGTCCAGGGGTGATGCTGAAAAACTAGTCCATGCATTTGTTACTTCAAGGCTGGACTATTGTAATTCTTTACTATCAGGAAGTCCACAAAATGCAGTTCAAAGTCTTCAGCTGATCCAAAATGCTGCAGCAAGAGTTCTGATGAAAATCAACAAGAGGGATCATATTTCTCCAATTTTAGCTTCCCTTCATTGGCTTCCTGTTAAATCAAGAATAGAATTTAAAATTCTTCTTCTAACGTATAAAGCCCTTAATAATCAAGCTCCATCATATATCAGAGCTCTGATTACCCCGTATGTTCCTAACAGAGCACTTCGCTCTCAGACTGCAGGTCTGGTGGTGGTTCCTAGAGTCTCTAAAAGTAGAATGGGAGGCAGATCCTTTAGCTATCAGGCTCCTCTCCTGTGGAACCAACTCCCAGTTTTGGTCCGTGAGGCAGACACCCTGTCTACTTTTAAGACTAATCTTAAAACTTTCCTTTTTGACAAAGCTTATAGTTAGAGTGGCTCATGTTACCCTGAGCTACCTCTATAGCAGGGGTCACTAAAAATCAGCGGGGCCCGGAAAAAGAAAATCAACAACCAGTAAAGGTCCGGAGACATTTTTAGTTATAATCCGTTACTTTAAACAGCATTTAACAGTGGAATGAAATGCAGGTGTTTATACATCCACCTTATACGTTGACTTTTAAATTAAATTATATAAAAGAATGTTTTTCTATTTGAATATCTAAAGTGCTTTTTGAAATAGAGAACAACAATCTTTCAGTTTGGTATATAGACACTTTCCTGGCTTTCATATCTTTTATAAAACACCTGTGACCGTTTTTTTTTTTTTTTTTGCCTCTCTTTTTTTATGGCTTAATGAGAGAAATGGGCTTTAGGCTGCCCTGCAAGGACCATAACCTGGCTTTGAATGGCGACAAAGCCATTCTCAAGCACATTTCAAGGTGCTCATTTGTACTGTGCCTTTAAATCGGCTATTTTCAACGTACGTAAGCGGATATTTTTGGGAAAATGAGCTTTGCTTCATTTCGTAAGTGAATTCATTCCCGCTAAATGTTGCTGCTTTTGATGAGAGCGACTGTCTCGGAACAAATGAGACAGACAGGTTTTTTTTGCTCCCACCTGGCAAGATGAACAGCTATGTGTCAGTCCATTCTTCCTTGAAGACCTGTTTTTTGTGTCTGCTTTCTTAATTTTTGAGCACGCCATTTCACTTTTCTTTCATCAGTTCACCGCCCTTCTTCCAGCAGTGCACTCTTTCTCTGCTCTCTTTTACTCTTTGTCTTCTCCTTCTTTCCCACCGCCTGGCTTGCCACAGGTTTGCCACTCTGTTTCTAAAAGTAGCTAAACAGCAGCAACCCTGAGTGACAAAGCTCATTAGCTAATTTGCATCACGTGCAGCCTGGTGCTGGACACTCCGGAGGGCTTTACCATATTAACAAGAGAAGTGGCGCAAGTGAAATTTAGACACTGCCGTCGGACAACATGCATTAATTTAGAAATATTTTAAATCAAATCAAGTTGGGTCCGGATTAGCCAGTAGTTGGGTCCGGATCCGGACCCCGGTCCGCTAATCTGTGACCTCTGCTCTATAGTTATGCTGCTATAGGCTTAGGCTACTGGAGGACATCAGGGCCTGTTTTCTCACTCTACTGATTTCTACTATTCTGCAATTTTGCATTGCATTGCATTGAAATGACTGATGCCATTTCAGCTTTTAACTTTTTGCTCTTTCTCTTTTTTCTTCATAGTAGGTACACCTGGTCTGGCGTTCTGTTAGCTGTGACATCATCCAGGGAAGACAGATCACCCACTATTACCATCTAATGTAGAACAGATTACTGGATCAATGTGTGCTTCTGTGCTTTTTAGTCTCTCTTGTTGTGTCTCTGCTCTGTCTTCTGTAACCCCCAGTCGGTCGAGGTAGATGACCGTTCATACTGAGCCCGGTTCTGCTGGAGGTTTTTCCTTCCCGTTAATGGGGAGTTTTTCTTTCCGCTGTCGCTTCATGCTTGCTCAGTATGAGGGATTGCTGCAAAGCCATGGACAATGCAGACGACTCTCCCTGTGGCTCTACGCTTCTCCAGGAGTGAATGCTGCTTGTCGGGACTTTGATGCAATCAACTGGTTCCCTTATATAGGAAATTTTTGACCAATCTGTATAATCTAACCCAATCTGTATAATATGATTGAACTTGACTTTGTAAAGTGCCTTGAGAT
This sequence comes from Fundulus diaphanus, assembly GCA_037039145.1. Lineage (NCBI taxonomy): Eukaryota > Metazoa > Chordata > Actinopteri > Cyprinodontiformes > Fundulidae > Fundulus > Fundulus diaphanus. Next base: position 7,823,986 of record CM073141.1, on the reverse strand, counting down.
GACATGTTTCATGAATTGGCACTATATAAATAAAATTTATCTTTGTGACAGTTGTTTGCAGAAATGGGTGGGCTGATCCCAGGAGGCATCTGAGGAACAAACTTGTTTAAACCAAGAGTTAAATTGTACCGACGTCTACCTGACATGAGACTCTGAGCTTTTATATTTACCTGAATGTTTCCAGAATTTTAGATTTTGAATTACAGTTTTTGTCACAAGCAGGGATTTGCTGCTGCAATGAAGGTTAAGTAAGTGTTATTAGGTGACACTAGTTCATTAGAGGGAATTAGAAAGTTTAAAGAGGAAACTTTAGAACCTAGTGTGTATATGTGTGTATATATATATATATATATATATATATATATATATATATATATATATATATATATATATATATGCAACTTCCGATTCTCCCACTTCCAGTCTGCAGATGTAGCCCTTGCTATCTCCACTGCCTTGGGCGAGCCTTTTTTCTTTCATACATTTTAACGTCGGCTTCCTTGATGGCCAACATGGAAATGTAAACAGCAGGATGCTACAAGCCTGAACACAAATGAAGCAGTAAAGTTTCCAAAATGTTTATTTATGCCCTTTCAACTGTACAGAAATCCCATACTGAAATGTCTATATCCATCCATAACATGTAAAGCAATTCACAATTCCTCCTTTGGTCCAGGAAAAGGCATTAATGTTCACCACGTCGAGCCTGACTCATGGTGTCTTATCTGTTTCTCCACAGGGAGGCACCCAACAACTTTCTGAATGTCTGGCCCAGCGGGTTGGCTGGAAGAACGTCCGGCTGGGCTCTGCTGTGACGGCCATATGGCAGGTAGAGTACAGTAACGTCTCACTCGGGGACTGATGAGGTGTGACACTGAGATAACAGCTTCCTCACTGGGGAAACAGGCTGTCTCATGTGAAGGTGCTCTCTGTTGCGCCTGAATTTCCCCCTCATCCACAGTTAAGAGACCGAAGCTTTAAGTGGAGTGGACCCATATATACATAATTGTCTTTAGGTCATGCTGGGTAGTAATGTGTTTATTTATTCATTGACTTTAAAATATTAAATGTTAAGTATTGCAGAGCTATTAAATTAAATACTGCACCTAATCAGTAAATTGTGCCTGTCACTTAAGAAATGCCAGTATACAGAATGAATGACCTGCAGGGATCCTTATCGTCTGGCCTATACATATGAACTTTGAGCTTTGTGTGTGTGTGTGTGTGTGTGTGTGTGTGTGTGTGTGTGCATGTCAAAAAAAGATAAAGGGAGAACTAAAATAACACTTCCTAGATCTGAATGAATGAAATATTCGTACTAAATACTTTATTTACATATTTGAATGTGCTAACAACAAGATCACACAAAATTGATCAATGAAATCAAATTTATTAACCCGATGGAGGTCTGGATTTTGAGCCACACTCAAACTTAAAGTGGAAGAACACACTATAGGCGGCTCTAACTTTGATGTAATGTCCTTAAAACAAGATTAAATGAGACTTAGTAGCGTGTGTGGCCTCCACGTGCCTTTATGACCTCGCTCCAACGCCTGGCCAGCTCCTGATGAGGTGGTAGATGGACTCCTGTGGGATTTCCTCCCAGACCTGGACTAACGCATCCATCAACTCCTGAACAGTCCGTGGTGCAACGTGGCGTTGGTGCATGGAAAGAGACATGATGTCCCAGATGTTCTTAATTGGGTTCAGATCTGGGGAACGGGCGTGCCGGTCCATAGCATCAATGCCTTCATCTTGCAGGTACTGCTGACACACTCCAGCTACATGAGGTCTAGCATTGTCTTGCATTTGGAGGAACCCAGTGGCGACCGCACCAGCATATGGTCTCGCAATGGGTCTGAGGATCTCATCTCTGTACCTAATGGCAGTCAGACTACCTCTGGTGAGCACATGGAGAGCTGTGTGGCCCACAAAGAAATGCCACCTCACACAATTACTGAACCGGTTATGCTGGAGGATGTTGCAGACAGAAGAACATTCTCCACGGCGTCTCCAGACTCTGTCACATGTGCTTAGTGTGAACCTGCTTTCATCTGTGAAGAGCACAGGGCCCCAGAGGCGAATTTCCAATGTTCTCCAATTCTCTGGCAAATGCCAAATGTCCTGCAAAGTGTTGGGCTGTAAGCATAACCCCCACCTGTGGATGTCGGGCCCTCATACCACCCTCATGGAGTCTGTTTCTGATTGTTTGAGCAGACGCACATTTGTGGCCTGCTGGAGGTCATTTTGCAGGGCTCTGGCAGTGCTCCTCCAGTTCCTCCTTGCACAAAGGTGGAGGTGGAGGTCCTGCTGCAGGGTTGTTGCCCTCCTACGGCCTCCTCCACATCTCCTGATGTACTGGCCTGTCTCCTGGCAGCGCCTCCATGCTCTGGACACTACGCTGACAGACACGGCAAGCCTTCTTGCCACAGCTCGCATTGATGTGCCATCCTAGATGAGCTGCACTGCCTGAGCCACTTGTGTGGGTTATAGACTCCGTGTCATGCTACCATTAGAGTGACATCACCGCCAGCATTCAAAAGTGACCAAAACAAAGTGACCAAAACATGATCGTGCGTCGTGTAGTGTACAGGGGGTAACGAGGGATGATTTGCCTCTCACGACCACTTCCCGATCAGGAATCGGATGGTTGGTTAAAAATCAAACATGTCTGAAATTCAGTCGGCCCTCATGAGCGATCGTGAGTGCGTTCTGCTGTTGAAGCGGAGTTACGACAGTCTACGAGCTGATTTCCCCTGACCTTGCGCACGCACAAACAGGGAAATTCTTCTTCATCTTCTCAAATGAAAACATAGGAGCGGAGAGAAGCATGATGGCGGTACGTGGGACATGGAGTCAAACTACGGAGTAACGCGTAGATTTGCCAAGGCAGCGCGTTTCGTTCTATTAAGGCTCACCGACACTTCTGCCTTTTTCTTCTTCTACTGTTGACATTTGGCTTCCGGTAGACGGATATGAGTAGCGCCATCTCTCTACAGGGCTGAGTCCGACATGTGGCTTTTGAACGTACAGTGTGAGTAGTCAGGTCGCATCAGAACGTCGGGCCGCACAGTGTAAGAACCTATATCATGAGCAGTGAACTTTTAAACCCTGCGGTTTTGTTCTACAGTTTGAGCTGTATATGGGTACCACGACTGAAAATATCGTACAGTGTATGCCCGGCATTATTGGGGTTGTCTTGCTAATTGCCACTAGTTTCCACCCGCTGTCTATTCCATTTGCACAACAGCAGGTGAAACTGATTGTCAATCAGTGTTGGTTCTTAAGTGGACAGTTTGATTTCACAGAAGTGTGATTGACTTGGAGTTAGCATATTTTTCAGACCATAAGGCGCACCGGATTAAAGACGCACTGTGAATGAACGTGTCTGTGCATCTTTGTCCGGATTATAAGGTGCATTAAATGTTCTTCCCTAGCATGTAATATCACTCCACCCCTCCGTGTACACTGCTGTCTCCTGAGAGGGAGAGCTATCTGTCTCTGTTGGGAGGACAGAGTAGCTGGACTACCCTGGCCTGTTTCTAACATAAAACCAAATTAAACAGAACTTTTTATATTGAATCAACTTACTAGGTTTATTGTTGCTAGCGCGTACTCTGGGCGCGGGCTGCCTTACATGAATGCACTTCTAGTTTAGACATTACAGTCAGGCAGTCTTGTAGACAGCTCATGGGTCCGATCAGGTGGTGACACAGTGTACCGTAATGGTCCGAATATCCACTGAGTGGAGCAGCTTCGTTGCTAACAAAAGTCATACTTACACATTTTAATAAATTTTTGAGCGCATTGTACCACATAAAATCAGTCGGTAAACAGAACGGTAATCACATATAAGGCACACCATACGTTTTTGAGAAAATGTTAGGATTTTGAGTGCACCTTATAGTTAGTAAATAAAGGGAACACTTAAACAACACCATGTACTGTATTTTTCTGTTAGATGCGCTCAGTTTTTGACTCATTAACACAATGCCAAGCTGGTAAGACGTTGACAGTGACCTTAAACAATATACTGCTTGCTGCTCCAGTAAGGCTTGTAAGGGCATTTCTATACTATTTGAAGTTCACCATTCTTGTGGGAATTTTTTTCATGAAAAAAACCAATTTTAGTGAAGCTTTCTAGGAGTAGATTTCCATGCAAATTTACTTGTTTAAAAAATTAGTATTGTAGAAAACCAGGAGCTTCATCTTAAACTCTACCGGCCTCGGTTCAATTTGGGGGAAAAAGAGGTAGTCATCCTTTCTCTAAACAGAATATGGTGATTAAACTTAGCTATGTAAAGTGATATCTGATATCCTTCCTGGAACATTGTTTTATTTTTTGACATTAATAAGACCAATGTAGAGATGGAGATAATTGTTACCAGCTCATACCACCAGTAGAGAACGGTGATTGAAAAGTAATTCATTGTATTTGAAGCCACAACATGAGGGCACCTTGCAGTCTTTAAATTGACCCTGAACTCTTCCATCTGCCAAAGTATTCTAGATTCAGATGAAGAGTGCATGTTTCTGATAGCCGCGAAAACAGCTTGATAGAATACATAAAAATAGGTTACAATAGGATTATAAAAATGCTATTAAAAATTACATTTTATCTTCTTGAAAACCGTTTTGAAAATTGTTCTTTAAAGCTGACAGTCTATGCTTTTTAAAGACAACCCCAATGTAAAGTCATTGAAAGTCTGTTGCAGTTCTGTTGCCTTTTGAACTATGAAAGAACAAGACTGAAATGTGAAAAACACGTATTTTACATTTTCCATATCTTCTTATGTCCAATGTTTCCGGAAGCCTTTTAGTGAGCTGTGCAGCATGAACTGGGTGAGAGGCAGAGCAGAACCTTGACATTTTGCCTGTCTATCAAAGTGCTAACACTTATTGACGGAAAAACACATTCACACTGACACTCTCGGCCACAGGCATTTTAGAGTTTCCACTTCACATCGGCTGAAGCAGAGCAAGGACAAAAGCCCTCCCAGTTGGGGAGATTGTGTTTACACCCACGATGGTCTTGTTGAAAGACAACGCAGAACTAAATCCATCAAATCTAAATCCATGTGTTGCAAGCTAAAACAGTCTTTAAAAGACTCTCAACCACAGACATGCTTGACTCACTTAAATATATCATGAATTCTGTTTTTGTTGGGCGTTTTAGAACCAACCAGTAAAATTTGATGTTCTATTGATAATGTATTTAATACAGAGACAATGATTCTTAACCATAAAAGGTGGAGCACTTCCTCTGGGTCCTCAAATGGAGGAGTTCTAGTATCTTGAAGTCTTTTTTTTTTTTTTTTTTTTTAAGGGGAGACTGGAACTGGAGACTGAAGCTTGATCTGTATTAATCGGGGCTCACTTTGCTGGTGCCAGGTTGGATCTTCTTTTGCCATCAGACCTCCCTTAATTATATGTGGCGTTGCTTTAAAAAGGTGTTGTAAACCTTCCTCTGTGATTCTGATCCATTTTGACATCATAGTATGAAACACTGTACAATCTAACCCGCTTTTATAGGAGATGAGGTGTGGATCATGACTGAAATGAGATGCCGGACACAACTTCCTGCAACGAGCTTCCTCAGCTGGGTGACTGGACCCAGTCTAGTTGATGAGGTGAGAGGCTTGGAGTAGAGTCATTGCTAATGCCACTGATGTAGTTCAGGCATCCGTTCAAGATGCTCCGCTTTGGAGCTTTTCTGGGGACGTCCCACCCTGAGGCAGGCCCAGAACACAAGTCGTGTCAAGTATCACTTTATTGTGTCCCCTTAGAGAAATTCTCCTTACAGCAAGGTGGGACAAGAAAACATAGACGATACCCATGCACACATAAACAATCACATAATCAATTTATGTACAATTATCAACTAAAACAGGCTGAACAAAAATCAAGCCTGATAACCTTAAAAATTTATTTGAATGATGGTCTGGCTAGTAAAACATTTTTTTTCCCATCTGTTTGTTTTTAATTTGGGATTTCTGAATCTCCTCCGCGATGGTAGTAGCGAACCACTATGAAGTGGGTGACGTGAAGAATGAATTGTGTTCTGCCTTTTGCCTTTTTTTAAAGTTTCTTCTAGTTTGAGTAATCTCACTCCTATAATTTTGCCAGCAATTTTTACAATTTGCTTAATCCTGTTCTTGTTTCTAGCTGATAGACTGCCAAACCAGGTGATAAAAGCGAAAGTGAGGACATATTCAATCAGACTCTGTGGAGAGAAGCCTTTCTGACCTCAAAACACCTCGGAATCCTCCTTGAAGATGACGGGAGGTTCACTTTGCAGAGATCTGTTGGTTCATTTTCCTGATGAAAACTATTTTTAGTCTGTAGTGTTATTGGATGTCTGCCTCGGTATTTAGCTTGGCATACAAATGAATTATTGCACAGACCCATCTGTGAGGCCTTGGTTGTTTTTTTTTTTTTAAGGGGAAAACCTGAAACACTGTCTACAGTGTATCACAGGCTATTTTGGACCAACACAATGTATTTACCTGGTAAGATCCAACTTGAGACAAAAGTAGCAGGAGGTGGGCATTAGTCCACACAACTGTCTGGGGTTGGATTCCTGACTCTGGCATCATTGCTGCATGTCTTCCCACCTCCTGTCTCTGTCCACTGTGGATAAAGGGCTCCTATTGCAACCCAATCTTAAAAAGGAGCCGTAGGTAATTCATCAAGCAAGCCTGAAGAAAAGTGCTAAATGAAAACTTGTTTTGACGCTCTAAACTGAACCAAGATGTTAGTTTTGTGACCAGAGCGACCACTCGGACGCACGCAGAATCTATAAATATTTTTGTTATCCACATAAATTGAAGAGTAACTCTAACTCTGATTCACAGCATGTGATTCATTCAGAAAGTATTGCAAGCTCAGTTTAGTCATTTATTTTTCATTCGTGTGTGGAGAAATCAACAAGGAGTCAACCAGCAGGAGTCTTGTGGTGCATGCTGTCTACCAGTCTGAGGAGGATTGATGCTAAAAGGGATCATTTACATAACATGGATAGTGTTCAGTTAAAGAAATTTGTTATTATAAACGGCTAATTTGGGCGGCTACCTAAGAATGTATGGTGATTATATAATTTTTAGGAAAGGCACACCATCAATTTATTTAATGTATGGATTAATTTCATTGCTTAAAAGAAATGGGTATAAAACAGGGATGTCGGGACATAGACTTTTATCGTTTAACTGCACATTCACAATGTACATTTGAGTGAAATTTGATTGTAAGGCTCCAATTAAAAACAGAAGACAAAAAACTTTATTCCTATCTGGTTGGTCTTTGGCTCAAAATCTGAGTGATCTATCGTTGAAAAGGGGCTGGATGAAAGCAGCCAACACAAAATCTGCTGATTTCGGGACATTTGGACTTATTATGGCCACAGAGCATGACGGCTTGGTTCAAATCAAGTCCATGGCAGTGCATATCAGTTTATGAACACAAAGACCGGCTTGTGGCAGTGTCTTTTCCCTCCTGGTAATCTGACAGCTTCCACTGACACAATGAAGGGAAAGATGGACAACTCATGCTGTCCACTTGGTGCAACTTAGGGCTGGATCCATATGGAGTTTCATCTAAACACACGATGAGCCAGAATCAAGCACGGAGTTTTAGATGCAGTTTGTTTATGCCCTCATTTTGTTTATGCTATCCAGTTTTTTTGGCATTTATGATAAAGCCCACCTTTCAATGCAGGATAATCTTATATGGAATATTTTCAGAAAATCAAAACATTTGATTGATGTAAAATTTAATTGGGATAAAAGTACATGTTAAGAACTGTTTTTCACAAAATCCCTGGTATCGCACTTATTACCTCTAACAGTTCCTGTCAAGCATGTTTAGATAACAATTTTTCTTCATTTCTGCCTTCTTCAGGGATGGTTTAATCAACAATTCCCTTCTTACACTCTTGTACTATAACTATGCTGTGACCTGCAGGCACATTTCTTTTATGTATTCCTCAGAATGAGAAAGAAAAGAGATCATGGTATTCAAATAAGACTGATGTTGATCTTCATCTATATAATAAAAAGAAATCTGCTTGAGAACACAACTATCTTTCATCCACACACTTTGAGCTCATTTAATTTGTCGTTTACTTTTTAAAATTCTATTTTTTATCATTAATTGGTAATTCATTGCTTCCTTTTGCCCTTGCTGTAACTATAAAGAAGCACAAAGGTATATTTCCCTTATCCAATCTCCAAAAATGGGAAAGACAAGAGTAATGACTGGGGCGACGGTGGCGCAGGAGTTGGGGAGTTTGTCGGCTGGTTGCCTGTTCGATTCCCCACTCTGACCGATTAATGGTAAATTAAGTGAGTTAAAGGAGCTAAAAATGTCTGCAACACTCGCTGTTAAAGAACTGCGGTAAAGAATAAGAGTCGTAAGTCTTAATTAGATCCCATCTACATGTCCGCTGATTGTCTGGGACAAACAGGGTTCGCTAAACTTTGCTGGGAATTAAATAAGTCATGTAAGATGAAGATATTTGACTGCAGTCAGGTGGCATAAAAGAAAAAATACCTCATTTTAAGTAAGTCAAAATGAGTTGTCACTGGGTCTTTGAGCAGGATAATAATCCAAAACCTTTGGTAAAATCAGATACCGTTCACCAGACACAAGTTTGACTTCTTCTATAATATGGTAGTCTCAATCCCCTGAACTAAATCGTGTAGAAAACCAGTTTACTCTGAAGGATTTTGGAGAGATGTTTCCAAAAGAAATGGTCAGATATCCCTCTGTCTTTAAAATATCAAGTTATTTATGCTTGGGGAAGGTGTTGTACATTTCTTGATTTTAGTTAATGTATTTTAGAGTTATCCATTCAAGTTTGAAATACAGGACAAACGGTGCCAGACATGCAAAGATACAACAGGGAAAAAGAAGCATTGAACACTTTAATTCTTTGAGTGTTTCTAATATTTCTGTTAACATTAAACTCACACCAGATGTCTGTAACAATCCAAGTAATCCACACACAGAAAAAAATCAAAACAAACTAGTCCATAAATGATGCTGAGTTATGAAGTGTATAGGGAATAAGTATTAAACACAAGAAAGGCCTCCAAAACTAGCAAAAACCTGCCTGCTGCTATTCTCAAATCAGTATCAGCTGGTTTTGTATTAAATGGGTTTCTCTTTGCCAAAGAGAGGTAAAAGCAATTAATATGTTTTACTGTTGTAAAACATATTAATGGAAATGGTTGCAGCTATATTTCTAAATTTCCAAGTGTTCCACGTGTGATTGGAGCTATAATCTAAAAGTAAAAAAAAAAAAACATAAACAAGCCATTGTCAAGTGTGCTTCGTAAAATGTCAGAGCGGAGTCAAACAATTGTTCAAAAAGGTTCAAGAGCCAATAGACACAGACAGCATTTGACAGACCTGGAAACAAAGTTTTTCCCCATGAAAATAAGTAATGCAATCAACCACACTGGCCTCAGGGCAAACTCATAGCACAAGACTACACCACTGAAGGTTTGCTGTTTAAAGTTTGCTAACAAAGATCTGGACCAGTCAGTGAAATACTGGTAGATTATAGTTTGGTCAGGTAAGTGCAAACATCATGTTTTGAGAAAGAAGGGTTCTGCACATCTGCTTCCAGATATCACAATCATGCTGTGGTCTGTCTTACTTCATATGGTTCTGGCAGATGAGAAATGTACCAGGACATTCTTGACAAGAATATGAAACAAGTGTGAATTTTCAAGCAAGACAGTAGTCCTAAACACTACGGTAACTTTATTGGTTAGAAAGTAAAACTACGAGAATGGCCCAGTCAATCAGCTGGCTTTTCCATAATGTATTGAATACATTTCTGTAAGTATTTTCAATACTTATTCCCTTTTGTCATTCCAATTTTCATCCATAATTCATGGACTAATTATCTGTGTGGATTGGGTTGTTGCCAGCATCCAGTGTGAATTCAATGTCAGACATAGAAACATATTTACTGAGACAAACATGCATATGTTGAATAGTTATTTCACCTTCTGTGAGGACTACTTGTAACCCCAGCTATGTAAACCTCTGTATGTACCTAAGATTATTCCATCTCACAGCAAATCCCTCTTCCAAGCTTCTGTCTCACACCAAAACACATGAGTTTTACTGGTAAACCCTTTATAAAATGAAAGTTGATTTCTGTTTGCACAGGATGCAGAGTGGGCCAGGGTCATGACGACCCACGACACCTTCTTGTGCCGGGCTGTGATCGTCACTTGCCCCCCTCATTTGGCAGGTCAGTGTGTGTCTCCCACATTTCTCTCTGCTCGCTAACTGAAATTCTCACTGATGCAGAAGGCAAATATCCCACTCCCTCATCACTTCTGTTAAATGTGGCTGGCCGTGCATCCATGCATTTATATCAACAAATTTCCTCAATCTTTCACTGGCTCCGGGGTGTAGGAGTCACTTTGGCTTAAGTACATCCAGACCGAGGTCAGGTTCCGGGCTCAGGATTTGCTTTGATTTGATTTTTGAAACCAGTGCAAGAGTTGAGGCCTAAACTTTTAACTGGAGGGGCAAAGTGACATTTGTTATGGCTCGGATGTGGGAAGCTGAAAGTGGTAAACACGTCACTGTCAGCTTCCCTGCAATCAACTTACCGAGTTGAGAAACATTTGGACACCTGCAGGGGTGTCACATTTGGCATGAACCATGCATTTTGAGTTTATCCAGTTAAAATAACATTTAAAACATTCCAAGTTAAGAATTAAATTCCAAATGGCATTTTCCCCTACGTTCAAATACATATGATCAAAAATTTAATTGATTTCAGAAATAGATTTCAGTGCAACTAATATATTATAGAATCAATTTAATCAGATTTTCTAAGCAATTATGTCTGTGAATTTCTAAGATTATAGCTATGAAAAGCCAAAATGCAGTATTCATTGAAATAGATTTAGCTAAGACCTTTTTTAAAAGATTTCAGTCCAGCAAACCGTTATTGATGGCCTCCGGAAAATGTTAAGCCATAAAAAAGTCTTCCTAAAGATGTCCCGCTTGGGTGTTCAGAGTAATGATTAATGATTAAGCTGATTAATGGAAAGTTGAGTGGAAGGGGAAAAAAAGTGTAATAAAAGGTGCACTTATAAAGTTAAGTCGATACAACCTTCTACCAAGAAATTGTAGACCACTTCATGTTTTATAAGAAGCTATATGAAGATGCTGATTTTATTTTTGGTATCAAAAAGATAACCTGTGCAATATGGTAGAGAGGAAGATGGAAGACACCAGATTCAAATGTGCAGATGAAAGGAAGGCTGATTTTAAAGCAATCTGGTTTCCTCAACCTCACAGCAGAGGCACAGGCTGAGCAGCTCCACGCCATATTACAGTAATTAATGTAAAAGGTGCCCTGGCCAGCTACTGTACCTACTCGAGCTACTTTTGTCAAGTATTGGTCTTATTTGATTATAATTACATAATTGGGTTAATGTTTATATGAATCTGAGTTTTAAAATTGCTAAAGATAACTTTTTGAGAATATTCTCATTAAGACGCTGCTATACAGGACTGTGTTTCCAGTGTTTGAGATTGTTACTCCAAAGTCTGGTTTTGTCAGAAATGTTTGATATAAGTTGTTTATCTGCTTCTAAAACAATGAAAAGGTAAATACAAGACTTTTATGCTTTCTTGTTTTGAAATATGACTTATGCCCTTTAATTTTTGATCAACTATTCAACGTTTACATAATTTGAGGTGCATCTTTTTATATAGATTTCCTAATTTATTTTTAAATTCTATTTATTTTTAATCCACTTCATTTACATACCACCAATTCAGAATATTGTCGCAAGGCACTTTGCCAAAAAAGATAATTCAAAATAATCATGTATACCAACTCCAAGTTAAGTACAGACATTATAAATATATTTTAGTTATCAAACATGGCTGTCAAGAACAGTTTATCATTAACATTGGTTAAACAGTTTTCTAAGGAAACCCAGCAGATGGTATCAAGTCATTGCCTTGCAGCATTCACTCTTCCTGGATGAGCATCAAGCCACACTGGAAAGCCGCTTGCATTGTGTTGACTTTTCAGCAATCCCTCATATAAAGCATGCCTGTAGTGACAGTGGAGAGGAAAACTTCCCTTTAACAGAAATAAAGCTCCAGCAGAGCCAGGCTCAGTGTGAACTGCCATTTCCCAGGACCAAATGGGCGTTTGAGAAGACAGAGCAGAGACGCGAAAAGAACACAGATCCAGGAGTATCTTATCCAGGAGTATCCTTTATGTTAAAGAAAAGTGAAATGTTAATGGAAATAGTAGCTCCTTTAGTGGCTTCATCTAGGAAAAAAAACACAGGTAAGCTCTGAGCTGGTTTTCTAATCTAGGATGAAAAAGAGCACACGCAGTCACTGTAAAAGCTGACAATGAGTCTTAGAGAGCCCTTCTTCTTTCTGTATTTTTGGAATTCCATATATAAATGGAATGGCCTCACCTGCCTACAGCTGATAGTCGCTTTCTATTTTTCCAGTTTTTATAGAGTCAGTTTCTTTTTGTTATTGGTTGGGTCCCTGAAAATGGATGATGATTGACGTCACCTCTCTTTTCACTTGCATTCCGACATCAGAGGCAGTGAACACTGTCAGGACTAAGCTGGAACACCATGAATTACTAAAAGACAGAACCAATTTAACACCAAACCAGATTTGTGACTTGTTGGACCTCTGCCTCTCAACCACATATTTCAAGTACAGAGACAACTTTTACAGACAGAAACATGGGTGTGCCACGGGCTCCCCAGTGTCACCTTTTCTGGCCAATCTGGAGGAGGAGGTGGAGAGCAGGGCCCTCAGTGCTTACAAGGGAACACCACCAGCTCACTGGTTTAGATATATGTGGATGACATTTGGGTCAAAATCCAAACCAAAGATGTTGAAGCATTCACCAACCACATCAACTCAGTGGACAGCAACATAAGGTTTACCAGAGAAGATGCTAAGAGCAACATGTTGCCTTTTCTGGACTGTGCAGTACAGATTGAGGAAGATGGGAGTCTGAAAACTGAGGTTTACCGGAAGCCCACACACTCGGACCAATATCTGCGTTTTGATTCACATCACCCACTGGAGCACAAACGTATTAGAACTCTGAGTTATCGGGCTGACAACATTCCCTCTGCCACGGAGGAGAAACAAAAAGAACAAAAGCACGTCAGAAAATCACTGCAAACTTGTGGTTACCAGAAATGGGCTTTTGCCAAATCAGCCAACAAAGCTGGCAGAAGAAACAACACAGCGTTGAACACAGAGGAGAAAACAGAGACACAGAAATATTATCATTCCATATGTGTCAAGAGTGTCTCAGCAACTCAGGAGAATTTTCTGCAAACACCACATACCAGTAAATTTCAAACCTAATAACACTCTCAGACAAAAACTGATTCATCCCAAAGACAGAACACCCAAACCACAGCTCAGCGGTGTTGTGTATGCGGTCCAGTGCAGCGAGGACTGCTCAGACTCCTACACTGGAAAAACTAAACGGCTACATAAACGCATGGAGCAGCACAGGAGAGCCAGCAACTCGGGGCAAGACTCAGCAGTCCATCTGCACCTGAAGAACAAAGGACACTCTTTTGATGACAATGATGTCCAGATTCTGGACAGGGAGAACAGATGGTTTGAAAGAGGGGTGAAAGAAGCCATCTTGGTCAAAGAGAAAACCCATCACTAAACAGAGGGGGAAGATTGAGCTTCCAACTCCCCAGTGTTTACAGCTCTGTCCTCCAACTCATTCCAAAGGGATTACATCAGCAGTCTGATCATTCAGGTGGCCAAGTACTCCGCTCACACCAAGCAATAGCTTCAAACGACCCAGGACAGTTATGGTGGGTGGGTCATTAATTTGCATCTGACTGAGAATGCGCCTAGGATGGTGGGCATTCATGTCCTTAAAAGCAGCAGCGCTCCAACTTCAGGTTGCTCAAGTGTGAGACACCAGAACTGGCAAAGACTCCTGGATAGGTGTTGAAACGTTTTCAGAAAGAACTGAATGAAAGTCTTGTTGCCTACGATTTACACCTGTTTGCCATTTGAAATGGATATGGTTTCAGGTACATTACCAGGATTTGATAGCCTTATTCAACTGCTACATGTAATGGTCACTATTTGAGAGGCTCTGTTCTAAAATGTTATTTTCTACAAAAGGAACAGAGGATAATTTTAATTAATACAAAAAAATGCAAACAAATTTTAGCTATTTTTAAAGGCATTCTGTCTAAAAACATTTTTACTCAAACTGATGAGGTGGTTTGATTAATTGAATGGGCTTCCCCAAGTCAGAATTAGTAAAATACATGTACAACTCATCAGTTAAATGTAAAGCTACAAAATGAAATGCAGCAATATCTGTTATTGCAAAGATACATGTTTTTATGTAAATTCTTAAAAAGGCCGATATCTTTTTTTCATTGCAGTGCAGTCTACATCTGAGCATTTTCATCCTGCAGACCTTTTATATTCTTTAGATGGTCTATCATGCAATCAGAAATATGATAAAACTCTTTTCTATACGATTGTCACCACCATATATCACTTTATCATCTGTATACAGAGACATAATCTTGACACACACTAAACATAGTAATCTAGTAAATTCAGTCAACTCCATGACTATTGATTTATAAATCTGTTTCACATCTTCTGTATAAACGAAGAGCTCAGAACAGATGACCTTGCAGGTGGCTCCCCGCACAGCAGAGCATTACTTACAGCATGGATTTATGAAGCGTCGTGTGAAAAATAAATAAACTTACCGGTCCTCAAATTGCTTTGTTCTGTCTGCAAAATATTCCTTATCAGAGGTATCAAAGTTTTCCGCCTCTGATCCAGCAGGATATTCATCGCTTCTCAATGTGACCCTAATAAAACTAGACTGAACCCGTCTCAAAGTAATAACTCCATCATAGAGTTTCCAAACAAACAAAATGTCTGAAATTTTGACAGATGCATAACTCCGACAGCAAACACACTGAACCTCATCGCCTTCGTGGGCTGTAGACGGACGACTTAGAACCTTGCAGAAAAAAAAAATAGCGGAGGCTGTTTACAGGACCTTTCTGCCGTACGCCATTGTGGAAAAATTAATAAGAGTGTCAGAAATTGCCGCTTTTGACACGGCTGCTCATCAACTGGCTTGTTATCTACCACATTATAGTTTTTTTTATTTATTTAGCTATAAAGTTAAGGCATCTTTCATGGGTTATTGTTCAGGCTTTCTGCAGGTTTTTCAAAGTGTGTCTTTAGAATCTGATTTTTGCTTTTTTTTTGGTCAGTTTTGTCCTTGTACCTGACCATGACAGCATATTGTGCTAGTGGTGGTTTAGAAAAATATGGAAAGTGATCGAGTATCTCCGGCAGGTGAACAATAACTGAAAGTTATCTTTGTGAAAGAAAATCTACTTAAGACCTGAGACAGGCGCTAAGTGATGCATCATCCTTCAGTTGTTTATCTACTACATGCCAGGTTTTCAGCTAATCTTTGAGAATAACCTTGTTCAAGCTGAAATATTTCATGTTTTTCAAATTGTTACCAGCAGTCTGAATGAATACAAACACATCTAAAGTTCCAAGTTGAAATGGATTCTTTGCTAAGTTGTCTCACAAAAAATGTTCGCCTCTTGCATTTCTGATCTTTTTTTTTTATACCGTTTTATTTGTAATATCACCTAACAATGGCCTCATAAGACATTGTTAGGTGATATTACAAAATAAAACCCCTTAGAAATAATTGTGATCTGGACTTGAACTGAGTGATGAAGCAGTAGAAATAAAACCAAAACATTGAACAGGTGACACTATCTGTAAATACAAGAATTTCTTATGCATTGGAAGTTGAGTAAAAACCCATCATGATATAAAGTCATGATAAACAATTCATTCACTCTCCCCCTTTAATCACAGAAATGAGAGTTGTTGAGGTAAAATCTGTGTCGTTACCCGGCGACCTGTCCAGGGTGTTCCCCGCCTCGCTCCCTTTGACCACTGGAGACGGGCACCACCAAGAACTTAGATGTCTGCGTGAACTTGTTTTCTTGTTCAGGGCTGTAGGGCTAAATTTAATTTTTTCTGTTCCTGTAGCTTATCTTATGTTTTTTTTTTTTTTTTTTCTTGTGCGGGGTCTGCCAACTATTGTGATTGGTCAGAGATTTGAAGTGAATGTCGTCACTACACTGACAAATCCTGCAGTACGATGGACCTATGAGGACTTTACCAAGGGTTCTGATCTTGGGTTCTTTGTCCAGGCCAGAGGGAACTTTGCTCTAGTTCTTGCAACTAAAAGACCAAAATTCTCTGTTTTCACTTAGTATGCATTCGCCTTTAATGGGTATAGATAACAGATGAGTTCTAATTTGAAATCTGCTGTCAGTGACACACAGTAGATACTGTATGTGAGGTCTTCATCATCTAATCCCTATTCCGTTGCTCCCACTAAAACCCATAAGTGACCAGATGCTTCAGTGCAAGTCTTACTTTTCTTAGATGTTATGAATGTCTAATACAGTTGGTTAAATCATGTACCCGTTTTGCAAATTCATCATTTGCAGAAGTTTTATTTTCGTCTTTATAAAGAGCTTTTCAAATTGATGAATTGAGATATTTTCCAAAAATGTTTTACTAAATCCACTTATAGCTCTTGGTCAGCAAGACAGAGGAGGAAGGAGTATGAAAAGGAGAAGGGCTGGATGTTGTTTGTGTCTGCTGGTTCAGTTTCATTCAGTTGTTTTTATTTTGTTCGTGACCCTGCAGGTCCAATGGGGTACCGCGAGCGAGCTATTTCTAGAAACGTAACGTCACGATGACGTCACATCACGTGGTACGCAGTAGGACAAACTCCCAAACCCGCCGCTGTTTTGCTGTGGAAGAGACGTGCGTTAGCCTAGGTTGTACTTGTTTAAAAGACTGCTTTTTCCAAAATCTAAGACCATGGTTATTAAACATTGTTGCTATGGAACGTGCAACAGCGACTCGAGGTACGCTGTTCGGCCGCATATGAAGGATGTTTTCTTCATTACTTTCCCGAAATTCAAGAGTGCCAAGGAGAAATGTGTGCGCTGGGTACACCTGTGCGGACGGCCTACATATGTAGCAAGCATTTTGTCGGAGGAAAGGGCCCAACCGAAGAACATCCTGACCCAATTCCAGCGACATCAAGTAGTGAACAGGTAAGAGTATTTTGGTGGCCGACATGTTAATAATGAAGCGCCTGCTACCATGATAGCATATAGGCTATCATAGTAGCAGGCGCTAACAAGATACCCTGCTACCAGGATAGCCTACTCAAAAACATTTCAAATGAGACAAACAAACATATACCGATCCCTGGACGGTGATTACAAACAAAAAAACGGCCGACGACGCCATGACCGCCGCGCAGGGAAAAAAAAAACAAAGCTTACCGTTCGATCAACTCGGCCCGTTTTCCGGTCTTTTTAAGCCCTCGACACTCAAGCCATCGTTTGAGCTGAAGGTTGGTGTGTTCTTCGACAGTGCGACCAGTAAACCGTACGCCTGGGACATCATCTTGGGAAAGTTTAATAGCTGCAAAGTCGGTCATATCGCTGGTTCTGTTGCTGGTTGCTACGTGCGTTCTCTATCGGTTTGTCCTACCTAAGCGGCAAAAGGGGCGTTGCTCTTGAGGCGGTGACGTCACGTGCGCGGTACCCCATTCACATTCAGTTATGTAAAACCAACTTGGTCCACGCAAGTTTGTGGTGACAGTGGAGTGTATACTTCAGGAGGAATACATTTTCTAAGAGAGCAAAATAGAGTGCTATCTTAAATGTATTTTAAACAGAATGTATTGGTTTTCTTTTTTTTATCTATCCTGTAAAGGACTGCTTTAAAGTAAGAATCTGCAGTTTTGTTAAAATACTGGCACCTTGACAGCTTCTCTTTTTCTTCTAAAACCAGTTTGGACAAATCTACAAAAAGTCTGGAATTGGATTTAGGTAATTTCCAACAAAGAAAGCCTGCAGAAAATAAATAAATACAATGAAAATTATATGCACTTCGAGACTTGATTCCCAGTCCCATTAAGTTTCATCCATCCATCCGTCTAGCCATTTAGTCTCATTTCTTACATAAAACATGTTGGAATCCTGACTCTTACTCAGATCCCAAATGGGAAAGACCAAGACACAAGAATAGCACTCACACGGAGGTAGTGAAGATGCACAAATTGGAGAAATGAGATCAGGGGGACTCAGAGTGGAGCTGATGCAGGTCGAAGTTGAAATAGGACTCAAGGCTGGCTTGTAAGGAGCTGGAGCCTAAGCTCAAGACTACACTGTGACTGTGTCTGTTTGTACTGAGGTGGCTGCAGATCTGTCGCTCAGGGCCTCATACTCAGAGCAATGGAACATGTCCAGGATTCCTAATGAGACAGGTCTAGGAGCAGCGTTGAATTATGCAGCATGGATTGCTTCAGCTCTTATGCCACAGTGCAACGCTTGGGACTTAAATCAGCGTGGGCAACTTGACGAGGATCCTCAAGGGGAAAAAAAAAAAAAGAGGCCAAATTCGCCCCGATGATTGAGACGTCGCCCCGCTGTAAGGAAGCGGGGGATGCATTAAGGAGCCGAAAGCCGTTTGGGCCGTGTTTCATTTCAGTACTCTTAGAGAGTACTGAACAGAGCAGATGGGATTGATGGGGAGCATGTGCGTGCAAGTCACTCTTTGGACAGTGAAGTCTGAAGGGGTGTGCTTCTTGTGTTTGGCTGCTGTGCGCAGATCTTGAATTCAGACATCCAAATCAATCCTCCTGTATCTTGCGTTTGAATAAATTTAAAGAGCCTCTGAAGAAACAAACGTGATAATTTTAGGTCCAGGGTTAGCCCACCATCGGATCCGGACCCGAGCTGCACATTCCCAACAAATTATGCTTGTCCTCCTGGCTTCTGGATTTATCTCCCCAATCATCCATCATCCATCCATCCATTATTTATGATGACTACTGCCATTTTTCTATCCTGTTTGTTGCCACTGTCCTTACCCACCTCAATGATTTATGAACTTGTTTGGTCTCGCTGCATTTTTTTGAGATTAACATGCATGGGGAAGCTGTTAGTTTACCACGTTTGCTCATTCTGCCACTTCACAGAGTAAAATCCCAGAGCAGCCTTTCACAGCAGCCACTTTGAGTATAATGCAATTAGGCATGCTAATTTAGCAGTTCGCTTCAACGTGTTTTTCCATTTCTGTTTTTTTGGGGATGGTTTGGAAGTGCTGGGTAGCACAATCTGTCGGGCCATGTCACACTTATTTGCGTGTTCATGTATTTTTCATTAAGCGGGCGAAGCTGAAGTTCTCAGCGGCACTTTCAAAAGTATCCGTACCCCGCCTTTGACTTTGACCCAACTCGACAATCAGCCAAGAAAGATCTATTTAAAATCTATTTTGTCGTGGAGGGGAATCTGCTGCGTAAATGGAAGCAGGCCTGGCCAGTGGTGCGGAAGCGATTACATCTGCCACTCACGCTTTGGTCCAGAGCCTTGTTTACATTGGAGGAAAACAGGTAAGCAGCACATTTGGATTGATTCGCCAACTGACTCCGTGTGAGTCAGGATTCTGGGTCAGCGCGTTGCTGTGCTGTGAATGAAACTAATAGAGCCTAATTCGAGGATTAGACATGAAGTGGGAGCTCCAGTGATTGCGGAGATAATTAACGCGGTGTGATTCTTATCTCAACGAGTTTAAACACAGTGGAAATAATTTAAAGTTTCTCGGTGCTTTTTGCGTCCTTCTTCCTGAGCAACTTGATCAGTAGTGAGAGGGAGACAAACATAGTATACTATACAAATCTTAAAAAAAACTTCCAAATGTTAGTTTTGAAGTTGTTTTTTAAAATAATAAAAATGTAACTTACTTGTAAAAGACAGGGGAAGTTTGTTGTGAAGTTATTCATATTCAATTAACTTTTTCTCATATTACTGGCACAAACTTCAGGATGTTATATGGGGAGTTTAATGTGATAGACCAACACAAATTAATACATAATTGTAAAGTTAGAGGAAAATGATGCGTTTTTAAAAAAAAAAAAAAAACATCCTTTGGAGAACAATCTCAGCCAGGTTAACTGAAGCGTGTAGGTGAACATTGTTTTATCACAGATACTGAAATAGATTTGAGGCTGGACTTTGACTGGGCCTTTCTAGCACATGCACATGCTTTTATCTAAGCCCATACTTTGTAGCTCCAGCTGTGTGTTTAGGGTTGTTGTCCTGCAGAAAAGCGAATTTCCGTCTGAGTCTCAAGTCTTTCATGGCTTCTAACAGGTTTTCCTCCAGGATTGTCCTGTATTTAGCTCCATCTTCCCATCAACTCGGACCTGTTCTGTCAGTTCTGTTTTGGCTTCATCTGACCAGAGTTCCTTCTTCCACAAGTCTGCTGAGTTGCCTACGTGGCTTTTGGCAAACTGCAAACAGAGCTTCTGATGGCTTTCTTTCAACAATTTCTTTCTTTTTGCCCATTTTCCATAAAAAACAATATTTTAAGGTGCACAACTAATATTTGTCCTGTCAACAGATTCTCCTACTTGAGCTGTGAATCTTGGGAGTTCCTCCAGAGTTCTTCTGGGCCTCTTGGCTGGCTGCCTTACCTTGCCTGTCAGTTTAAGTGGATGGCCATGTCTTGATTGATTTGCAGCTGTGCCAGTCTCTTTCCATTTTCAGATGATGTTACTGTTTGTTCACCGATGTTCTCTGACAAATTCACTATTTACTAATTCAGTGACATCTAGAGCAGTTTGTTGCACTGGTTTTATTTAGGGGTAGCATACTGAAGGAGCTTACAAATGCAAACTGCATTTTTCAGAGTTTTATTTGTAAACGATGTATCTTTTCCCATACCTTTCCCACTTATTCCCTACTTTGTGTTGGTATGTCACATAAAACCCAATAAAATACATAAAGGTTTGTGGATTTAATGTGACAAAATGTAAAAGGTTAAATCGGAATACTTTTAAAGCACTGTGTGTTTTGCTTTAAAGACAGTGTGTGCATAGAGAAATGTTGGAGGTGGCCTTCCATTTCAATAACTGTCGGGTGTGAGTAGGTAATTCAGTAAAGGGTCTGTGATGTAAACTGCATTTAGATGAAAATCTATCTTTAACATTCAGATTAAGTGGTTGATGAAGAGTGCTCCCAGTTTCTGATGGCCTTACAGCTTATTACTGTAATTCTTCTCCCCGTTTTAATGGTATCCATTTGTCATTTTTGCCTGATTTTTTTCAAACTAGCTCTTTGTGTGGCTACCTGCCTAGAATTGTGAGGTAAAGCGTTCTCCATATATTTATTAGGAATAAAAAAAACTGATTTATTGCAGCTGTATAAAATGATGACTCTTTCCTGATCCACATTAAATTGTCTCAATCACACACGTGCATACCATTAATATTTTTCTTTTTTCTTAAGATTGTCAGGTGCCTTTTATACTCTCTAGTCTCTTTACAAGCATAAAGGAAGCTCTAATTTCATAGCATGGGCCGCTTTGAACATGCAGATTATTTTTGCATGGCCCCGTATGGCCATTTAGAAGCTTCATCTTTGAATCATAATCTCTTTGAAATGTCTTGATTTAAGTGACTTTTGATATTTTCCGGTCAGACCTCAAAAGGACCTGTGTATGATGCTTAAAAGTTCTGCTCAGTATTGGAACTTTTTTTTTTTCAAGCCTTCTACGCACTTATTACTGTGATTTGACTCACATCTCTGTGAAGAGGAAATTAAAAGAGGAAGGTCAGCAGGTTTTCTAGTGGTGTATCTGTCAAAAGGCAGACACCCTGTCTACTTTTAAGACTAATCTTAAAACTTATATATAATTAGTGTCTTATGTTACCCTGAGCTACCTCTATAGTAATGCTGCTATAGGCTTAGGCTGCTGGAGGACATCAGGGCCTATTTTCTACTGTTCTCCAGTTTTACATTGCATTACATTGACATGACTGTTGTCATTTCAGCTTTTAACTTTTTGCTCTCTCTTTTTTCTTCATAGTAGGTACACCTGGTCTGGCGTTCTGTTAGATGGTAATAGCAGGTGATCTGTCTTCCCTGGATGATGTCACAGCTAATGTGGAACAGATTACTGGATCAATGTGTGCTTCTGTGCTTTTTTGTCTCTCCTGTTGTGTCTCTGCTCTGTCTTCTGTGGCCCCCAGTCGGTCGAGGCAGATGACCGTTCATACTGAGCCTGGTTCTGCTGGAGGTTTTTCCTTCCCGTTAATGGGGAGTTTTTCTTTCCGCTGTCGCTTCATGCTTGCTCAGTATGAGGGATTGCTGCAAAGCCGTGGACAATGCAGACGACTCTCCCTGTGGCTCTACGCTTCTCCAGGAGTGAATGCTGCTTGTCGGGACTTTGATGCAATCAACTGGTTCCCTTATATAGGAAATGTTTTGACCAATCTGTATAATATGATTGAATTTGACTTTGTAAAGTGCCTTGAGATGACATGTTTCATAAATTGGCGCTATATAAATAAAATTGAATTGAAAAGGGATTGAGACAGTAGGAAATGCCAAGGTACTTTAAAAAGGAGAAAGTGAAATTAAGACAGTCTCAGGAAAGAAGAATCAGAAACCAGAATTCATGTAGAAATGCACTTTAATATCTGTTCTGAGAATATGTGCTGTACAAGTATCAGAAAACGAGATGATTTGAATTGAGTTTGCTTTTAAATTGTTTTTGAAACCTTCCTTTATGACCCATTCCTGTGCAAAACCCAGAATATTTGAATCACCTTATATCAACTTCTGGCGATCGTTGCCGAGCTCTATATGTCCATATTCATTGTGGGGTTATGTGTTGGGTCCGTTAAAATAACTTGGAAGTGTCAAATTAGCAACCATGTGAATGATGAGAGTTATGGAATAATTATCAAAAAGTCTTGATGAGAAGATCAAAACAAGATAAAGCTTATGGATAAGGAGAACAAACTCCGATCACAGTATGTGCATCAACGAGTCTATCTGCTGCCTATCTTTACAGGTTTGCCGTGGGCAGAGGGTTATGACAAGTTATTATTCTTGAAAGCAAAGGGTTTGGTACCTATTACCAACCGGTACTACAGCTGGGTGAAACAACTCCCACATCCTGAAACTAATTAGCAGGCGTATTTAAACAAACTGCTGCTGTACACTGTTTGCACCAGGCACATAATACAAAAAATAAAGATTCCATCACACAAGATGCATTTTTTCCAAGCATCTTTTTAGTCCATTTGTGCATACATCTCATCCTTAGCAGCAGATACCCACACCACTCCCCACTGTCCCATTTTTTTGCTGAAACAGGATCCATCTCAACTGTAAGCTTCCTCAAACCTACTGTGACACCTTTTTTTTTTTTCCCCAAGTAACTCCTCAGGCCTGCTCCAGGAGGCTGCTACAAATCACCATGTCTGAGACCCCTCCAAAGGAAGACATCTAGAAGGCTATCCTAAAAAATATCGAAACTGCTTTAAATGCCTCCTTTTGAATGGAGTGACTCTTCTGAGCTCCTTCCCAATAGCCGAGCCCCTCAACCTATGGACGAGCCTACAGAAGAATCACTTTTCAGCTCTTTACATTAAAAAGGTCACAGCCTTGTAGCTTTGCATGACAGGCCATTAAAGGTAGAATCTGCATTCCCCCCCCCCGGAGGTTTCCTCAGCTCCCTTTTTGAATAACTCTGCATGCGCAAGACGGTCTTACCTTGCTCTTCCTCTCTTCGGGGAAAGAAAAAAATCTCCCAAATCCACTCTGGTCTTATTTATTTCTACTGATGCCTTCCTCTTCTTCCCCTCATAAACATGAACAGGGTTTGCTTTTTGTGACTCTCAGCCATGTTCAAAGTATACGGTCAGAGAAATGAACGGCTGACACCAAAGCTAACCGGATACATAAACACTAGAAGTGCCAGCAAGCAGAAACTAACAAGGAACGAGCACACACTGGCATTACATCAGTGTGTCAGAATGATTGGCATGTGTTACAACCCCAGAAAATGTGGGACAGAGGGCGGTGAGAGCAGAACCAAAACTCTGACCAATCCCTGTTCTTCGGACCCAACGACAGGGATTGGTCAGAGTTTTTACAGGCCTGCAAATTTCACAGAGATCTTTCAGGATGGAAGGACGATTTCACCCAGTATAACGAAAAAGTGTTTCTCAACAGGATGACCAACTATAGCTTTAAAATGTTTGACTCACACTAGCTGTTGCTTCATTCTCCTTGTCAATATCCTGCTTTATACTGCCATCACTCATAAGACCCTGAGATACTTGAACTCTTCCACTTGGGGCAGTAACTCTCTGTCAGAAGTCCTAATTTTACACCTGATCTGTCCATATTCCCTCCGGAGTCATTGGTCTTTGCTGGCTAAAATACCGCTGAACGTTTAAGTTAGCAGAAAAATAACTTTCTGAGTTGCCTCATTGTGCAATTTAAACGTCTTTGACCCGAACAGTGAAAACATAAATACTAGGGGCAGCTTTCCCTCAGGAGATAATTGTTAGAGCTGCAGCTCCTCTGATAGATCCTTTAGCTGCTAAATAAATAAGGTCAATTTATTTTTGAAGATAACTGCAGATGTTTTGGAAAATTCTGTGTTGTTTTTAACTGTCAAACACTGTCTTCGTTGGATCCCCTGTGGAGATGCATAGGGGAATGATCAATAAGGTGCCAAAAGTGAGGCGCGTTTAAAAGGCCAAGACATAAAATTGATGGCTGTCTGAAAGAGTTCAGAGCAATAGGCCAATTTTGTCGCTACAGAAAAACCTTTCTGCAGTGTTTTTTTTTAGCTTTCAAGACCAGCTTTCTTTTCATTTTTACAAAATCTATTTTATATAGGCTTAAGTTGTAACTTTTGTTACTCTTCATTTATGCCATGTGGTCTGGGTTATTGCTAAAAGAGTGCCATTTGACGTTCCTGTCACAGACTTCAATGTATTTTCCTTTCATTTTATTTGATTGGCAAATACAAAGTGCTGCACAGTTGTGAAGTGGAAAGAGAAGGATTCAATGTTGTCAAAATGTTTAAGAATTGAAAATCCGAATTTCTTTTAAATGTTTTTATTGTTTTTGTTCTTAATGCATTGAAGCTGTCGCTCTGAAGATTACACAGAATCATTTTTACATTTTACAACAGTTAAGCACATTCTATAACAATTATATCTAACAACTAGAGCTTTTCAACATGTGCACATTTTATAAACTATATAATATTAACATTTTAAAATATATTTAACCTTACATATTCCTGCAGTCAAAACAAAACACAGGACGTTCTCTCTAGAAAGACAGCTTTTAGTTACTTTTAGCTCAGCATGAACCTTAGCAAGAAAATACACAGACCTAAAATAGACGAGCTGAAAATATGAATCCATTACTATTAAAGACAAATTATTGTTACATTAAGTTTTATACTCTGTGAGGAGTCTATTGATATTAATTGTTCACAAATCTATATAGCTCCACAGCTCAAGTGGGAAAAACTGTTGACTTCTGCGCTCCACATATCTGGCTTTCACAAATGAGCAGAAAGAGCTTGGTCAGTGAAAGGCATCAAAAGTTATCTTTACCTAAGGAAATGTAGGGGACAAAGCAAACATGTGGGAGAAGGTGCTCTGGTCATAACAAAATGTAAGTTTTTGACCTTTATGCAAAATGGTATGTGCGGTGAAAACCATCCTTTGAAAGCTGCTGGTGGCAGCATCATGCTGTTAGGATTATTTTCTACAGTTGATGGGATCCCATGTAAGGTGAAAGTAAAATAGGATGCAGATCTTTTAGTTATCAAGCCCGTCTCCTGTGGAACCAGTTCCCACTTTTTATTGAGGGGTGAGGAGGGGGTGGGATGCAACAAAATTTCGTTCTGTACGCACTCTGTGCATACAAAATGACAAATAAAGTTGTCTAAGTCTAAGAAACACTTGGCCCTGCCTTTCAGTGTTTAATGCCGTTTCTCTCCTAGACGCAGCTATTGGCTGAGCTTTTACTGTGACTTACTGTCTTTCCTCTGTTTCATAGTACACCATCTGTTTGAAAACTATCTCAAAGCTTATCTGCTTAGTTTCTCTCCTAGATGAAGCCACTAAAGGAGCTATTGCTGACATCACTTTGTTCACTTTTCGCTTACATAGCATATACTCTTTTACTAGTGCTTTTTTAATTTTTTTGTGTTTGCTCTGTGTTGAGCCCTTTTCTGGTTCTGCTGGAGTTTTTATACTGTTAAAGGGGAGTTTTCCTACATGCATGCTCAGTATGAAGGATTGCTGCAAAGTCAATGAAACAATGAAAGTTACTGTCCACTGTTACTACAGGCTCATCAAGGAGGGGTGAATGATTCAAGTGAGTCCTTGATGCTATCTGCTGGGGTTCCTTAGATGGGTTAAAGGTGACATGTTATGAATAAATCACTTTGTGCACATTTTCGTTCTTCCATTTGGGTCTCCACTGTTTCTAAAGACAGTCCAAGCGCCAAGAAAACCATTCAGCTGTTTTTGGCAATAGCTAAATGTTTTGTTGGTATCAAAAATGAGCAGTTTAAAAAAAAACCTCCTGATTATTCCATCTCAATCAGCGGGCGCTGTTGTCTCACCTAGCAAACCAAGCGGAGCACCTCCCACTTCATTTTTGGAAGAGGAGCATGTCACCTGGTTTTCCTGGTGTAGGCGCTGCACAATGACTGCTGGAAAGAGCAAATGTTTTGTTGTTGGCTGCGATAAACATGTGTCCGTTCACATTCTCCCATTCACTGAGAGCAGAGATGTGTGGCTTCATTTTATTTTTGATGCCAATCTCCCAGTTGGGGACAACCTTCCTTGACATTGCTAAGGAAGGGCAGTTTTGAAAACTACAGACACTGCTTGGCAAAATTTACCAAAAGACTTTTATTGAAAGGCAGGTTTTGGAAGGTTTTGTCCCTGCTTTTTGGTGGAAATCTGCCGATGACAGAGATGTAAGTATTGCCCTGTGTGTTTTGCAAAGCTGTTTGGCAAGAACATGATGTTTTATTTAGCACAGGCCAACGCTATTGGTTGCCTAGGGGTACCCCAGCAGATTTTCCTGATTTACGTGGAAAGTCACAGTTTTAGACAACCTGTCTACGGCAAAAGCTGTCCCTGGTCATGTCCTTGATTGTAGTGTTTGATTAATAGTTAGAAAAAGGTTGCCTATAGAGTGTTATTACGATACCCAGGTAGACTGATCGAGTTAGCATGTTGCTCATAACAGCTGTTATAGTAGCTGGTCGTGCTGTTGAAGGAGGCCTGAGTGGCGGCCGCCTTTAAAAATACAAGAAATAAAAGAGCAAAGTGTGAGCTTGTCACCACCAATGAGGAACTGTGATTTTATGGAATATGTGAATTAATTAATTTTGTTTTGTCTGGGCTGATCCTTGCTGGTTGTGCAGGAAGCCCTGCTTCTGGGTTGGACTCAGGATCAAAGAAGTACAGCTGTATGTTTGTGCATCTGCTGGCAGCCAGTTTCACATCTATAAAGTCAGATTGTAACCTTTGAGTCTTATTAGATCCTAAAGACTACTTGCACGTTTTAAGCTTTTCATAGAAGGAAAAAAAGGTCTCTTGTTGTGTCTGTGTGTAACCAGTGGGCATCCTAAGCTGGTGTCTGTCTCATCAAAAATGTCCTCATGGTAACACATGGTAACAATAAAGATTCTTGATTCTTTGAGTTAGGGGTTGTGGCCAGTTACAGTTTATTTGCATAAAATATAAACAGAGCAGTTTATGAGCTCACAACAAAAACTGTAGAGGGGAAATCTCATTATATGCAAAGGATTTTGTCCAAAAAATGTAATGGTACAGCCCATAGACCTATCCTAATTGTTTAAAGGAAGCATACTAGGGCACCTTTAAAAAGTTTTTTTTATCTTTATGATTTGACTTTGCAAAGTGCATTGAAATGACTTGTGTTGTGAATTGGTGATATATATTGGCTCGAGGCAAAGTTGTTAGGTAAGATTTGTATTTTTTAAGTGGTTCTTCACTTTTGAGGCTTACTACAGAAACACTACAATGTTCAGATTATGCACTACTTTGTGTTGGCCTGTCACCTAATTTGCCAATATTTGTCAAGTTCTGTGCTTGCAAGAGGATGAAATGTTAAAAGTTTTATGTAGCAAGAATACTTTCACAAGAAACTGTATCTCCAATTCAAAAGCCGCTTGACAGTTAACGAGGCTGAGGGTATTTTTCGCCATCAGCTGAAAACAATAAGGAAATGGCACAAGCCACCACTTAACAAGCTTTAATATTTACGTGTGGTGATGTCCTTCTAGCGTCTATGTGACCATGTCAAATTAGTTTGGTGTCACTTATCATTTCACTGTTATTCAACTTTACTGCCAGTGGATCATAAATTTAGTTCAGCATTGTTTTTGGGGTTGCTGACAGGTCTTGACAGTTGAAAAATGACGCCTCACCTCTTCCGTTGATTCATTTGTTAATAGCCTGGCTTCTGGCCAGATGCTGCTTCACCTGCCAGGCGTACAGACATAGTCTATCTTTGCCTCCTGTGTAACTCGGTGCCTCAGTAAGATAACAAGGAAGTCACTTAACTCTTCTCTCCAAGTCGGAGCTTTTAGAGATGTTTGTCTTGGGATTATTACCCCAGGGACCAAGCAAAGCTGCTTTAGTTTGTGGGAGTTAAGTGACATATTCTGTTCAATAAAGGACAGTTTAGGTGTTATATTCATTGATTGTTTCTCTTCTGTTTTTACTTTAATAATAAGGGAGAGATTAACATAAAAAGTTATGAAATTAAACAATACCAAGGCTCAACACACATTGTCAACCTGTTGGGACATCCACCTGTATAGCTTTATGGAAAGTCGTTTTTATGTAATTAAAATGGGTTTGGATTAGCCTGTAGAAGCTAAGTAGTGTAAGTTATTAAAGGAGCAATAAGCAAAATTTCATTCTACATAGAACTGAAAAATAGTTTTGTGAAGAACTAAAGGTATCTTTTTAGATTGACTATTAAAAGTCACACATCTCTCTGTGTTGTCCTCCAATCCAAGCTGTGCATGCTCATACGTGAACAGCGGCTTCTTCCCTGCCCATGAAATGCCACGTCAGGCACAAAATGGCGGAGAGCACGCCCATCGGATCAAAATGTTCTCTTACTAACAGCATTATAAAGTTATGAGTTAGTACGCCACATGACATATTCCTCTCAAAGGTGATGCTTTTTTGCGGTGTTTTTATCTTTTGCAAATAGGCTCATATGAGCCGATGGGTGAGAAGGGGAACTGGGTGCCGAGTGCTGAAGCGGAGAAAGAGAGAGGTGTGGCTTGATGCACATCGTTTTTTTATACAGACAAAGCTCAAGTTCTACCTAGTGGTGGTCGCTTATTGCTCCTTTGTCATTCTCAAATTCGGAGGGATGAGTCCTTTCTTTTCCACTGAATAACTGATGTGAGCAATTACTGAAGTAAAAAGGTTTCTGTATATTTAGCATGGACACTAAAACGATTGGATGTCAATTGAAATGGAAAGATTTTAAGAAAATAACATAAAAATTGGTTATAAAGTTAGTTTAATACCAGGTCAAACTAAAGTAATGCTCAAAGAAAGTTACTGATGCTCAGAACAAGCCAAATGTGTGAATGAAAACCCCTCAAATCGTCCAGTTCTGCACAAAAATAGACAAGAATGACACAAA
The DNA here is from genome assembly GCA_037039145.1 of Fundulus diaphanus. Classification (NCBI taxonomy): domain Eukaryota; kingdom Metazoa; phylum Chordata; class Actinopteri; order Cyprinodontiformes; family Fundulidae; genus Fundulus; species Fundulus diaphanus. Next base: position 7,794,293 of record CM073141.1, on the reverse strand, counting down.
CAAGAACGTTGTGTACGAGCATCAACCCTGTTTTTACTCCCCAGCAGATCTCCGGCAGTCTGACATTTTGACCCGTGGATCGCTGATCAACCAATCAGAGGGACAGATTAGGTTAAACAGCCGATAATAAAAATGGATTGTCTTATTTTTGTAATCGTTATTCTTTAAATCCAGAGTTATTATGTCAAACTGGGGATTTCTGGCTAACTGGCTAAATAAAAACTTTTACATAAAGGACCTTGGCATATATTGACAGCACCTAGAGCCGTTTCTTTTCCAGCAGGCTCCCACCTGTCAGTGAGAACAGAGAGGGATTGAGATGCCGCCTGCTTGTAGTAGCTCAGTATATCAAGCTCGCTGTCACATATAGAACAGTTTGATGCAAAGACTTCTTGCCTCCGAGAAGTTTACAGTGTGACACGTATCGCCTCGAATACGTTCGGACCTCCGCGGAGTGAACTACACCCGAGTATGTGGGGGCCTTTACATGAATACACTTCTCGTTTAGACATTACAGTCAGGCAGTCTTGTAGACCGCTCAGAGGTCCAATCAGGTAGTACCGTAATGCTCTGAATATCCACTGAGCGGAGGAGCGTACTTTTTGAGCGCATTGTACCACATAAAATTGGTCAGTAAGCACAACTTTGATCATATATAAGGTGCACAGTATTATAAGGCGCACGATCAATTTTTAGATGATTTAAAGAGGTTAAGTGTGTCTTATAGTCCAAAAAATATGGTACTCTAAACTACTAAAAACATTAAAAGGTTGTCAATGCTAAAACTGCTAGTTTGAAAAATCAAATAAAAACAAAAAAAAGACAAGTAAACAAAGTAACAAAACCAATGAAAATCATGGAAAATTGCATAGAAAATGTTTTACCACAATGATTAAAGCTGGATGACATCTAGTTGCTTTATAAGAGTTGTGTCCTGTTGTTGCTTATCCTTCAGCAAAGATCCAGTACCAGCCAGCCCTGCCCAGTATGAGAGAGTTCCTCACCCAGAACATGCCTGTCGGCCATATGATGAAATTTATTGTTACATATCAGACGGTGAGTATCAGCTGATAACTAAACAGACAGTTTTACCATTTAACTTTTATCAACCAGGTCTGAGTGGTTGTAAAATTATACTATATGCTGAGGCGTCAAAAAAAGAGATTCACTTTGAATAGACTGCAGGGAAGATTAAGTATTTGAATATTTAGTATTAGCCAGGGTTCCTGTCAAAGCGAATTTCTTCACCACCTGTGTTTTACCATTTTTTTTATCTCCATAATGCACTGTTTAATCTTACACTAGATAAAAAAATCTAAATTCATAAAAACTTTGTACCAGAATAACGCAAGAGAACAAAGTTTTTTTTTTTTATTTCAAACATCCTCAAGGTTTAATTTAGCACCTCCTAAGTAACAACCTCAACCATTTTCAAATGATAAAAATCTCAGCATATTCTAATCACTTCTGTCCTTGCCACTTTGGCAATTCAGGCAATGTAATAAAATCTATTTTTTATCTGAACATGTCATCGTTTTATTCTATATCTCTATGAAAGCAAAATACAAAACCTGGGATGGCTTTGTTTTTTTATTTAAGTGTCTTCCTCAAACACTCCCAGTTAAGTGATGACATGTTTAGCCGCATGTCATCATTCAACCGCTGGTTGTCTAGGTGGTGTCCTGAAAACGACGTGGGCTACATTGATAACTGGCGAACTTTCTGGGGAAAACCTGGTCTGATCCGGAGAGACGGCATCCATCCCACTTTGGATGGTGCAGCTCTTCTTTCTAGAAATCTGGCCGGTTTTATTAGTTCTCCTAAATGCTGACAACCCAGGGTCCAGACCAGGAAGCAGAGCCGTAGTTTAACACACCTCTCTGCAGCTTCTGTACTGTTACCCACCCATTATCCTATTGAGACGGTGTCTTTCCCACGGCCAAAACTTAACAGATCAAAAACTTATCTAAAAGGAACAAATCATAAAAACCTAATAAAAATCAATACGGTTCACCTTGAACCTAAAAATAAAACAATTAAATGTGGTCTATTAAATATAAGGTCTCTCCCTCCAAAGACTTTGTTAGTTAACGAATTGATTTCTGATAAACAGATTGATTTGTTTTGTCTCACAGAAACCTGGCTACAAGAGGACTACGTTAGTATAAATGAGTCAACTCCCTCCAATTATTCAAATTTCCACATTCCCAGATCTGTGGGAAGAGGAGGAGGAGTGGCAGCCATCTTTCAGTCTGATTTATTAATTAGTCCCAGGCCAATTAATAACTACAGTTCTTTTGAACATTTAACCCTCAGTTTCCCTCATCCAAACTGCAAAGCAATAAAACCTCTTCTGTTTATTGTTTTGTATCGTCCACCAGGCCCTTGCACTCAGTTTTTGGATCAGCTGTCAGACTTCTTATCTGATTTGGTGTTAAATACTGATAAGGTTATTATAGTGGGTGATTTTAACATCCATGTTGACACAGAATGTGATAACCTTAGTGTAGCCTTTAAAACTATCCTAGATTCAATTGGTTTTGCTCAAAATGTGCATAAACCGACGCACTCTTGGCTCCATACTTTAGACCTTGTGCTGACATATGGCATTGATTGTGAAGAATTAACAGTATTTCCTCACAACCCTGTCCTATCTGATCATTTTTTAATAACATTTGAGTTTAATCTAACGGAGTTCTCCACCCCCAAAAGAGGGTTCCATTATAGTAGATCTTTATCCGATAATGCTGTATCAAAACTTAAAGAGTCTGTCCCCTTTTTAATATCCTCCGTATTGCAGAAATGCCCTGTAGATGGCAGCAATGTTGTTTCTTCCAATTCACAAATAGATGTCTTTGTAAACGGTATGACTTTGTCATTGCGTTCTGCATTAGACAATGTAGCTCCCTTGAAAAAGAAGGTGATTATTCACAGGAAGCTGGCTCCTTGGTTTAATTCAGAGCTGCATTCCTTGAAGCACAATGTTAGGAAATTGGAGAGAAAATGGCGCTCTACACACCAAGAGGAATCCTACCTAATCTGGAGGGACAGTCTATTGTTGTATAACAAGACCATTCGCAGAGTTAGAGCAGCATATTTTTCATCATTAATTGAGGAGAATAAGAATAATCCTAGATTTCTCTTCAATACAGTTGCCAAACTTACCCAGAGCCACAGCTCTGTTGATCCAGCCATCCCCTTAGCTCTTAGCAGTAATGATTTTATGGGATTCTTCATAAATAAAATTGATTCCATTAAAAATAAAATAATTGGCATCCTCCCAAACATGATTACCTCGTCCTCAGTAAGTGAGGCAGCATTGGAGGAATCCTTAGAACCTGCGCAGTGTCTGAACTGTTTAAAAGCAGTAGAGCTTTCTGAGCTATCTAAAATTTTAGCTTCATCTAAACCTTCTACCTGTATGTTAGACCCAATCCCAACCAAGTTGTTTAAGGAGGTATTCCCTCTGATCAGTGGTCCTATTTTAGACATGATTAATCTATCCTTAGTAAATGGATATGTACCAAAGGCTTTTAAAGTAGCTGTTATTAAACCTTTACTTAAGAAACCTTCTCTTGATCAAGATGAGCTAGTAAACTACAGACCTATATCTAATCTTCTTTTCTTATCTAAAATTCTTGAGAAAGTAGTTGCTAATCAACTTTGTGAACATTTACAAAGTAATGACCTACTTGAGGAGTTTCAGTCAGGCTTTAGAGCTCATCATAGCACTGAAACAGCTCTGGTGAAGGTCACCAATGATATTCTCATGGCCTCAGATAATGGACTTGTGTCTGTACTTGTCCTGTTAGATCTCAGTGCTGCATTTGACACAGTTGATCACAATATTCTCCTACAAAGACTTGAGCATACTGTAGGGATTAAGGGGAAAGCATTAGGCTGGTTTAAATCTTATCTGTCGGACAGATTCCAGTTTGTTCATGTTAATAATAAATCTTCTTCAAACTCTAGGGTCACCTGTGGAGTACCACAGGGTTCAGTCCTTGGACCAATTCTATTTACTATATATATGCTTCCGGTTGGCAAAATTATCAGACAGCATGGGATTAATTTCCACTGTTATGCTGATGACACTCAGCTATATTTATCCATAAATCCTGATGAATCCAATCAGTTACTTCGACTGCAGTCATGTCTTGATGACATCAAAAGCTGGATGACTTTAAATTTCCTGCATTTAAATTCTGACAAGACAGAAGTTGTAATCTTTGGGCCAGAGTCCTCAAAAAATAAACTTCTTAATCAATCACTGAATCTGGATGGCATTAACTTGGCCTCTGGTAATAAAGTTAAAAATCTTGGTGTTGTTTTCGACCAAGACATGTCACTTAAATCCCATATTAAACAGGTTTCCAGAGTTTCCTTTTTTCACCTCCGGAATATCGCCAAAATTAGAAACATTCTGTCCAGGGGTGATGCTGAAAAACTAGTGCATGCATTTGTTACTTCAAGGCTGGACTATTGTAATTCTTTACTATCAGGAAGTCCACAAAATGCAGTTCGAAGTCTTCAGCTGATCCAAAATGCTGCGGCAAGAGTTCTGATGAAAATCAACAAGAGGGATCATATTTCTCCAATTTTAGCTTCCCTTCATTGGCTTCCTGTTAAATCAAGAATAGAATTTAAAATTCTTCTTCTAACGTATAAAGCCCTTAATAATCAAGCTCCATCATATATCAGAGCTCTGATTACTCCGTATGTTCCTAACAGAGCACTTCGCTCTCAGACTGCAGGTCTGCTGGTGGTTCCAAGAGTCTCTAAAAGTAGAATGGGAGGCAGATCCTTTAGCTATCAGGCTCCTCTCCTGTGGAACCAACTCCCAGTTTTGGTCCGTGAGGCAGACACCCTATCTATTTTTAAGACTAATCTTAAAACATTCCTTTTTGACAAAGCTTATAGTTAGAGTGGCTCATGTTACCCTGAGCTACCTCTATAGTTATGCTGCTATAGGCTTAGGCTACTGGAGGACATCAGGGTCTAATTTTCTCACTCTACTGATTTCTACTGTTCTTCATTCTACGGTTCTCCAGTTTTGCATTGTATTACATTGAAATGACTGTCGTCATTTCAGCTTTTAACTTTTTGCTCTCTCTCTTTTTCTTCATAGTAGGTACACCTGGTCTGGCGTTCTGTTAACTTTGACATCATCCAGAGAAGACGGCTCACCCGTTACTACCATCTAATGTAGAACAGATTACTAGATCAATGTGTGCTTCTGTGCTTTTTTGTCTCTCTTGTTGTGTCTCTGCTCTGTCTTCTGTAACCCCAGTCGGTCGAGGCAGATGACCGTTCATACTGAGCCCGGTTCTGCCGGAGGTTTTTTTTTCCCGTTAATGGGTGGTTTTTCTTCCCACTGTCGCTTCATGCTTGCTCAGTATGAGGGATTGCAGCAAAGCCATGTACAATGCAGACGACTCTCCCTGTGGCTCTACGGTTCCCCAGGAGTGAATGCTGCTTGTCAAGACTTTGATGCAATCAACTGGTTTCCTTATATAGGACATTTTGACCAATCTGTATAATCTGACCCAATCTGTATAATATGATTGAACTTGATTTTGTAAAGTGCCTTGAGATGACATGTTTCATGATTTGGCGCTATATAAATAAAATTGAATTGAATTGAATTGAATTGAAGTGTTTTAGTGTTTGTGGCTTCTAACTTGTCAGGCCAAGGAACTTAAGAGCTACTGAATGAGCCTGAAGCAGTAGGCGATGCACTGATTTCCTCCCTACGTTGATCACTATAGTTCCTCAGTAAAAAGGGTTTCAAGATGGGTTTAAATTGTCCCAAAGACTAATGTACCTAACTGTAGAGATTTAATACCCACAGGGATCATCAGTAGTCTTCCAATTTTAGTTAAATCTGACCTCTGGGGTGCAGTCATCCATGGTAATAGTGAGTTTGACCTAAATTAAAAACTAAGCCATTCAAAAGTGCTGCAGTGGAAAAGTCTCACAGTAAAATAATGTGTCTCTTAGCTGTTAATCCAGACTGTATTAAAGTTATCTGATAAAAGCTTGATTTTTGAAGTTAGAGCATGTTTAATAACTGACTAGTATAGAAGCAACTGGAGTTTTATTCAGATTATTTTAAGCACCACTGTGTAACTTTTAGACATTAGAGGTGCTAGACCTGTAACTTCCAGGTTTAGCGCCCCTGAAAGCCACTGGCAACACTGCACTGTTGCAAAATGAAACAGTTTCCCTCCGTGTTTTGGAATGTGATAGCAGACCACTTTGGACCAGCAGATTGAGAAGTCATGGAGTTACTTGTAAAGACAAGGCCACATTCAGCCCTCTAGATTAAATCCTACATCAAAGAACCAAAAATATGTCTGATCAGGTAAGAGTCATATCTGTGTTGCCTTGTTGTTATGGCAGTCTGACCTCATACTGCCCTAACCTAGAGTGGGTCTTGTGAGCCATTCAGTGACGGATCCGACCCTCTGAAGTTACATAGGCAAGTTTTTGAGAAGGGCAGCACACACGGAGCATCAATACACACCAAGTACTGTATACTGACCTCAAAAATCATTCAATATATCTTAAATTAAGCTAACACTGGGTTCAAACTTATAAGGTGCTGCTATAAAAAAACAACAACACAAGAATAGAAAACAAAATGGCATTTATGTTATTTGATGTTTGATGAAGTGTTAAACGAAGACTTTGGGATTTTTTGGTGATTATTTTATAACATATCTTTTTCAATATAAATAATCTAATGTACAAGGTGTACTTTAATGCACTATGACCTTATCACTGTGCAGCACTAAAACGCTGTATAGAGATGCACTGGCCTGAAAGCAGCTGCAAGGTAAAACAGATCTTAACATTGGACAGCCTCCATATTGTTTTACAACTCGTGTATGATTTACATAGATCTACAGAACAATGTAGATTACAAAACAAGTCAAAGTCACTAAAGCTGTGCCAATGTCAAAGGACTGCTAGCACCTCTCATTGAGTTCGAATCACTTCCAAAGCATCCGCCGCCTCCAAGATCTCTGAGCTGCAGCACGTGAAACCTCAGTGTTTTATGGATAAATGGTAACCCAAAAATAGTTTCAGAGCACGCAGGGCAAGTGGTGTGGTGTAAAACAGCTTTGTGCGCTTTGTGGAAACAGTCTTGTTGTTACAGGTGTTGCATCCACTGCAGAGAGGCTACAGATGATCTCTAATCACAGACACCTGGCCTCTGTCCAGGCAGATAATTAGTTGATGAGGCTTTTAAAGAAAATAACAAAAAACAGAACAAGGAGACCAGCCAGAGTTGGTTGAAAACAAAGCAGGGGCAGGTAACACTAAGCACAGTATTGTCTAGAGAGACAGTCCTGTTAGCTGAATCAAAGGTTCCTATCCCAACATCTGTAATTGGGAGCTACACTGGTAGTCTGGAACGTGAAGGAGCTGCAGATGTGAAGCTTTGCATTTCAAACTCCGCACACTTTTCATTGTTGGCTTTCCACTTGTCTTGGCTAAAACTGTCCCAAAATAATCCAAAACCTTTGTGAAAAATAATTAGCAAAAATAAACTGAAACTATGAGCCGCACTGATTGAAGTGGACCTTGACTGATGACTCTGTCAGCCAACACGTTTCTGATTTGACTGGTTTGATGCACTGTTTAGACACAACGATGCATTCAGTGACAAAATGTGGCTCTGGAATTCTCAGATTACTCTCTCTTGTGTGTGTGTGTGTGTGTTTAACTATGAAATATCAAAGATGATAGGGCCCTGACCTGACTGGTTCCGCGGTCCTTGTCCTCATCAGAGCTTACCTGAATTGTTTAAAGTCGTAGTGAGCTTAACATATATAAATTTATGAAGAGGAGGAAAGTGATGAAAAGTTGCTAAAATCTGATCCATATCATCATTCAAATATTTAGCAAATAGAAATAATTTTGGTAATCCCCTGACCTGAGACAGAAAAAAGGTTTAGTCTGATTTAATGTTACACCGTCAGGGGTGAAATGGCCATGTCCTTTTAAACAGCCTAGATAAACATTGGGGATTCAACTGTATTTGTCTTATGGTACAATTATTTTTTTGTGTTTTAGAATTTCTGAATAGTTTTTTTTTATTCTTAATTTTCCTCTGGTTTCTTTGTTAACAATTTGGATAAAATTTACTCTGTGATACATAATGCTATTTTTTTTTTTTGGGTGCTGTTGTTTGGTGCCCTTAATTTAGCACATTTTTGAGTGACTGAATTCTTGTCTCTTCTTTTGACTACTTAAAAGTACAGTGGGGCAAAAAAAGTATTTAGTCAGCCACTGATTGTGCAAGGTCTTCTTCTAAGAAATATGAGTGAGGTCTATAATTTTCTTACATACACTTGAACCATGAGAGAAAAAGGAAATCACATTGTATGCTATGGAGGTTATCAATGGTCATTTATGTCTTCCATTTTCTTATAATTACTCCCACTGTTTATTTATTCTCACCAACTTGCTGCCTGTTGTAGAGGCACTCTTCCCAGCCTGGTCCAGATCTACAATTTTCTTCCTGGTGTCCTTGGACAGATCTTTGGTCTTAGCCATGGTTGAGTTTAGAGTCTGACTGTATGAGGCGGTGGATAGGTGCCATTTTTACAGCTAACGAGTTCAAACAGGTGCCATTAATACGGTTAGCGAGTGGAAGACAGAAGAGCTTCTTAATGAAGAAGTAACAGGTGAGGGCCAGACATCTTGCTTGTTTGTGGGTGACCAAATACTTATTTTCCACCACAATTTACAAATGGATTATTTCAAAATCCTATAATTTCCTGTCTTCCAAACCCACCCCCTCATTTTGTCTTTCATTGTTAAAGTATACCTGTGATGAAAATTATAGGCCTCTCATCTTTCTAAGTAGAACTTACACAATCAGTGGCTGGCTAAATGTTTTCTTTTGCCCCACTGTATGTGTTACATCTGTGCAATTGCTTAATTTTCACAAACACTTTGCAAGACGTTCTCCATGACCCACAGCGGAGTCACGTCTTACATAAGACACGATATTGAAAATAAATGTGCGAGCCCCACCAGGCTCCTTTATGCTGGTTGGGTTGCAAGTTTGCAATCAGGTTTTATTAATAACCTTACATAATACTGAAATGGGGTTACGAGGCTCCCAAGAATTACTCCCACAGCTTCTACTAATCATGGGAAGCTCCAGCAGTGGCAACATAAAGAACATTTTACAAAAAAAAGGAGCTGTGCAAACTGCAGCTTCAGACAGTAAATAAATGTAGAACTGAAGACTTTTGCTTTCATCTTCATTTTGTACTTTCCAACCACACAATTAATTACCCGAATGCTTTATGCACCTTGTTAGTAGATTAAATTTGCCAGCTGTAATGAATGCAGGATCATTAGTGCTCATGCAAACATTTATTAGATCTGCGCCTCGGTGGCACGGCGGGACGCATTTAGATTCACAGGAACACGTTAAATATTGCTCAGTGATTGAGAGGATGGTTTCTCTGGTGCTGCTTCCTGTGTGTCTGCATAGAGACAGCGGTTTCACGCACGACTGAGGAGCTCACTTTTATACTAATTACAGCTTTGTGGCAGCCTGGGGGGCAGATCTCACAGACCTCAAATTAAGGTCACAAAGGTAGAGGTATATTCTTCCCTGGAGGATGATACTTACTTGGCAATACTGTGTAAAAAATAAAATAAAAATAGTTGAGATTAGAAAGCAAACCGTAAATCAAGCTTAAAAAAAAGAGATTCAGAAAGGAGCAGACATGGCACCCCGCTGGCCTGACTGTTGAGCCACTTCCGTCGCGACAGCAGCTTCCACGGTTCAATACACTGCTGTTAGCTTCTTGTTTTGTTCCATTTGCCTTACCCTCCATGTTTTCTGTCACTCTCTGCTGCCAGTATGTTGAAAATAAGCAGAATTTACACAAAAAATACTCTTTATTTCAGGGAATGAATAAAGATTTCTGTATGGAGTCGTCTTAAACTTCAGCTAGTGCCTCCTCACTGTTGTCTTCTGTAGTTTTGTATTAATTATGTAAGAAGATTCAATCTACTTCACTGAAGGGAACTTGAAAGTGCTCTTTAACGTCTCAAGGAGTCACTAAACAATCTTCATCATATGCGTATTTTGCCGCTGCGACAAAGCCAGTCCTTTTTCCTTTAGATCCCTAATGCTGAGCTGGTGTTGCTTTAGCGGTTTTCTAATTAACTCAAGTCTCCCCATCATGTGCTGCTGAATGCTTCATTTATTGGTTGTCTATAACGTGCAGCCTTAAGATGAGAACAGACATGTACGTTCTGTCCTTTCCAAGCTAGAGATAATTGCAGCGATTAATGCTGGTCAAGTACACTAATTACCAATTAGGTCTAATTTTACAGCCACACTCGCATCTACGAGCAGGCCTATAGCTCCAAAATGCGAATATCATGAAGAAGTTAAATGCTTTTTTGTCACTCATTTCAGAAATGCCTCTCTGGGGAAAGCGATTATCCCAAAATGTTTCAAAGCTGCCTCAATAACACCTGTTTCAAAGAAGCCCCACCCATCCAGCACTGACTTCGGTAGTGACGAAGTGCTTTGAGCGGCTGGTTCTGCAGGACATTAAATCTCTTTTCCCATAACCTGTTCCAGTTAGCATACAGGTGAAACGGGTCCTCAGATGTCACCAATTCTGCTTCCCTCCATCCAGCCCTCACCCACCTGGAGTCCCCAGAACTCGCATGTGCGGATGCTGTTGTTAGATATTGTATGGAACTGCAGGTTGCTGGAGCTGTTGAAAGCAGTTATTGGAGAAATAACAGCTCACTTGCTGTATTTTGATTTAGCTGTATGTCCTGCATATATGGTAGGTTCCCCGGAGGAGGATGGGTACAAATACAGCTGCAAATCAACAACAGAATGGCAGAAAAAGAAAAGACTCGATGGCCCAATCAAAGTCCAGACCTGATGGAGAAATCAGTTGATTGTTTTCTTTCTTTCTATAGGTGAACAAACTTTATTTTCCATTTCTATTTATCTCCCAAGATTGATTGGTTTACATATAAATATTGTTGAGCCCATGCTTTTCCAGAAAACATGCAATCATAAAAGCTTTTTATTATTTTTTTTTGTTCTTGTCAGACATTTTGACTGTATATGTGATTTTGCCCTTTTTATGTATTCTTTACTAATTTTTCATAATATCCATAATACATTTCATGTTGTACCTTGGTACATAATTATACTGTGAAAAAATAGTAAATACCATTGATTTCCATGTTACATTTTTAGATTTAAATTCTACCCGCATTCAAGGCCTTGTTCTCATTTTGAACACTGAGCAATCCTCTGCTTACCGTGGCCACCAAGATATTTAGCTTGTGGGTGCATTTCAGCACAGCTCTCATTGTTACTTCTCTTTGTTTTCAAGACCCTTTTCAGGGATGTATTTTGGAACAGCACTGTTGTTTTGACTGAAAACGGCTTGAGAGGAATGTGCTCAGGAGAATACAAGCAGCTCCATTAAAATGACATCAAGAACCACCGGCAGTCCCTGCTGATGTGAGCGGAGGAGTGAGTTTAGTGCACTAAACTGCCATCTTACTTCCCGTCTCCCTGGCGGGAACATTTCAGAGAGTGGTTAAGAATTACTCTCGTGTGAAAACCTATAACCAGAGGAAATCACCAAGACACCATGATAACAGATGGCAGCAGAGTTCTCGTTAGGAGAACACCGCCCGTTCAGTGCGCTGGAACGCTTCTGCCCCATCATCTCAGCAAACGGAGAGTTTTGCATTATCAGCATAAATATTTCAGTCTGCATTCTTGATTTGTTCTATCCCCCCATTGGGTGCAATCTTTGAAGCACCAGCATGTCCCTCTCACGATCTGAGTCCATGGAGGGGTTCTTAGGCTGGCATAGGCATCTGTCTCTTCACTTACCTGTGACAATGCCCCCCCCCCCTCCCCCCCTTGTGTAGGTTATTTGCCAAGGCGATGCCTGTAGCAATAGAATCATCTTCATATATTTTAATGGGGTCTGAACATAGAAAAAGGATGCTATGAAGCACATTCCAGAGACAGTCACAACTGAAAAATCCCCAATGAATTTCTTGACCACTTTCGTAGAGTGGAATACCCCATGCATTTGATCCCAGCTACCCCTCCATTGAAAATTATTTCTAGTAGGCATTAAAAACATGTCACTGTGGAATATGAATCTTGAAGTGATATGTCAGATGCACATTAAATTGCCAAAATATTCGCTCACCTTCCTTGATTCCCATATGAACTTAAGTGACATCCCATTCTTAATCTATGGGGTTCAACATGACTTTGGTCTTTTGCAGTTAACAGTTTCAACTCTTCTGGAAAGGTGGTCCACTAGACTCTGGAGTGTTTATTGGGACTTTTGACCATTCCTCCAGAAGCACATTCGTCAGGTCAGACACTGATGTTGGACAAGAAGACCTGGCTCTCAGTCTCCACTCTAGTTCACCCCAAAGGTGTTCTATCAGGTTGAGGTCAGGATCTGTGCAGGACAGTCAAGATCATCCACACCCAGCTCTCTTATTCATGTCTTTATGGACCTTGCCTTGTGCTCTGGTGAGCTGTCATGTTGGAGGAGGAAAGGACCATCCTCCAAACTGTGCCCATAACGTTGGTACCACGGAAATGTCCAAAATCTCTTTGTGAAGCATTCAGAGATCCTTTCACTGGAACAAAGGGGCCAAGCCTAGCATCTGGAAAAAAAAACCACACCAGAACCCCTCCCTCGCCAAACTTTACACTTGGCATAACACAGTCAGACAAGTACCATGAACCTGGCAACTGCCAAACCCAGACCCGTCCATCCGATTTCCAGATGGAAAAGTGTGATTTGTCCTTCCAGAGAACACGCCTCCACTGCTTTGTCCACTGGCGGCATGCTTTACATCTCTGCTTCCAACACTTTGCACTTGGTGTTGTATGGCTCAGCCATGGACACCCATTCCATTAACCTCTCTCTGTTGAGTTAATCTGAAGTCCACATGAAGCTTGGAGGTCTGTAGCGATGGACTCTGCAGAAGTTGACAATCTCTCCATAATATGTACCTCAGCATCTGCTGGCCCTGCTTCATCAGTGTACGTGGCCTACCACCTTGTGGCTGAGTTTCTGTCACTCCCAGCTGGTTCCACTTTGTTATAAAACCACTGACAGTTGACTGTGAAATGTTTAGGAGCGAGGAAATTCCACAACTGGACTTGTTACCCAGGTGGCATCCTATCACAGAACTACGCTGGAACTCACTGAGCTCCTGAGGGCGACCCATTCGTTCATAAATGCGTTGTAGAAATGGTCTGCATGGTCAGGTGCTTGACTTTACACAGCTGTGGTCACGAAAGTGACTGAAACCCCTGATTGTGTTTATTCGGATGAGTGAGCGAATACTTTTCGCAGTATGGTTTATCAGATAGTGCAGATTCTTTATACCTAAACAATTTTAACATGCCAACAAATGGCAATTAAGATGATCAAGCCAAAAAAAAATTGACAAACATGACCTTTTATGCCTGTTTAGGATAAACATGTACACCAAAAAACCATGACAGCAAGTTTTTTTTGCAGTTTACAATGTAAACGGCATACTACATTTTTATGCATAATAATAAAAACATTTTTCTTTTTATGCCCTCGTCTAAAAATGATTATAATTTTATACTTTAATATTAAGATATTCCAATTTAAGTATACATTTCCAATCTGTTGCATGTATTAACTATAATTGATACTTAATTGTTGGCAGACATTACAGCGGATATCATTAAAAGATAAAGCGAGAAAATATTTGTATTTGTGAGTTTATCTGAATGTGAAGCTTTTACCCATTTGTTTTCTATATGAGTCTTTTATGGCTCTTTAAGGGCTAGAAACTGTGGGCTTTAGCCCTCCTGCATGACAGCAATTTTTGGGCTACAACAACTTTTAAGGAAAGCCTAGTTTCTGATATTTGTACTACAAATAGAATAGTATTCATTACCTTTGGTGTGATTGCCAATCTACCTTAAGAAGCAGGGATGAAGGTCCGGTGGGGTAGACCACTGCCACATGTGCCTTGATTCTCAAAGCAGCAAATAAATAGAACAATATGGCAGCTTCAAAGTAAAGCAGCCACTCTTCTGCAAGCAGAGAAAAGTCTTGATCTCGTGCCGCTGCGCTGCTTCGGCCTGGTGGAAGTAAAACTAAATGTTCCAGCAGACCAGCCTGTTATCGCTTCAGCTCTCTTCAGCCAGCTGACAAGGTCAGAAATGCGCGTAAGAAAAGAAAATCAAAGGAGGTGTGCTGCATTTCCCCTGTGAATAAGAGTAAGAAAAGATAGAAAATATGTTACTGTAATTCATTTAACCTCTTGCACACACATTTTTATGCTGACCATATTGTGAATGTTTGTTTTGTCAAATCTCGAAAAGATTTCTTCACTGTATTACCTAACTCTCTTTATTCCCGCTAGTACGGCCTTCAGTAATTTGCTCTGTATTTATACTGAGAGGGCCAGCTTGACAATATAATACAATAGGGACAAACTTGTCAACATATTGTTGTTAAATGTGGTGTCAACACAGTAAACTTGATGCAGTTTGTTTACTATAGTTTCCATTCAATGAATGGAGGACAGATGAGTGTTTAAGTTTATACTTTAACTAGTGGAAGATATTTTTGATGGGAATAAAACTGAGCAAAATACAATGTAAAAAAAAAAAACGATAAATAGCCATGTCCAAGGATTTGCCTATCACACAAAGATTGTGTTTGTCGGCTTAAACAAGTTTAATTTGCCTTTTATTATGTGTTTATTCTATAAGCATAGGCACATTGCATTGGATTTAATTAGTAAATGGATCAGAATCATCCAGAATCAAATTTCAAGTTTATCATCATTTTTCTTCTGTGGGTTTGGGTCAAATCCTGACTGATAATGACCAATTTTTGTCTTTGGTGCTGGAAGTTGAACCTGGATTTTTGGCTTTAGGTAGAGCAGAACCACAACCAGGCTCAGTATGAACCTCGACCGAATGCAGTTGGAGAAGACAGAACAGAGACACAGAAAGCACAGAAGCACACATTGATCCAGTAATATCTTCTACATTACATGGTAATAGAGGATGATCTGTCTTCCCTGGATGATGTCACAGATAACAGAACGCCAGACCAGGTGTACCTACTATGAAGAAAAGAAAAATGACAGAACTAAAAGTTGAAATAACAACAAACAATGCAAATTGGAGAACAGTCGGAGGACTCAGGAGAGTGAGACAAATAGACCCTGATGTCCTCCAGCAGCTGTGACGTATCAGAGAAGAGACTGTTTTGATTCAGACAGCAATGGCGGCTCGCAGCGAGGAAGCAAGCGGTTACATTGATGCTATTTCATCAGTGTTGTCCAATCTACTGAATATTCATTCTTTAAAAGAACACCAGAGAAGTGCTTTGAACACTTTCGTTAATGGAAACGATGGTTTCATCCTTCCCTCGACCGGGTTTGGCAAGAGCTTGTAGCACGTCAGTAAAGATGACGGACAGGTGGTTTATCCAATCATATGCAAGGATTTTTGATAAGGCCCCTCCTTCTGAAATACGTCTAATTGAGCGATCCCAGATGGATGTGTGGAACTCGGTGGAACTACATCCATCTGGGGAGAGTCAGGTTATTTATTTATAGCAGTGATGAGAAGCAGCTGTTTTCTTTGACAGAAGTTGCTTCTTTGCTGGTCGTCTTCTTTTCTGTGCAAATGCGCTCACAGCCACACACTGCCATTGTTGGCAGAGCTCTGCACTGGTGGCAACCCTTGTCCCTTTCAAACAGAGATGGTCTTGATGCTCATTGGAAACTGCTGCTAGTGTTGCGCAAGCTCTGCACTGGTGCTGCTATCATTCTCTTTTGGAATGAAAAGGTTGTGATGTTGGCTGGACGTTCTTCAGTGCCCTGAAGCCTTTTTTGGTGTAGCTGAACTTCTTGGCTTGAAGTTATTGATGATCCACATCAAAGCACCTGAAGCTTTGGGCTCACCTTTAACAGTTTTTTCCCAGGTTTTTCCCTGGTTGCACACTTGTCTTTTCAACACAAAGGAAAATGAGCAAAAAGCCTCCTAATTTGAAGAATAGTTGTGTAAACTGAACAATTTTACACCTTCCCTTGTGCTAATTATGAAGTCCATCAATCTATGCAAAGGCAAAACATAGGGAAAATGAGTTTCTGGTGTCAAACAAGTGCAGTTTTGAAAATGGATTTACATCTGAACAGTCGGCACAATAATCTGAAAACAAACTAAATAGGCTGCACAAAAAGTTTGTGCTGAATGGCTGAACTTGCGTGTAAACAGAGTTTTTACCCTGTGTGCCAAAGCAAATGCACTTTCATGGCTGGCAAAAATACAGATGTTTATATAATTCTAACTTGCATGGAAAAGGCCTAAATAATATAATGTGATGCAAGTGTCATTTGGTGCAGATTCAAAAGAGTTTGTTTTGCCCAAAAGCTTTTTTCGTCTGTACATTTACAGCTCTTTTCATTACATGAAGTTGCCAGCAGGCTACAAATAGCATATGCAAGGGAGCCAAAATCCTCCTTTTTCATGAGACATTTGTACAACATTTGCTGGTTCTGCTGAAAGATGTAGGCATGATCCTTCCAGACAAACACGGTGACTAATTAAGCTGACAGGTTGACACCCTCCCAAGCCTAAAGAACTCAGAGGGCTGTCACTCATGTGGATCAGCTTCGTCAGTCGTGTTTTTCAGCCCTTTTGCGTCTTTGCAACTCAGTCCTGTTGTTTCTTGTCAACTCTCTTCCACCAGGTTCGTCCCATTGCCTCTTATCTGACGTGGTGTTGCTTCATCCTGGTGTTCTTTGTTACCTTTCTGTAAAACCGGCTAAAGATTAGCAGCTTTTTTGCTTTGGAATACAATAAATCATGAAAGGAAAATGTAAAAACCAAACCAGGACCCTGAATTTTTTATTAGTGCTAAATTTTCATAAAATAAAGAATTGTAACATGGCATATGTACACATATTAATCACTATTAACTGTATTTGTCCAACACAATACAGTTAATATTTAGAAGTAATAAATAAGGTCAAAGTTAGAAATCTGAAGTAGTAATTTAGGTCACAGTATTAGTAATGTTGTTCTCAGAAGTGTAGCTTCTTAAAAAAGAACAATATTCTCACATAATAACCCTAACCTTAAGTGAGATGGAGGTGGTCTGCATTATTACGTTATAGTGAAATGTCCCGATAGCGCACATTTAAAGTGCAGATGTTGGGATGTTGTCTGCTTGGCCCACCTATATTACAAGAGTGGAAACTGAACTATTTGTTCCCTTTTCCAAGAACTTTGAAATGTGGGAGAAAGGGAGTTTACAGAGTATTGGGCGGAGACTCATTTCAAATGAGAACCCGTTGTTCTGCAGTTGAACTCATTGCTTCTTCCCGTTGCACACATGCGGCAGAATAAAACCTCGTAATGCATCAGATCCAGCTGTGTAATCGGAGGTTTTTTTTAACAGTCTCTTGCCATTTTTTTCTTTGACTTTTTTCTGCTTTTAGAAGATTTTTTTATCAAGCGAAGGATACTAATTCTCAGATACCTGACAGCAAAGCAGTTATTCCAATTTAACACTTATTTTGAAAAGAAAGTACACACCATTTTTAAATTCAAGGTCCTAGACATCTGGACATGATGAAAAAACAAGTATTCTAGAGCACACAATGGATCCTAAACTGCCATTATTTATTAAGATGAAGCCAAAATTGAAAATCTTTGTATAGAAAAGACAATTTCACAATTCAGTATCTTGCAGAATCACCTTTATCATTAGTTTTATCATGTCGTTCACAGACATTTGTTTCTGCACAACTGTCTTAAGATCCCACTGTAGGTTTCTCAATCAGGGTAAGGTCTGGACTTTGACTGGACCATCAAGTCTTCTTTTTTTGCCATTCTGTTGTTGATTTGCAGCAGGGATCATTGTCCTGTTGATGACCCAGTCTGACTCTATAATACTCCAGTTTATATAGGGGTTCATGGTTGACTCAACAACGGGAAGGCAAAGTGACACCGGAAAGCATCACCCATCCACCATTGTGCTTGCAGACATGTTATGAGGGTTTTGAGCTGATCCTGTAGGCATGATTTTTTTCCAAGTTGGGGCAGTGTAGGGCCAAACATTTCTTGCTTGGTCTCATCTTGTAGATATTGTTCTGGAAGCTTCAAAGCTCATTCAGATGCAGGTTTGCATGTTGACATTCATGCCTGGGAAGATTTCCAGGTATGTTAAATGTTTTCTCCCTGTAAATTATATTTTTCTGTCAAATTATAAACTTTTAATTGTTTGGAAATGTCATCCAAACTCTTGCCACTTTGATTTGTAACAATACTTTGCTCTTAGGCCATTGGTGGGGTCTTTCCAGTGAGGCAGTGAATATATATATATGGTCTTCAAATCAGTTGGTGTTAGAAGTCCCGAGGTCAAGGTATAAATGGTGGGGTGATCAGGCTTTTGCATCTGCTGCCCCGAGACTCTGGAACAAGTTACCCCCGGATATTCGCATTGTTACAGATATCGCTATTTTTAGGTCCAATATATATATATATATATACTTTCTGCAATTTGTCTTTGCATGTATTTTGAGTGTTTGTGTGTCAGCATCATATGCGTTTGCAGCATGTTTGCACTTTGTGTGTTTAATCTCTGTGATTGCAGCCTTTCTCTGTGTATGTTAGCCTCTCTTTCATGTTTGGAGTACTTTTGTGTTTGCAGGGCATTTATGTATTTGTCGTGCGTTTGCACGTTTCAGCTACCGTAGAAAATACTTAAAGAAAATGATTGTCCTGAAATGTAAAACCTTAGAATGGAAAGAGGGCATTATTTATTTTACAATGACTAGGTGAGGTGACGACTCCACAACTACTTGAAAGTACTGAGAAACCATCGTTATTAACAAACACGTTTCTGGTTGGGACTTTTATCTGAGTCTACCTTGCTTTTGGATCACAGAGCAGCGAGAGGTTCGGTGTCACACCACGTATGCTGCCACAGGGAGAACGGCATCACTCTCTTTTTTTTATTTAAGGGCAAAATGCAAGTTCAGAAATGTATAAACAACTGTAGATGCTCTGCTTACAGAGCTCCACCATCATTGGTATTGTTTGCTCTTCTTTTTAGCATTTGAAGGGAACAATCTGTCCTGATTTCCTGTGTGGTTTTGTATTTTTTAACTGGGAATAAATCTGTTACAGCTGCCAATTTCACAGCCAAACCAAAAATAAACACTCTTGTCATGCATGTTATTTCAGCATGAGATTGCTTGACTCCATCACCGCTTCTGTATTCAGTTTGGTTCATTTGTTCACAAAATAAAACAGTGGTACTAATAAGAATGTTTAAAAGTCATTCATTTGAATACAAGATGAAATTTGCTGCTGTTTTTTCATTATAATAAATTTATGTATCATTATTTCTTAAAAATACACACAATCACAAGATGCATTCAATGATGGATTTGCTATTATAGCAGCTAGTGTCATGCAAACCTACCTTTTTGTCATTTTGTTCTATAACAACTACAAATTGTAATGTTTTATAGGGACTTTATGTTATCAACAAGCAATATTTAACTCTGAATATCTTAGAGAAACCTTTTAGTCAATTATTTGACTATAACTGTCTAACTAAACAAACATGCCGGGAGAGAATTAATCAAAGAAGCAGTCAAGGGGGCTTTGGTATCTGTGGAGGAGCCGCAGGCATCCCCAACGCAAAATTTGTCAGCAGGACAAGATGGACAACAATAAATAGGTCAGAGATGAAGTGACTAAACACGCAGTAGTTGGCGAGTGGCCCCTGGGCCATATTCTTATCGTAAGATCCTCATCTGAACCATAGATGGAAAAAGTGGACTACTGTGTAACATCTTTGGAAAATAAATCACTGCAGTGATTACAGCAGAAATTACAATAAATGAAACAGACCAATATGATTTACTAGAAAAAAAATCACTCATCAAAATCTGGCCCCCGCACTGTCGGTTTAAAATAATTCTGCCCCTGAGCATTAATGTGCTTAAAGCTCCCCTGCTGAAAATCAAAGAAACCTTTTTTTTATTATTATTTTTGTCCTCAAAATTGGATGCCCATTTACCACCTCATTTGGGTTTTTAATGTTTATTTGAATTTAGCGTTAAACTGCATTATCACTGATGGAGCTGGGATGTCTCTGTTTTGCTGCAGGCCTTTTGGAAAGAGAAGGGCTTCTCTGGGGAAATCGTGGCTGGGCCTTCCACCGACTGTCCGTTCTGTGTCACCTTTGACGCCACCAGCCCCCGTGGTAACCCGGCCCTGGTGGGCTTTATTTCTGGCCAGCAGGCTACTCTTTGGAGTACAAAAGAGGTAAAGTCAATAAGTGCTGAGACCACTCTAATCAGATTATTATAAACCTGTGTTTATCTTCTCAGAGTTCTCATCCTGCATTAAGCAGTTGCTCCTGAGACTTGTTTGATTTCAATTCAGTATGATCTCATGTGAAGTCATGGTGCATGCTAATGGAAGAATAAGGAAAGCAATATGTATTCAGAGTGGGCATAAAAGGCTCACATATTGGGCAGGACTAACAGGTCATGAAAACTAAAATGTTTTCAAACATCCATTTATTTCCCATTTACTCTTAGAAAAAAAAAACTGACTACATTAGCATTACAGAGTGGTTCATTCAATTTCGACTGCATGTTGAGGGTTTGTGCAGATGTTCATTGTGTGTGGAGACAAAGGCAGCATATTGTTTCTTGTCATAACAGCAATATTACTTGAGTGCAGCATTAAGAAAATTGCATCCAGGACTGAGGCGGATGGAGGGGGGATGCCGCTTGCCAGATCACAATGGCTATTGCTTCATAAAATATAGGAGATAAAAGCATTTTTTAAGTGGTCCGAAGCAAAAAAACCGTGTCAGGGGTATTTATGTCTGAGTGCCCTTTGTGATGGACATCTGGTTCGTCTAATTCTTTAGGTGTTAATTGGCTGGAAAATGAAGATGCAACGTTTTGTTTATGCACAGTGAAAGAAAAGATTATGTTAAGGTTTCTCCTGGAAAAAAGTTGTTGATGAAGCCAGAGCTACCATTACCTTTGTATACTTTATTTGGTTTTATTTTTTTCATATAAAGTACTTCCAGCTCAGTTTTTCTGTGCTTACCTGGGTCTCTTTCCCAGATCAAGCCAACCATGGTGCTATAACTGTCATTTGCTGTGTATTTTTGGGATTTGTTTTTGTGTTTCCATGGAAAGTACTGCCAGCTGAGGAGTTCTTTGTTTAGCAGAGTGTCTTTTTGAGATAAGGCCTTTGACAGTGATTTTGGTGCCTTTATTTTTTTTTTTTACGTGTTTTTTTATTTTAATACACATAGTGCTTTTGTGTTTTGCTGTGTCTCTTTTCAGGATGAAGCTACTGCTACCAATATTTGTGTATTTGTTGCTTTTTTCCATAGAACATATTTTTTTGGTTTATGGCTTCTGTATTTATTGGTTTAACTATTACTGTCATCAGATATGCATTCTTATTTGTTTATTTTATTGTATTTATTTATTTTTGCTTTTCTCACAGAAACTACTCCCGGCTAAGTGTGCCTGTGTTTAACAGTGTCTCTTTTCTAGATTAAGACACAAACAGGACTATTGCTGCTAATGATCTTTTTATACTCTACTTTTGTGTAGAAAGTACTACTCACTCACTGTTTTTATGTTTAGTTGTGTCTCCTGAACAAAGCCTTGATTGAGCTATTGCTGAAAACATCTCTGCATATCCTTTGGTTTTCCAGCACACAAAAAGTACCTGTGTGGGTTTCTTTCTTTTTCTCTTTGTTTCTCCTTCCAATCTAGTTGTGACAAAATCACCACTCAAGCTGAGCCTGAGGTTTCGCCCCTGTTAAAAGAGAGTAGTTTCACTCCTCTGTTGCCACATACTTTCTCAGGATGAGGGCTTGCTGCAGATTTAAGCAACTCCGTGTAATTGTCTGGGATTCCTTAGATGGCCATTTTACCAATTGACTTGACATAGTTAAATAAATCTATTATAATTTGGACTGTAGACTGAACATACTTGAATATAAATCCAACTGAAGGTTATGTTGTAATAGAATCCATAGGATTGATTTGAATATAATTAATTATATTTGTCTTTTAAAGTGGCTTGACACAAGATTTGTTTTGTATTGATACTTTGTACATTAACTGAATTGAATTAATGGTAATTGGGATTATAGCCACATGATTTTAAAAGGTATAACAATGGATGAGGAGAAAGTTTTTGCAAAACTGATGGCTGAAAATGAAAAGCCAAGTTCACTTATATTGCTGGAAATTATTCTCACTATCATCTTTGTTTTTTGGATAAACAAAATCTGCTGCCAACTTCACCATTACCCATTTTGCACATGCATTCTATAAGATCATTCTCTTGCTTTTCTTTCCCTACTATTCTTTTTTTTGACTCAAGAGAAAAAAACAGAATCATCAATTGTTTCTGGTGTGGTCTTGCAATTTAGGTCATTTTTCTGAGTTGCTCCAAAGCACTGCAGCTGTAGTAGCTGTCACCCTGCAGAGACGAGCAACGAAAGGTTTTTAATAATTAACCTCCGCTTGGCACTCCACTTCTAAACACAGAGAAAATGATGAGAGTGGGGAGATGGGTTCAAATTATGCACAGTGTGTGCTGTTTTAATGTGATGCTGTTGTTGATAGGATAAGTAATTTTTCATTTGGGCTCTCATGCCCTAGGCTGATTCCCACCCTTTGAGTTTTAGATAGGTGACTCTTGGTTAGCTCTGTTGGCATTAAAGGGACAGAAACCCTATTTGGTGTTAGCTGTAACCGAATTTCTAATAATCATAATGGCAATTCAGAAACATTTTGAAGTCATTCTTATAAAACATAATCTGTATCTTTCAAAGATGGTGACTCAAGTTTGAGATTCTGATGCGAGTGGCCCTTAAGTCGCTCAAAATTAGACTTCTTACTTGACTTGAACTTGTGCCCTAAAAGCTTGAGACTTAACTTGTCTGAGACTCGAGTCTCAGTAACGGATTTCTGTTTTTTAAATTTCATGCAATAAAAAGTGAAAGAAAGCTGGTTTGGGGGCTACAGACTGCAGCTGCTGCTGATGTTTTACTGTGAAAGGATGCCATTGATTATTAGCCAGTGACGTTTGCGGTTTATAGGCTGTTAATGTCTCACAGCAAGCTTTTCTTTTAAGTGGTGGCTTCATAATAATGAAAAAAAGAACACTGTATTAAATGTTTTCAGAAAATTTCAACTTAGTTTAAGCAGCTCTGTGTAAGATTTGACCCCTGTGTATTTGTGATATATTAAATGGTTTTTCTTGTCAATATACAGCACTTGGTGCATATGGATGCTCAGTGTGGGCCGCCCTTTCCAAAATCTTATCTATGTAACGGAGGATCTGGCTCTGAATGAGTCATGTGACCTAGAGCGCCACTTTAAGGCAGTCTGAGCTCTCCCTGAACATGGGCGCTAACCTTACATGCTTCTACTTTTCTCATCCTCAAGTCAAAGTTTGTCTGCCCCATGGTTATTATTATAAAATACTGTACAGTAAATGTAGTTGACAAACCTGCATTTCATAATCAGATGATTGAGCCTGTTGTCTGCTCCATCTTTCAATTCCACAGCTCCTGGAGCTCCCCCTCCCTCTCCCTCTCCCCCTGGATCTGTCTTGTCCTCTCCCTCTCCCTTTCAATGGGAGACTGCGTATAATATAGAGGGGTAAATGTAGCCTTGTCTTTACAAGTAACTCAAGGACTTCTCAATCTGCTGGTCCAAAGTGGTCTGCTATTAGATTCCATGTTTTGGAATCTGATAGCGGTGACCTTCAGGGGCGCTATACCTGGAAGTTACAGGTCTAGTGCTCCATTGTGGCTAAAAGTTACACAGTACTGCTTTAAGAGTAACATACCTCCGATATTCTATTCCTGCTAATCTAGCAGCAGCATTACAAGGTCACTTCTGTCTGAGAACATCAAAAATAAAAGTACACTGCTCTCTGTTCGTCTGGAAATGTCAAAACAAAAAGCTGGTGCAGTTCTGTTCATTGACAAGTTCAACACTCTTACTATAGACCAGTTCGCGCGTGACGTCAGCGCTACATCCGGGTCTCGCGGGTAGGCAAAAACAGTACTGTTCTCGTCTACTACATGACAAAACGGGTGATTTAGAGCGTATTTTTAGTTAGTTTATTTTTGGAATCTAAGCAATGCCTACGACTTGTTGTGCTCCCAGTTGCACACAGAGGCATTCCAAATCGTCGGATGTACGTTTCTGTCGTTTACCAAAGGACGAAGAAAGAAATGGATAATTTCAATGAAAAGAGTGCAGGCAGGCAATCTCAATGGACTGTGGGAGCCATCATACCACGACAGAATTTGCAGTCTACACTTCATCTCCGGTAAATACAACTTAATTCTGCACTAGTCATTGTTCTACTTAAATAGCGGCGGAGGGGAGGTGGCGATTGCTAGACGGGGCCGGGAGAAGCGGAGTCGATACGCTGCAGCAGCAGCACGCCGCATCATTTTAGTTTTCTTCGTGCAATCAGTGTACAATAATGTGCACCAGACAGCGGCTGCATTACACCCCTGTTCACGCGCGCTAGTACGTCTGTGTTTACGCTGCAACGTCGCAGACACCCCCACCCATTTTAATAAGACAAAAACACCAAAATAATCCGTAGTGAACAATGTTTTTTTTAACCTACCCGGCGAGTCTTCCTCTCTGCTGAGGCGCTGTCTGTGTCCGACTCCGCTTTCGTATGTTACACAAACTTGTCTGAACATCCATCCATCCATTTTCTGACCCGCTTAATCCCTCATGGGGTCCCGATATAAAATAATTGTAGCCGTCCAGTGGTTTCATGCGTCTGTACTGGCCTGCGTGTTTATAAGGCAGCTGTATATGTCGCGGTACTGAACACTTGGCAGCATTTCACAGACTCGCTCCGTCCCTTCAGGCTTTTGCTGTGTGGATCTGGCAATCTGATACCATCAACCATCAACTTACTCTTAAAACGATCTTGTGATACGTTATCTAAAGAAGAAAAATACGTGGAGAACTGGTCAGTTTCTCTGTTTGCATCCGCCATTGTGTTCGCTTTTTGCCTACCAGTCCGGTGCGCATGCGCGAAAAACCTGCATCAAAACAATAACAATGAACTGGTCTATTACTTACCACACATTGTCTTGTTCATTATGTTATAATTTAGAGGATTTATATTAGAACAAAGACAACTGTGGATTTAGAAAATGGTTTCCTGGTATTAATAAAAATTCTCCAGCTAAGAATGAGGAGAAGAAAAACCCACCAAATCACATCTAGTGTACAATATAATTCAGGAGTGGACAATACAAAGACATGGATAAATCGATTTTAGATCAGTCATCAAGACTGAAAAGCACTTTGCTTGAATAATTTAGAAATTCAACATTACCAAGTTTTACTCTCTTTTAATAATTTTTCTTAGAGCATGAATGCCTATATTTCTAAAGGGGTAAATGTTACATTTGAGCAATTTTCAAATTAATATAAATTAGCCTTTAGCTGATTTTTGAATGGCAAATAGATAAGTTTTAATTATCTTTCAGTGTTTTAATATTTTCAAACGTTCGTGTTTTAATTTAGGCCCAAGGACAAATGGTACAGGCGTGGAATCCTAACCTACAGTGATGGAGGACAACATGGACAAGATGATTTGATGAGAAAGTTTTTCTTTCAGTTGTTAGAAACTTGACTCTGAATTGGACGAAACGACTTGTGAACCTCTGGTAGCTTTGCTTCAAGGTTACTTTCTTGTTCTTCTTTTAAAACATGTCATTTTATCCATTGAAACATCCAGTAAAAAATAAAATGATTTAAATATGTGACCCAGCAATCACCAAATCTGAGAAGAAATGTTCTGAAAAATGACAGTCGTGGCTTTGAGCAGAGAAGTGAAATGATAAAATGATAACCACACATGGAGTACAGTATGAACCAGATTTTCGACCCTATAACCACAGACAACTCAATTCAGATACAAGTGTTTCCTGCCCAAAACCGTATAGGTTCAATGTATATATAAATTATATGCTTATGAAAATGGTAAATGCATGGTGATATGTTGAAGGTGCATAGTGCAAGTTTTGAAGTTGTATATTATTTAGATTTCCTTCCCCATACAAGCCTTTACAATTACCCAATATATAAAATGAGTTATCCTCTATTTACTGCAGTTGCCTCTACAGGTTAGTCAGTTCATGAGAAAGAGATTCGGGGCAAATCCTGTTGGTGTGCACGTGGGCATGATGTGCTGCGTGCTCTCGTTCACCTGGCTACCTTGTTGAGTCTCCGCCGTAATCAGTGCATTAGCAAGAGCACACAGGCTAACTTCAAAATTTATAACTGTCTTTCCTCAGAAGACATCACACCTCTAAACAAAAGACCTGTGCAGTCACAGCGGCAGATGCTTTTCCTCTTCTCCCATGCACAACACTGGTGTCATTTCAACTTGTCACCAGAGGAGACAGATGTCTGCAAAAACTCTGGAACTTACGTTATGCTCCTTTAATGTAATGTATCAGGTATGGTGCAACATTTATTTTTGAATAAAATGGCAAAAGACGGTAACATTTTTAAAAACCCTAATATTTTATAGATTGTATCCAGTCGACGCCTGAATACGGGTAAAAACCCACAGAAATCACTTATAAAATTACTTTTAGAACATCTGATCGATGATGTAGATTTTCTGCTGCTGCGCGTAGTTAGTGCATATGGGTATGGTGGCCAGAGTGTAGTTTCTCCTGGAAGGTTAAAAAAAAAGTCAGAAAATAATTTCTCTTATTATTCCGGCATTTAGCAGTTATAAATAATTCTGGTAATAGTTTATTTTGATTTAATATGAGATGATAAAAAAAATGTATGTCTATTATTATATAGTATAGGTACATTTATTTACACACCCAGCTTACCAGAATGACATGTTCTCTTGTCTTTTTGACAATTTTGAATGTTGAAATGCTCCAGCCTAAAACAGACCAGACCGGGAAGTGGGACTTTACGATGTGTTGCTCTCAGTGGCAGAATTACCCATAATGCAGTATCGATTTTCTGTAACCATAACAGTCAAGATGTATACAGATATTTTTGTTGCTTGTTGCCTTGGAAAATTAACAAAGTACGTGTGCGTACAACATTTATATTATATTTATATGTTTTAGACAAAAGTGGCAAAAGTCGTTCACAGGAGAGTTTGCTCGATGGCATGACATGTTTCATGGACTACAAATTAAAAAAACAGAGCATGTCGTTTGGACTGACTGATAAGCAGTGTATGCAGCGTAAATCCTGGCTGACCAGGTTATTAGAAAAGGGCCTCATCATTGTCAAATCATAATCCTAAACCCTAACAGAGAAACAGGGATTCAGATTCCTAATAAAACATTTATTGATGTTCTGATCAACTTTTAAGAAATGGAGTAAAAATAAAAATGTTATGTTGCACTTATTATGGTAGCCGATCATTGTGCCACCAGTGATCATATGAAAATGAACCATTAATTATCAGTGCGTCTTGTTGGGCTTTTTCTCTGACATTTTCTCAAAACTTGAATCAAATTAAAAGTTTGAATTTTCATAATTTCTCAGCTTCAATTTTTCTGCCTAAACAAAATATAATTTATAATGAAGCCTTTTTGCACTTCTATACCAGAGGTATCAATACCTGTGGAGTAGCAGTATTTTGTTTTCAAACGTGAACTACATTTAGTTTTGCAATTTTGCTTTTACATCTAGAAAACATTGAATTATTGTTTTTGATTGTACATGCCTCAGTACTGCACAGCCCTTCTGACAAAATTTCTGTATGGTTTGCTTGCTTAATGAGGTGTGCGGTAACCTGGGTTTAACAAAACAAGATCTAATCACGTTCATTTTAAATCAATGTCCCTTTAATGCTTCACACTGCAGCATTATGTAGCCCTCTTATCTTTATGTTTGAACAAGAACTTCAATAAACATTTCCTTCCGATGTAGTTTAAAATGATGGATTACCATCTGATGGGGCCGTCAGAGGCTGTGAGTTGGAAAGAACCCCACAAGGAGCACCTGTGTTTAGGCCTGAGAAGAACTCTTCCAACTCTGTTTTTTTCTTTAATAACATAGTGGCATCTTTAATTTATTTTTTCCCTGGGATAAATGAATGGGTCATAAGCAGGGAGACAGCAGAGACAAAGCAAAGAAGACAAGCCTTCAGTCAGGCCCAGTGTGTATGCAGCCTTATCTCTGTTTTCCTTTTGCCAGTTTTTCTGTTTGCCTATCCCAGCCCTTCCAATTTGTCCAGGATGTCTGCCTTTTTTCTCTACTGCTTCTCTCACTGCGTTGTTTATATCTTCTTTCTTTGAGTTTCATTTTTCTCCTTTGATGCGTTTTGCTTACATTGTTTTGTTGAATGTCTCTAAGGCTTTTCTTTTCCAGTTTCTTGCTTCCTTTTTTATGTCTGGAATTTGTGTCTTATTTCCTGCTTAGTTAGGACCTTATTTTCTGTATTTGTCTCTCAGCTGTTGCCTAAAAGTTGTTTTCAATATAATTTTTTATATGAAATGTTAAACCTTTGCATTAGGAACTTTCCTAACAAAAAATATCTAACATTTTCAAACACTGACAAGTTATAACCACAAGTATAAATGTATTTAATTGGATTTAATGTAATAGACCAACACAAGGACAATAAACCATTTTTTTTTTACAAATGTGAGTCTGAAACGTGTGTTTTAATGCAGCGTCTCACTTTGACACGCCTAAATAAAATCCACTGCAACCAGTCACAGCCAGAAGTCAAATAATTACTAAACAGAGTCCAACTGTGTGCATTTTTTATTAAATTAGCTGCACAATATTAGAGAGTATTTCAGTGGAGTTATTATTGGTCAAAACTGTAATACTACTACAATTGCCTTTTTTAAGCTGTGGTTCCATCACTCCTTGTGACACTTAACATGTTAGATACAGTAACCTGTGTCACATGGGCCTATCTGCAATGAGATTATATCCAACAGGCTAAATTTCATATTGCCATAAAAGTGTGACAAACTGACACTAGGAATATAATAGCAAACACTTGAATAGAATAGAAAGATCCTGAGCTATCTCTGTAGTTATGCTGCTGGAGGACATCAGGGTCTATTTTTTCTCACTTTGCTGAGTTCTCCTACTGTTCCCCAGTTTGCATTATTTGTTGTTATTTCAACTTTTAACTTTATGCTCTCTTTCATTTTCTCTTCATAGTAGGTACACCTGGTCTGGCGTTCTGTTAGCTGTGACATCATCCAGGGGAGGCAGATCATCCGCTATTACCATCTAACATAGAAAGTACTCCTGGATCAATGTGTGCTTCTGTGCTTTCTGTGTCTCTGCTCTGTCCTCTCTAACCTCCAGTGGGTCGAGGCAGATGAGCGTTCACACTGAGCCTGGTTCTGGTTCTGCTGGAGGTTTCTTCCTGTAAAGCGGAGTTTTCCTCTCCACTGTCGCTTCATGCATGCTCGGTATGAGGGATTGCTGCAAAGCCATCAACAATGCAGACGACTGTCCACTGTGGCTCTACACTCTTTCAGGAGGAGTGAATGCTGCTTGTCAATGCAACCTGCTGGGTTTCCTTAGATAGGAAACCTTTTGACCAATTTGTTTGTATGATTGAATTTGACTTTGTAAAGTGCCTTGAGATGATGTGTTGTGAATTGACGCTATATAAATAAAATATCATTGAATTGAATCCTTTGCTGTCCCATGTTGGGCAAATTCAGGTGCAATAGCAGCAAAGATCAAATTCTGTACAGGAATGGATGAAGTTTGCAGCTAAGTAGGATGATTTTACAAAAATGTGCAAAATTGAAATGTATATTTATGCATAAAAACACCAACAGACTATTTATAAGAATGAAAAAAACTGCAGAAACAGCAGGGATGTAAACCTTACTTGAGTTTGTTAGGAGCAGCGATGGTTCTTAAAGGGCAACTCACCCCCAAATCAACTTTTTTTTTGCCAATAAACTGTTAAAATGGTTGTCTTATAGTGCTGCCTATATATCTTGGTAATATTTATTGAAATCCTGCTTTTGTGTCTAAAATTGTCAGTGTGGCGCCCTCCTAGGGGTAAGCGGTGGTCTTGCATTGAATTTCAAATCAACATTACTTTCGGTTGACCTGACATAATTCTGATATAGTGATCTGACAATCTGACAGAGCTTGAGCTATTTTGCAAAGAATCCTGGGCAAAAGATTCATGCTGGTAGAGACATGCATGCTTTGTAACAAAAGATGGTTCTACAAAGTCTAGACTGTATTTTAAATGCTATGCGTTAAAATAAAATATGTTGAAGCTTGATTGTTTCAAAATGTAAAATATTCAAATGATTGCAAATTATTTTGTAAGGCAGTGCAAGATGATCCTTGTTAAAAGCTTTTGCCCTGCATTGCAGACCAACACAGCACATTAAAATATGGAAGTAATAGCAAAATAATAAGAAATCAAATTCAAATAGAAACACTTTTTGAAATAAAGTACATGAAAATTGTAGACAAAATAATGCAGCAGATTCAATGTAAAAACGGTATAAAACAACTAGAACCATTCTGGAATATTCTGTTCCAAAATGCTGATTAGTAAACAGTTGTCCATCTAAGGCAGCAGCAGGATGCATTAATTATCACTTCCATTCAGTCCCCCATCTGATCCAAGCTTCACTGCATCTGGTTCATTCATTCCTTCATGTATTCCTCTACAAACTCACACTCTCACTGGTTTCATACTCGCTGTTGTGGCAGCTCACCAAAAGAAAACCATTTCTGAGCTCAGAAAAAACACCGATATGCATTATTATTTCAACAGCGCGTTGTGCTGCTTTTAAATGGTATGCACTGATGCTACGACGCTGAGGCTGGCTTTTCTCTGTGTTTGCAGGCTGGAGAAAGAAGAAACGCTGTGCTCTCTAGTCTGGAGAGGTATCTTGGTCCTGAGGCTGCATCGTTTATTCATTATGAGGAGAAAGTAAGTACATCAGTGGTCAAAGCATCAGTTGTTACAAACCCAAGTTTTTGTTTTTTTTGCGATGAAACCAAACCTTAAAGCCCAAAAAAAAATATATTTGACATTTGCTATTGAAAACCTTAGCTCTTTGAGTATCCATAAAAGCTTGGCATGCCAGGATTTAGTTTTATCCTCGAAAGGCTGAAATTAAATGAGCTTGCTCTAAACTCTAAATGTGTTCATTAAAGTCGTGACATAATCGTGACAAAATGTAAACGAAAACACAGCCCAAATTTGTTCCAACAAAGCCTTTAGCCACGGACAAAAATTAATATTTTGGTGTGGAAACTTATCGGCACGTCCAGACACATCAGCGGCATTCTGGTGTTTTTTGTTTGTTTGCAAAATCTGCTTGTTTTGCAGATCAATCACATTCCATGACGTGAATGCATTTGAATAATTCATGGTGGAATCGGTGTCTACAGGATGCCCGGGGGTCTCATGTCCAGTGATTTGTGTGGATTTATTAGTGAGAAACAGCGCATGCTTAACTCAAGAAACTTGCACATGCACGAACAAATCCAAATGTATGAAATTGGGCCTACGAATGGATCCGAGCACAATCCCTCTGGAAATTCTGGAGACAAGACTCCACCCTTGATACGGCCCAATATCATTACTTGGAGATACCCCTAAATGAGGTAGTGGCACGTAAATAAGCCTCAACAACTAGTATACCCAAAACCAGACTTTCACCCATCAAGGTTCTAAACTACTATACACTAGTCTTAAAAAAGAATGCAGAAGTGCACGTAAACCATGGGTGTAATTCAATAACTGCTGTAAACTCAGAGGCCTTCAGGGTCTCAGTGGAATGCTTTGAAACTGTAGATTAACCATCCAGAAACAGAAGGTCACTTGCTTTAACCACTGACTAGCAATGATGCCCTGAAGGCAGTTTGATGTCTTCATTGCTGATGCTCATCCAGCCTTTGTGCCTGTGGGGGTGCTCAGATGCCTGTGTGTTAAGTAAGGCCACTTTGCTAAAATATTGCTCTGCTGCATTTGTGCATGAAATATAATTTGTACTTCGAATAAAAATTCTTCCTCAACTGTGTTTTGTGGGAATATGCTAAAGCTGATTGACATCCAGAT
The DNA here is from genome assembly GCA_037039145.1 of Fundulus diaphanus. Taxonomy (NCBI): domain Eukaryota; kingdom Metazoa; phylum Chordata; class Actinopteri; order Cyprinodontiformes; family Fundulidae; genus Fundulus; species Fundulus diaphanus. The sequence goes on along the minus strand of CM073141.1, from coordinate 7,762,063 downwards.
GATTAAATCCCACACAGTTGGCATGGGTCCTGATTGGTCGGTCAGCGTGGTGTCTTCTGTTGATGGGTTTCGACCAGCGCATAACTCCTTACTCAAAGACGGGCAGCAGCTCGAGGCACTCTTTCAACAGGATTCTCGTTTAAAGCCGAAAAGGCTGATGGCTCAATTGTTTATATATTTGCTATCTTTACGCAGCCATATGCAATATACTCTAATAACATTAATTACAACTAGATAACTAATAAAAACTAGAACTACTTGCAGTTATGACTGGGTTCCAAGCCTATACGGAGTCTGCTCCTGGCCTGGCTCATACCAGTGTACCACCAGCCCGGCATCAGCGGCTCTACTGCATGTTGACCAGGTTAGGAATTGGAAGGCCAGTGCTAGCTCCTTAAAATCTGGCTATTAAAGGCATACTATGCAACATTTTTCAGTTAATTAATGTGTTCCATACCGTTTTGGATGATTAAATGAGTCATTTCAGGTCGAACAAAGGTTTTCTCGGCCGCCCTGGTGGTCTGTAGGGGAAATACCGTACTTGCAACTGCAGGAGCCCTCAGCCCGCACCCACGGGCTCAGAAGTCTCGTGCATTGCGAGAGTCGGTCTTGCTTTACGGCGAGAACTGCTACACGCCCCCAGTGAAACGCATGCTCGGTGCTAGCGCAGTGCCGATATTTGTGCAGTTATCATGGCGGAACCGGCGATAAAACAGTGAAAGCCCATGTCGGAGCAGGCAAGAAAGAGGAAAAGGGCTCTGGACAGAAAGAGGAGTCGTACACGGGTGAACATCGGGCAAGCTTTTTCCGAATGGCGAGAGCTAAAAGAAAGAGAAGGCTGCAAGGCTGACGCGGACCTCGCGTTTCTGCTGATGCGATTGTAAGTAACATTGGAATGGTTATTCTCTCTCTCTGTGCATGTTCATACTTTCACTGTGTTAAGCCGGGCATACACTGTAGGAGTTTTTCAGTCGTGGTACTTATATACATCTCAAACTGTGCGACGGAACCGCTGGGTTTAAAAGTTCACCGCTCCTCTGTGTGCTGATCTGTGTTTTCAAACTGTGCGACAGAACCACGGGGTTTAAACGTTCACCGCTCATCTGTGTGCTGATCTGTGTTCTCAAACTGTACGACACGACGCTCGGACGCGGGTCGGGAGGCGCCATACGTCGGGGGGAACGGAGGGGAGAGAGGAAAGACGAGACGCCCCAGCGGCCGCGCGGCATACGGAAACAGACGGCCAGCGCGTCGCGCGGACCGGAACGCTCGCTCTCCCCAACCCCCCCGCGAGCCGACGTCCGGGCCCAGCGGGTCCCGGGCCGGGCGGAGGTCGCTTCGGGGACGCCCGCTCCCCTCACTCCACTGGCGGGGACGGAGAGGAGTGGAGGGTGCCCCCTCGTAGCTCTGCTTGAACAGCAGGATGGTGATTCGTTGTGTTCGCCTGTCTGCTAAGCTCAAAACAACCGCGCCTGGCTTGACGGAGAAACCAGGAGAACAGCTGAGCATCTTTACGACAGTGCACTTTTACTTTCGCCCTCTGGGGGGAGCCTCGCTGGAAAATCAACCCCGGTTGCATAGTATACCTTTAACATTCATTTTAGGGTGGTATTGAAATGAGTTTAAACTACCAAAAATATTCTCAGATTAAATGTCGATATCTGGAACAAACCAACCCCTTTTTAATTACCTTAGATTTAATTGTTTTGGAACAAAAACAAAATGTTTAGTTTAACAATGGGGGAGTGGTGGTCTAGGTGGTTAGAGAGCAGGGCGTCCTGGAGTGGCTGCAAGGTTCTGGGTTCCAATCCCACAGACTGCCACTCTGGGTCCCTGAGAAAGACACTTTCCCTAGATTTATCCCTGGGCACCACACAGTGGCAGCCCACTGCTACCTAAGAATCCCTTAGGGAGTCTTTAAATGCATACTTCATCTTCATGTGGAACAATATGAACTTTTTTAAAGCAACACCTCATGGATGCTCTTCAAAGTCCCTGTGATGGTGATCTAAGTGTTTTTGAGGTAATTAAGGAGTCTGTCATCTACTCCTAGTGTCTCTGCCTGAAAAAACACTCTAGCAACTTTTTATGCACCGACCCGGTGGCGGTCTCACGATTGTTCTTGTTCTCGCAGTAAGACGAACAGCTTTACGACAGCCTAATGTAAGGCCATTAATAGCAGCGATACCAAGTCCATTTTATATAAGCAAATTTGGGCTTGTTTTATTCTGTGAGAATTTCGTGAGTCAAAGGTTGTGCTTTCTTGGGTTTGTTTTTGACCGTAAAGCTAAGCCCAATAAATCTTTATTTAGCTTGGAAAAAGTTTTTTTTCACATGTCACTCATAAGTTTTAATAATTTTGGAAAACTGTCCAGAATGTTTGATTGGCTATGTCTGAAATCTGACTTTGACCCTTGGGAGTAGTTACTAAAAATAGATTTTGTATATTGTGTGACAATTTTTTTTAACCCACGCAATATATGTAGAATGACTCAAGGAACCTGCAGGATAAGAGATTATGTATCTTCAACCCTAGTTGTAGAAGAAAACAAAAAAAGCATTTTGGTAAAAAAAGTGCCCGCTAGTGGTAAATTTTATTTTATTTTTAAACCTGTCCTGCCTGGCCGTGTAGCATTAAGAATTGTTGTCTTAATGCCAGAGAGAGCCCAACAGATTTACTTTCACAAGTGGAGCATTACTGCTTTCGCCATAGTGCTCCGCTTGATATTATATGCAAAAAAACTTTATTAGATATTATTCTGGGACTATTTCACGTTCACTGGACACAAAAAGGGGAAGGAAGAAAAGAAAGAAAGGAAGAGAAAAAGATGAGATATAATGATAAAAGGGTGAAAAGGTGACAGAAATAGAATAGAGAAAAAAGGAGAGAACAAGATAACATCCTTGGATTCTGCTTCTACACTTGAATATACACACACAACACACACACACACATATATATATATATATATATATATATATATATATATATATATATATATATATATATATATATATATTATTTATTTTTTTTTATTATTTTTTTTATTTATTTACATATGGTAAAGCAAAAAAAGATTCATAGGTACAAATAACGTCACTGAAAAATATGTATTATTTAATACAGGCTGTATAAAGTAATGATGGCTAATGATAGGATTTTTCTGTATAGGAGTGACTCTTTAGGCACTTGATTCCAAGCACCTGTAGGTCTTTGTGAGATTGCACTTGTATGTGTAAGGTTTACCCATAAGAAAAATGCTCAATACTGGTTGAGAGGAGCCAAAGATCCGGCCTCCAGAGCACTGAGGCAGACGCCGGGGGAACCCGACCCCAGATGCCCGAAGGGGCTCTTAGAGCAAAGGAACACAAGAGGGACCGACACAGGGAAAGGGCAGAGGAGAACCCCAAAAAACAAATGTATCCATGCATAGAGGGTGCAATTCTGTACATATATTTTGATTTTACAGAGTTCAAAGATCAAATGTTATATAGCTTAATAATACTAATCAGCTACGCCCACTTCCTAATCATACTAAAAATACATTCTCAGAGAAAAGTCTTGAATATAAAGTATTGACCAAGTTTTGTTTAAATCCATCAGTCTCGTATGCAGTTATAAAAAACTCAAAACTATTTTTTCCATATCATTTTGTTTCCAACGTCTAAAGAGGGTACGAGCCTATTTCATGTCGATCAAGCTTAAAAATGTAGGAGATATCAAAAAAAGAAGTTTTGCCTTTATCCCGAGGCAGTAAAAAAGATCCAGTTAGTTCAAAGTTTTTCTGCCTGTCACATGATGCAGAATCACCCAAGGAACGAGGCGATTCTCTATAAAAAACAATCATCAAATCATCATCTCTCCACCACTGTGCTTGAAACTAAGCCCCATTCTAAGTATACTGTACATCTCTACTTTGGTCTCTGCTCTCCAAAGATTGTTCCAGAAGTGTTGTGGTACCTAAGTAATGCCACCGTGTTCTGTTTTGAAGAGAAGAGGCTTTCTCCTGGCAGCCCTGCCAAAAACGCCATCCTCCTTCAATCTTTTTCCTCTTGTCTTGACATGAACGTAAATATTTAACATGCTATGTGAGGCCTTTAGATTCTGAGATGAGGCTTTTTCATCTTTAACGTTCTGACAGTGTGAATTTGCCGGGACATCCGCTCCTGTGAAAATTGGCAGCTGTCAAATATTTTCCATCTATGAATAAGCTTTCTCCCTGAAGTGTGCAGGATTTCAGATTGGTTGGAATTTGCCTTATAACCCTTTTCCGATTGATTGGGAGCTACAATTAGTTTTCTAAGGACATTGCTGATGTCTGTCTGTTTGCCGTGTTTCACACATCTTCCTGACCAGAAAACTGCAAAAACTCAGGGTCCCACCTTCCTTCCTTGTGTCCTTCCTTCTTTCCTAACCTGTGTCTTTCTTGCCTTCCTTCCTAGAGTCCTTTAATCCTTCCTTCCTCCCTTCTTTCTCTCTGATATATTCCCTTTTTTCCTTCCTTGTGTCCTTCTTACCTTTCCTCATTTTGTCTTAGTTTGTTCCCCCCACCCCACCCTTCATGGCCCCTTCTTTACATCCTTCCGCCTCTGTCTTACTTTCCTTCCTTCCATGTGTCTATTTTCTGTCTTTCCTTATTCCCTGCCTTTCTTCTTTGTTATTGATGTTCTGGGCTTAAACATATGTTTTTTTTTTTTTTTTTGTTTTTTTTTTTTTTTTTTTTTCCCAGTGTCCTGTCTAGCAATGTGGCAATAGGAATTGATGTCTCAATGCCAGATAGAGCTCGACAGATTTTGCTTTTACAAGTGGAGCAAACAGCTTTCGCCATTGTGCTCCACTTGATTTATGCTTGTAAATAACTTTATTATGATTCCTGCAAGGAGAATTTCAAATTATATGGACATGACAATGGGAGACTAAAGGAAGAAGAAAAAGTGAAAGAAAAGAAAAAAAAAGATTAGAGGTGAAAGAAAGAGGAGATAAAAGGGAGAGAGTGATAAAACCTTCTTTGTCTGCTCCATCACCTGGAAAGAGACACAAAAAGAACAGCACAACCAACAGACATAAAGCAACAGCTACACTCGAATAACACCTAGATGCCATTGCTGAATCATATGTATTATTATGTAAGCTGACATGTGTAATGTGATATTTGAAAAAAGAAAGTGAAAGAACATAAATAAATAAATAAATAAACACATTATAAGATTACTGTATATAAGTGAACACTTAATACCTGGGACCCAGCACCTGTGGGAGATGTGAAAGTGCACTAGTTTAGGTGAAGATTATCCAGAAATAGCTTGATAGTGATTGTGGAGAACCGAAGACCCACCTTCCCCGAGCACAGAGACAGGGGTCAGGGGACCCGTAACCCCGGACTCCCAAAGGGGCCCCTAAAGCAGGTCGCCCAGGAGGGGCCGACACAGGATATCCGCAACACCCCCCCCAAGGAAGGAGCAGAGACGACCCCGAGGAAATCCCCCAGCCACCGCAATGCCGACGCCCCCAAGAGCCGCGGAGACGAGCCTGTGTGTATTAAAACATATGTTTTAATACACACAGATTTTGATTTTTGTCACATGAAATAAGGAAATATTTTTTTCTGTTCCAGTGGTTTAATCAGAAGTCCTAGTTTCTAAACTTTTCAGTGGAAAGGAGGAAATCAGAAGGTGTGTTGGTCTGGCCTGAAATGGTTCCCTTGACATTCCTGGAGAATGGGCAGTAAAGAACAGTGATCTAGCAATGCTGCTTCTGTGCTGAAAAAGAAAATCCCTGCTGGGAATATCTTTTTTGCCGTAATCATGTTGTGTCCCACACAAACAGAATAGCTCTTTAGCTCTATTACATGATGCATAGCATACATTGATTGAATATGAAACAGTACATTAATCATGCCAGATGTATGATTCCAGGTCCTCGGCTGCTTTTCATACACTGCGCCATCCAAAGCCAAGCTCCAGTGGAAAAGCGCCTGAAGCAAACCCTGGGCAGTAACATTAAGGGAGATATCATGATTTTACTTTGCTGACAAAGAGACTCAGGGGGGACATCACTTTTAAGAACAATTACTTTGAGTAAAGAAAGAATAATGAATGAAGGCTGCTTAGCCGACTGAACGATTTCCCTCAATTTTTATGGCTGCTAAATTGTTATCAGATTTCTTCACTACCTTCTTTTAATTACTGTTATCCAAACGTCACTGACGATAAATGTACAGACGAGGACGGCTGCAAGTTCAAAAGATCATTTTAATTTCTTGTGTGCGTCTCTGTGGGCTCTGAGGGGTTTCGTCTCTCTGCTTTTCCATTAAGCGGGGAAATTGCAGGTTCATGTCAGTGAGTTAACTTGGACTCATTAAATATTTAGCAGCTACACTGGTTTTCCACCCAGGTTCACTGCTATTATCAGGCGGTTGCTGGTGCTGTGGTGCGTAGGGGTAGATCAGCGTTTGTAAACAAAATGCATGGGTTGAAATTCTGAAAAATGTCACCACATTTTTATACATTTCTTCATCTCGCTCTCCGTCATTGGACACATTATATGACCAATAAAGATGTCAAGTCACGCTACTTAACGACAGCACAAAGCGTTAGCCTTTCAGCTATGCGGCAAAACACTTTAAAGGCATCTCATTCAGTGCTTTTAACTTTGACAGTTTTATTTGTCACATAATCACTCCGAGTATTTAAGCTGCAGACGACAATTTTAGAAATTGTCACAGTTTGCTATGCCCCGCTGTTATTGAAGACTTCTTCATTACCTGGGAGCTCTTATTCACAGGGCCTTGCAAAGTATTCAAATACCTATAATTTGTTTCACAATGTTATAGACCAACACAAACTAATGCATTGTTGTGAAGTAATGTTAGTATTAAAAGTAATGTTTTTCAAATAAATGTTTTTAAAGTAAAAATCTGAGATGTGTTTTTTGTATTATTTGTATGGTTTTGTATGCCTCAGAGGTTTGTTAGAGAACATTAGTGAACAATCAGCATAAGTCATAAAGACTAAATAACACGGCAGATAGATCAGGGAAAACGTTATGGAGAAGATTATGCAGGAGGTTAAAAAATAATTTCCTCACCTTTGAACACGACATCTAGGGGTTAGAGAATCTGGCCATATATCAAAACAATTTTTGTTAAAATAAACATTGTTCTGGCTTGGAAAATAAATAAAATGGAAATAATGTAAGTTTTTGTGAGGCCCGGTACTAAATGACCAGGGGGTTGGGGACCGCTGATCTAGGGGACATGACAAAAACAATTTTAAAGGATGCCCTTGTTAAATATTCCAAAAAATTATATTTTTTCAGCATAGAATCTAAACATTATGGAAAAAATCACACTGTAGATCAACTACGATCAAAATATCCTGGCAAGATCTTGCTGTGGGGATACTGTTTTTCAGCTGGGATGGGTAAACTGGTCACAATTGTAAAACTGATGGAGCTAAATACAAGCCCGTCCTGAAAAACAACCTGTTAGAGGTTCCAACAGGACAGCGACCTTAAACATACCACCAGAACTACACTGGAATGGTTTAGATCCAAGTAAATTAATGTATTAGAATGGCCTAGTCAAAGTCCAGATGTAAATGTGACAGAATCTCTGGGAATACTTTTACAGAGTTTGATGGGGATGCTGAATATAAATGCATGGCCAATTTCTGTAAAACCCTTATCATTTTGCTTCTTTGCAAATTTACACTACTTAGTGTTGATCTATAACAAAAAAATCCTAAAAAAATGAAGTTTATTGCTTTAGCTTGGTTAAATATAGATCAGGCAGATTCAGAATTTTATAAAGCCCTGGAGCTCAAGAAAAAAAATGTTTTGTTAAACAATAACTACTAGTAAAGCCAACAAAATGCACGGAGAGGTGGTTTCAATCGTGGAAAAGCAGACCTAAATAGAGAAAAAATTTATTCTCCTCTTCTCTGTTTAATATGACATCAATTTAAGGCCTCCCACATCATCTCGCAGTGCGACCATCTGTTTCCCTGTCTTCCTCTGACTCTATCACAGTGTTTCAAGCCGTTTGTCAGATTCAGGCCCGTCTTTCTGCCGCTCTTCCCAGCACTCATTTCTTCCGTCTTAGATTCCTCATCTCTCAGCTCTGTAATTTTGTCTGCATCTCCTGCCTACTCTCTCAATCTCTTCTGTTTTCATTTCATATCTTCCTCCTATATAGTTAGAAAAATATATAAATTGCAACTTTACACACACCTATATATATATATATATATATATATATATATATATATATATATATATATATATATATAATATACTGCTTGTGTGTAACGTTGTGATTATTCTCCAATTTTATCTTGGTAAATGGTGGAATGTTTATGCAAATCCAACCTTATGAGCAAATCGGTTTTCTTCATTTCGGCTGAGGACATCCCCAATAAAGCCAGCATTTTAAGCAGTTAAATGTTAGTTTTTCAGGAGTTTGTGTCATTTTGTTGTTTTGTTGTGTGTGTGTGTGATGCACATTTAAAATGTGACAGAGTTATAGCTTTAGCCCCGTTTTGTTTTGAAGGACTGGGCTCAGGAGGAGTACAGTGGCGGCTGCCCCGTCAATGTCATGGCACCTGGTCTGCTAACATATTATCAGCCGAGCCTCAGGAAGCCTTGTGGCAGGTAATCACCCCGCTGATGACAAAAATAATCACACCTCTCTTTCTCCAATATCTCCAAATGTCTCTTCTTCTTTTGCATCCTCGTTTAGACAAACCATGGAGAAAAAAGATCCTATTTTTTTCTAGTGAATCTTTTTTTCAGTGGTTTATTTAGGAGTTTATTATTTAATGAGATCCATTCTTTCTTTGCTGACAGGGTGAGAGATAGTGAGTGTATTTGCTGCTTGTTTGTTCTATTCTTATACCATATAAGCCATTTTAATGCCTCCTCAACTTGCAGCAAGTGCACACAACTCAGACACGAGACATAGGAGTGCCTTGAATGATAACACGGTTGTCCAGATCAAAAAAAAAAAAAAGACAAGAGGTCATCACAAGGTTTATTCTCTGAGGAAAATGTCCCATAATCCATTTTTAATGGTTTGTCCAAGGATGCACAGAACTGTATAAACGAGAGCGACTGGAAGGTAAGGGATTCAGGTAATGCATTTCTGTAATGACATCTAGTCTACAGGGAGCAGGGGAAGCTCATTACATAACGTCACTGAAACAGCAGCGAGGCGATGGCGACCCCTCATTCGCGTTCTGTCCCTGTACGAGAAATGGATCCCCAGAGACGTGCTATGACCTTGACCAGATCCAGCACAAGGAAAATACCTTTTTTAATTGCTTGAGAAATGACTTTATTAGCCTGTAGATGTGCGGGTTGAATTGAGATCCTTTGTATCTCATTAGCGGCTACATTACGGTTTCTATAATAAGCCTAATAGTTTCCGAGCTGGTTGGCTTGTCGGACTGTTTGTCTCTGTGAGATGTTTACAAAGAATGAAAATACCTGTGGTATCCCATAATAGATCTTCTCATCCGTGGTTCACAGCAACCCTGAGTTTAGAGCTTGAGAAATATTTCTTTTTTAATCTTTTTTTTTTTATTATTTGAAAGGCCAGTCTACATCTGTCAAGGTTTACAGATTCACCTCTCTACTTGAAGATTAGCAACACAGCCCTGTAAATCTGAAAGGATAATCCAACGTAAAAATCTTTATTTTGCTAGGATTCCAAATTTGCATTAACGGCTTTAAAAGATGCATTACCACCACGGAAGTAGTCCATATTGAGTATTTGACAATAAGAAGCAGTTCTGTGAAAAAGTACTTCCTCCTTAACGTTTTTTTTTTTTTTTCAGGTGTTGATGTTCTTGTCAAACTATCAAATTACGATTTCCTTAATAAGGATTACTATGTTAGTTTAACAACAGATGTGATGGGATATAAATGGTTTCACGTTCTCCTGGTGGTGTTTTCCTTGGTCAGCAATGGTTTTGGCCTTGAAACTCTGGCCTTGGACTCTTTCTTATTCTAGTGAGAGAAGCCTCCAGTAAATTATAGATGCCGGTGACTTTTTTTGTGCTCTGTACTTGAACATCTTTAGCTCGGTGCATGATGTGTCTCTTTTTGAGACCTATCAGGCTACTTCATGTTGTCTGGTTTGTTGTTTTAGGGATCAGGGCTGGCATGGCTAGTAAAATGTAACGTTAGCTTCCAACAAATGTGGTAAATCCAAACTAATTTATGATTTAATAAGTGAGGTGAATACTTTTTCACATAGGGCCAGGTTGGTTTTGGATAGCTTTTTATACCTTAATAAATTTCTGCATTTGAGTACTTCTCAGTGTATTTACTCTGAGTTTATAATTTGTTAGATAAAATCAACTGCAGACAGTACCAGGATGTGAGTGTTCTTGCATTGTATTTGTATGGATAGGATATGTATAATGTTTATGCAGATATTCTGTCCATTATTTTTACATGCATTTGTCCATATCATTATATTTCACCTCTTTTAAATTCCTACAGCATTTCTGCCTCTTACAGGACATTGCCGGCTATCTGTGCCTCAAAATCAAAACACTATCTGCACACTAAGGTATTGTACCACAGCTTAGGAATAAATACCTTCACAATACCTTTCCTCTACACGGTTACGGCACTGTGTTTTGAATACCAACAAGAGCTCCACCGGGCTCCAAAATACATGCAGGCCTTTACAGTGCATCCAGAAAGTCGAGGTCTCCCAAGTGAGCTGCAAGCAAAGTGAAATGCAGTGAGCTAAGAACTAAACAAAAGCTAAACATGCAATGGGCAGCAGCTGCTAAATGTTGCACCTATTTTTTTTTTATTTTTATTTTTTTTATTTTTATTTATTTTTTTACAAATTCTCCATTGGCAAATTTAGCCTCTTCTAAAATTTTCATGATCCCCTTTAAGTAAATTTCCTTCGTACCAGCACATTTATTCCAACATAAATGTAAAAACAAATAAATTAAATGTGGAGTGTGAAGAAGAAAAAAATTGTTAACTCATTAGCTGGAAGATATTTACACCTTGATTTCTGTTTTTGATGTTTTTTTTCTCTAATTAAAAGTTTCAGATACTCAAAAATAATCCTTTAAAGACAACCTTAGTAAATAAAAATGCCAATTTAAGTTTTTATGGCAAAATGTGAAAAAAACAAACCTAGCCACAAGTGAAAATGAAAAGACTGATATGATTGATAATACAATGAATTCATTTGATTAAACATATATTTTAGAAAGCTGTGATCCTTTTCACTCACCGCACCCAGGTTTGAGTCCTGCCACATGCGTTGAATCAAGAAATCCCGTAAACAGGGATCAATTCGACTGTTTGACGAATTGAAGTAGAGTGAAAGATCTCAAAAAGCAACACATCATGCTCCAATCGAAAGAAACTCCAGAACAGATAAGAAATAAAGTCGCTGATATCCATCAGTCTGGAAAGGGCTGCGAAACTATTTCGGAGGCTCCAGTTAACCACAGTGAAAATCATTTATGATAAAAAAAAACTGAACAATGTCTAAAGCAATGCAGGTCTGACTTACCTCAGTTCAAGTCATTGTTGATGGTTAAAAACTTAATTAAAAATAAGAGACTGGGCAAACACTGCATCAAGCCTTGAGTTCAAAGACCCAGACCATTGTTGACCAAAAAAGAACAAAAAGATCTTCTCACATTTGCCAATTATCCCCAAGACATTAGGGAAGATATCCTGAGACTGACAAGAAAGAAAGGAAGCTTTCTGGAAGGTGTGTTTCCCATTACATTTGGTGTAAAACTCAACACAGCATTACAAAAAAGGAACCAACACTCAAGCTTGGATGTGGTAGTGTGGTTGTTTGGGACTGCTTCATGGCTTCAGGTGCTGAACGTCTTGGTGAACGTTACTGAGCCACAAATCCTGCTACAGGACAATCCTGAAGGGAAATTGCGATCAGCTAAGGGCTTAAGCGAACGTGGGTTATGGAGGTTTTGAAGTGGCTTATTCAAAGTCAGGACTGAAATCTTATTGAGATGCTGTGGACTGACCTTAAACAGACCATTGTTGTTAGAAAAACTTCCACCATGACTAAAGTAAAGCAGTTTTGCAGAAAAAGGGTGGGTGAATACTTCCTGCACATTGAGGTGAAAACTGCCATTTATCAGAAACGCTTGATGACAGTTGTTGCTGCCAGTGACTTTTGAACAAGTTATTAGGTTTAGAAGGTGATGCTTTTTTACACAGGGCCATGTTGGTTTGAGTAGCCCTTTTCCCTTAAAAGAGCATTGAACAAGTTGCATGAAAAAAATCTCCCAAATCCACTCTGGTCTTATTTCTTTCTACAGAGGCCTTCCTCTTCTTCTCATAAACTGGTACGCGGTTCGCTTCTTGCAACTCTCAGCCTTTTTCAAAGTATACGGTGAGAGCAGCTGAGCTACAATTAACGGCTAACACCGAAGCTAACTGCTAAGCTCAAATAAAGGCTGTAAGTCTGCTTTTTATATATTGGAAGTTATCATCAACATACACCTGCACATAGGGCTTGTCGATATGGACCAAAAATAATATCTTGATATTTTTTATTTAAATGCCGATATACGAACGATATTTATCAAATTTTTAACAAACAGGTATAGATAAATATGAGAAATGGTAGAAAAACAACCTACTAGAATACATAAAAGTATAATTATAATGCCACATAGACCATCTTGCTTTAAACAATATAGTATCATCTTAGGTCTCTTTTGAAAAAATCTCAATATTTTTAAAATCTCAATATTTTGCCCAGCTCTACCTGCATGCTTCTACATTTCAGGCACTGATGGTCACATATGTTTTGAATTAATTTCTCTGTGTCTCAAGCTCTGAACAACATCTTGCAGTTCAGTAGAACTTCCCTAATTTTACAAAAAAAGAGAGAAAACCTAAACCCCAGTTTTATTATTAGGTTTATTTGGTCTTGAATATTCTATTTAGCTTACATCAAATTTAATGAAACAGAAAAAAGTGGTATGGTTATATTTAAGCTAAAGCCCAAAAATGTTTTACAAGCCCATGAGGATTTGGTATTTACACTTTTTCTTGACCTAACATGGTCAGTGCTAAATGGTGAAAACTGAATTAAACTGTTCTATACCTATTGTGAGAGAGAGTATTTAATATTATCTTGTTGATTCTTTTCAAATCTCTACACATCCTAAAATATTCCATATCCTTGCAAATCTGAAAGGAAATAGGCAATGTAAGAAATACTTATTCTTTGTTTTTACAAAACCACTGCTGCCACATTTATTGGCACCCCAAACATGTTCTTTAAAATAAATTTAACTGAAGCATTTTTCATGAATAGTTTAGTCTATGGAGCTGATTAGTATGACTATACAGTTTAAGTAGTAACTCACAACTCCTTGCTTCCATGGTTTAAACTATGATGAAAAACAGAGGCCAATTTCAACAGAGGTGTTTCAAGGAGGTTAAGAGGATTATAGAAATATATCCAAAAGTTATTGTTAGAGAACTAATGCACAGAGTCGCATCACGGGGCATCATAACAATTATTATACATATTTACACGACTTGTTGTTTCAGAAGCCTAACAGGAAACAGAATTTTGTGTCCTACCATCACAAACATAAATGTTAAACTATACTGGCACAACCAAAAGGCCTCTATGTCAACTTCAACTTACCTAAAATGTTTTTATAGATTTATCCCATGTAGATTGGAGGTCAACAACCTTATTATTCCAAATAACCGACTTCCACTAAACAAAATTGGTCTAGAGCTGAAAAACCTGCTGGACCATGGTAAAATAAGTATTTTTTTTAAATAAATATTTATCATGTAGATATCACTTGTATGGTATAAGTTAAGAATTAATTAATTAATATGGTCTTTTTTGGTGTTATGGGCCAATTTTGAGAGTAATCAGATGTGAAATGGGAAGAGACAAAAGGGGGAAAGATATGCACTATGGGACCCAAGGTTGGAAATCAAACCTTGGACTGCTGCGACTGGTAGTTTCCATATATTTACCATTCCATGTAGTTTTACCCAAGAAAAACTTCTAACTTTTATAAAGAGGAAACTATTTTTTAATAGGAAAAAGAAGCAATATGAGTCTTTTTCAGATCTAACTAAAATAAAACAAAATAAACAAAACTAGGCAACTTATCTAGGCGTAAAGCACATTGTTGGCACTAAATAAAGTAAAATGACTGAAAACAGCCCTTGCACCCTTAGTGACATTACTTTGTTCAAATTCTATGCAGATATTGCATAAACATACAAACTGCCTAAACCACCCATTCCTATTACTTTGGGCAATAAAAACATTGCTCACTGTTACTGTATATTTTTTAAATTGCTTATTTCTCTGTCATCGTTAGTGGGAGCCACAGTGGAGGGGCCTAAAGAGCCACACATGCCTCTGAAGCTGCAGGTTGGAGACCCCTGTACCAGATCATTGCATTGGCAGGGGAGGAAGCTGGAATTAAACCAACTTTCCAAATGCCGGACAGCTGCTCTTCTCCTTGTCCCCCAGTGGCTTCATGTTGGCTGAATTTGGGCCCATTCCTCTTGTCAGGACTTGGGAAACTGAGTCGGGTTTGGGGGGTTGATCAGGGCTTTGTGATGGCCACTCCAGAACATAGACTTAATTGTCCTTAAGCCACTTTATAACCAATTTGTTGGTGTGCTACAGATCATTGCCCATTTGCAGACCTCAGGTGTGGCCAAGTTTTATGTTCCAGGCTGATTTTTTTTATTTTTTTTAGTCATCATTTTTCAATATTTCCAATATTTACTCATGACGCACCAGTACCTCCTGCAGCAAAATATCCACGCCAGAAGATGCTGCCACCCCTTTACATCAAAGCTGGAATGGCTGACTGAAGAAATAAAAAAAAAACTACTTGAAGAAAATATTGGGTTTTTGTTCCCTACTAAATAAATTACAGGTGGGATTCTTTTCAACATTCTTTGTTGAAGGATGCCACTAAAGTGCAAAATATGAATGAAGAATGAATTTACTTTTTCATATATATAATCGTAATGTTTCTTGAGTGACATCAGGTAACCTCCGCAATAAGTCTGTGAGCTGGGAATTACTAAGACCGGAACATGAAGCACGCTTGCAAACAAAGCTTGTTAACATTTTTGTCGAGCTTCAAGGTGTCCTGTTAATGAAGTCTCTCGTTGAGCTTGTTAGCAAATAGAAATGCTTCAAAAACATCCTCACAGCAACTTACTGACCATTTGTTTACATAGTTACTCTCCTTTTTAATTCATCTTTATCCTATTGATACTCCCGTAGCGTTTCTCTAGGACGCCCTGACATCTGGCAGAGGAGACAGCACGAGTTGTCCGCAGCAAAGCTGTCTGCTGCAGAGAACTCAACTCCCTGTTCAGAAAATATAAATTAATCATAAAAGTTGCGAGCCAGACCTTGGGGCGGTTGGAGGTTGGGGTCTGGGGGGGGGGGGGGGGGGGGCGGGGGTAGGGGTTTGGGCTCCAGGTGGCAGGTGTAGATCTAGAGTTGATGCACTCATGAGAATTAATTTGTCCCATACCTCAACCATATCCTTTGAATAATAAATCAAAGGAACGTCCGCTGTTTTGACAACCGAGATGATGTATAAGCAAGAATAAAAGTCCGACCATGCTCAAATACACATGGCATGGCCTGCAACAGTTGCTCACATGGGGAGCCAACATATCCTCTGAGTTAGACCAATCGGTACCAACCAAGAGTGGAGGAAGCTGGATTTGTTTTAAAAATTAGTTTTTTGGGAAATAGGGTAAAATATCTCATACAGCATGCACACAAATGATCTGCATATGATTAAAACCGTTGCAATGTGAGCATCCCACAGACACACAGCTGCCAGGGTGCTGATGGAACCAGCATGTTCCTGCCTCGGGGCTTGTGAACCACTGACATTCAGCGGAATAGATTTTCTTTTCATCATTTGTTGTGTTTGCAGGTGGAAGTAAATATTTGCACTGCAGTTATTAAGTCATCGCGGCTACGCGGACTCAGGCGCTCTCTGTAAAACACTTTAACGGGCTTTGACTGACTCCAAGCGACCTCGAAGGGAAATCAGTAAAAGCAAAATTATCATAATAAGAATTGATTCAAAACATGTATTCCATCGGAGCAGGACGTTCTGCAAAGTCCCTGCCAGTGTACAGCTTTATGTTCACTTTATTAACAGCGAGGTGCCTATAGAAAGGGCAACTTCTCACAACTTTGCGTCATTAACAGCATACAATGTTATAAAGGACTCAAAGGACTACAGTACTTCAGTTTCTTACTATAGCCACAAGAAAATGCCCTTGTATTACTCTTTCATTTCTAATGATGGACTTTATTTCCCTTGTACTGTTTAAAAAGGTACAAGAAAATTGTACTTCATAACGATGTATTGAAATAATGACTAACGGAAAGATAATCTGACTAAGGACAAAGACATTGGTATGAGTTGAGCTAAAGAAAACTGAAAGGGAAACGGTGTAAAAACTGATTTTTATGAGTGTGGAGGAAAATATAAATATACGTTTAAAAGTATTCACGTATTTGTAAATAAACATTTTAACTCCTTATGAACACAAACCTCAATATATTCATTGGGCTTTTATTTGATGGACCAATACAAAGTGGTGCCAATTGTAAATGGATACATGGGTTTAAACCTGTTTTAGAAATAAAATCTCAAAACTGTTTCGTGCATTTGTATTTAGCCCCTCTTATAAGCTGTTACCCTTAGAGTACAGGGCAACCAAATCCCTACAAAAACCAACCATCTAGTGTGTATAGTCCACCTGGGAGTACAGTAATTTAATCTCTGCACAAAACCCAGCAGTTCTGTGAAGGTCTCTGAGGTTTATTAAAAATGAAAATATAAATATAAAGAAAATATAAAGTCCTAATTCTAAATGAAAGAGGCACATGTATCACATTTATGTTAAAAATAAGTAAAAACAAATAGATAAAAGCAGTTCTGCTCTAACTGCACTGCAAAGCTGTCAGCATCTTTCTGTGGAGGTGCAGTTCCCAGCTGGTGAGGCGAAACTCTCCCAGATCAATGTAGATCAATTTAAATTACAACCAGAGCAAAAGGTATTGGATTCCTGGAGAACAGGAATCCAATATTCTTACTATATATTCTTACAATAAATAATAATGTATTACCACAGTATTTGTATAGATAACATTAAGCATTTGCAAAATATATATATTTTTTATTTCAATCAGTGCTTTACCTACGTACAAATTATCTAAAAGGAAGGAACCATCCCCTGTTGTTTTGTAAAGTTTCATCTACATCCCTAACTGATTTGGGAACAGCATCAAGGATATGTTTGATGTTGGAGTACCACGGGGTTCAGTCCTTGGACCAATTCTCTTTACTATATATATGCTTCTGATTGGCAAAACTATCAGACAGCATGGGATTGCACTGTTTACATTGTTTACATTTCAATTGTTTACTAGGAAATCACTGCTGCACTGTAATTCACTGCTATTTATTCACTGTAACTTTTCAAGCTGTAACTTTTCAAGCTGTATGCGAAACGAAATTTTGTTCTGTACGCACTCTGTGCATACAAAATGACAAATATAAAGTTGTCTGTCTATTAATTTCCATTGTTATGCTGATGACACTCAGTTACATTTGTCCATAAATCCTGATGAATCCAATCAATTACTTCAACTACAGTCATGTCTTGATGACATCAAAAGCTGGATGACTTTAAATTTTCTGCATTTAAATTCTGACAAGACAGAAGTTGTAATCTTTGGACCAGATTCCTCAAAAAATAAACTTCTTAATCAATCACTTAATCTGGATGGCATTAACTTGGCCTCTGGCAATAAAGTAAAAAATCTTGGTGTTATTTTTGACCAAGACATGTCATTTAAATCCCATATTAAACTGGTTTCTAGAGTTTCCTTTTTTCCCCTCAGGAATATCGCCAAAATTAGAAACATTCTGTCCAGGAGCGATGCTGAAAGACTAGTCCATGCATTTGTTACTTCAAGGCTGGACTATTGTAATTCTTTACTATCAGGAAGTCCACAAAATGCAGTTCAAATTCTTCAGCTGATCCAAAATGCTGCAGCAAGAGTTCTGATGAAAATCAACAAGAGGGATCATATTTCTCCAATTTTAGCTTCCCTTCATTGGCTTCCTGTTAAATCAAGAATAGAATTTAAAATTCTTCTTCTAACGTATAAAGCCCTTAATAATCAAGCTCCATCATATATCAGAGCTCTGATTACCCCGTATGTTCCTAACAGAGCACTTCGCTCTCAGACTGCAGGTCTGCTGGTGGTTCCTAGAGTCTCTAAAAGTAGAATGGGAGGCAGATCCTTTAGCTATCAGGCTCCTCTCCTGTGGAACCAACTCCCAGTTTTGGTCCGTGAGGCAGACACCCTGTCTACTTTTAAGACTAATCTTAAAACTTTCCTTTTTGACAAAGCTTATAACTAGAGTGGCTTATGTTGCCCTGAGCTACCTCTATAGTTATGCTTCTATAGGCTTAGGCTACTGGAGGACATCAGGATCTACTTTTCTCACTCTATTGAGTTCTACTGTTCTTCAATTATGCATTGCTTGTCATAATTTCTTCTTATAACTTTTTGTTCTCTCTCTTTTTTCTTCATAGTAGGTACACCTGGTCTGACGTTCTGTTAACTGTGACATCATCCAGAGAAGACAGATCACCTGCTATTACCATCTAATGTAGAACAGATTACTAGATCAATGTGTGCTTCTGTGCTTGTTTGTCTGTCTTGTTGTGTCTCTGCTCTGTCTTCTGTAACCCCCAGTCGGTCGAGGCAGATGACCGTTCATACTGAGCCCGGTTCTGCCGGAGGTTTTTCCTTCCCGTTAATGGGGAGTTTTTCTTTCCGCTGTCGTTTCATGCTTGCTCAGTATGAGGGATTGCTGCAAAGCCATGGACAATGCAGACGACTCTCCCTGTGGCTCTACGCTTCTCCAAGAGTGAATGCTGCTTGTTGGGACTTTGATGCAATCAACTGGTTCCCTTATATAGGAACATTTTTGACCAATCTGTATAATCTGACCCAATCTGTATAATATGATTGAACTTGACTTTGTAAAGTGCCTTGAGATGACATGTTTCATGAATTGGCGCTATATAAATAAAATAAATTGAAATTTAATTGAAAATTTAATGTTTTAAATAAGCACAACTGTTAAAAATATTCTTAAAATGCTTGTATATTTTATTAATACTTAGCATAGTAAGCAACACAATGCTGTCAGAATCACTAACTACATCAATTCAGTTTTATTTATATAATGCAGATGTCATCTCAAGACACTTTTCAAAGTCAAATTCAATGAGATTATACAGATTGGTCAAAAGGTTTCCTATCTAAGGAAACCCAGCAGGTTGCATCAAGTCTTGACAAGCAGCATTCACTCCTCCTGAAAGAGCGTAGAGCCACAGTGGACAGTCGTCTGCATTGTTGATGGCTTTGCAGCAATCCCTCATACTGAGCATTCATGAAGCGACAGTGGAGAGGAAAACTCCCCTTTAACAGGGAGGAAAACCTCCAGCAGAACCAGAACCAGGCTCAGTGTGAACGCTCATATGCCTCGACCGACCGGGGGTTAAAGAAGAGATAATAATAATTGAACTTTATTGATCTCACAATGGAGAAATTCACTTCTGCATCTTAACCCATCCCCTTGGGGAGCAGTGGGCTGCCACTGTGCAGCGCCTGGGGAGCAATAAGTGGTGAAGGGTCTTGCTCAGGTACCCAGAGTGCAGGCTGTGGGGATCGAACCGGGTACTTGCAACCTTCTCAGAACGCAAGCGCACTGCTCCACCACTAGGCCACCACTCCCCTCAGTTTTTTTTTTTTATTAGGATCACCCCCCCCCCCCCCCCCCCCCCCCCCCCACACCACCACCACCACCACCCCACAAGAAGCACAGAAGCACATTGATCCAGGAATCCTTTCTATGTTATATAGAAATGGTGGATAATCTGTTTCCGCTGGATGATGCCACTAGGTGTACCCACTATGAAGAGAAAAAAGACAGCGAGAACAAAAAGTTAAAAGTTGAAATAACAACAAACATTGCAAATTAGAGATCAGTAGGATAACTGCTGTTAAACAATTTGATACACATAGATCATCAGTGATCTATGTGTATCTACTGGATGGTAAATAAAGCCTGCAGTGGATGCAAGCTTTCCCTCCGACTGCTGACTTTTCCAAATCCAAATTATGGAAAAAAGCAATATTTCGTTCTCTTTTGTGGCAGCTGCTTAAGTGGCAGCCTGTAGGAAAAGGAGACACTTCTCTGTAGTGAAAATGTTTTTATTTCAAGTAGCTGCTTCCAACATTTGTGCACTATACAAATATTAACATTAGGAAAAACATTTTTGTGATGTTGCTAGCATAACCTGACTTCTTAGCAGAGGCGTGTCTGGGTTAAGTGGGGCACAAAAATTCAACACCTATTAGCAGCAACAAATTTTTTTGTGATGCATGTTACCTGACTTTGATCAAATTTAAATTAAACAGATAAGTTAGCATAAACAAACACACTAGAAATGCCATTTTATATAAGCTAAATGGAATTAAAATTGTATACATAAAATTACAAATAAAAGCTCACTCATATTGTTCATTTATTGAACAGAAAAGATTCACATTGAACCAGCAAGCCCAACCAACACTAGAGGGTTGCACACTATCCTTCAGAACGTAAACAAAACATGTGCAATTCCAGTATTTTTATTCGATGCTCTGAGCTTAGGGCCAGAGGATTTGTGCACCACAGAGATCTACTGAGAGTGTGT
The DNA here is from genome assembly GCA_037039145.1 of Fundulus diaphanus. NCBI lineage: Eukaryota > Metazoa > Chordata > Actinopteri > Cyprinodontiformes > Fundulidae > Fundulus > Fundulus diaphanus. Next base: position 7,741,230 of record CM073141.1, on the reverse strand, counting down.
TGGGTGTGCACCCTGCAATTTCAGATGTTCGTTATTTAAACAAACGTTGGGGGGCCGGCCCCAATATCAAGGCACCTGAAGAGGATTTAGACGACTGAGCTTGTCAGCATTCTGGCAGAAATAGATATATAGACACCAATGTTTATAACAAAATTTTATTGGTAAGGGAATCTGTCTTTTAAGCAATGTTGCTCTTTGAAGAATGATCCGGTCCCACTGATTATTGTGAACATAGACTTCCACAGCTACATCTGGTGGGGCCAGGCCCCACTGGCCCCAATTGCAGAGACCCCAGAGCTTCTTAGCTATTGTTTTCTCCCTAACAGAAAAAAGGCTAAAAAAATTAGTTGCTAATGGTCAACCTGAAATCAACTGGTACTGTCACCAGCTTATTGGTTGTAAATGTTTATTATTTCAGCTTTTTGGCACTCCGACTTAAACATGAAAAAGAGGGCTCATAGATATTACTCAAAAAGACAATAGAGGATGTACTGTGGCAAGAGTGGTGGAAACGTGACTCACTGTCTCTTTTGTATAACCTTGAAAAGTTCAGAGGAGGAACCTTTATGGCCAAGGGCAGCAGGACGTAGATTAAATGGTAAGTGTGAAGCATGTTGTCCTAAAAGTTGCAAACTAATTGAAATAATTAGTTGGGAAACAGGTGAAAGAAGACAGCTTTCACTGCAGTAATAGCTGATTAGATACGATGTGAATGATTTTTGCTCACAGCTGGACACATACAGGAAGTTTACAGTTTGTGCCGTTGCACACGTGTGTTACATGTTGGCATGTGATTGCAAGGTTATCCACGGACATCTTACTTGATAAGGACATATAGCGCCTAGCAAAACTAAATTCTAGCAAAGCTTAAATTATAGAGCTTTGCAAATTCTATAAGCCCTAAAGTTTTTCACATTTCACAACCATGCACTTCAATGTAGTTTATGAGAAATCTATGTGACTACTACAAAGTGCTATTTAATTGTGAAGATATAGACAAATGCCCCCTCTCCACCCATATATTAGCCCCATCCATCACTTCCCATCAACTCTGACCAGATTTCCTGTCCCTGGAAAACATGCTCACAGCATGAAGCTGCCAAATCCCAGCTTCACTATAGGGGTGGTGTGTTCAGGGTATTGTGCAGCATTAGTTTTCCTCTCCATATACCCTTTTGCAAAAAGGTCAAAGAGTCCTATTTTGGTCTCATCATGTCCAGAGCAGCGTCTTCTACAGGTTTGCTGTGCCCTGTATATCTTATAACAAACTGTATACAGGACTTCTTATGGCTGTCTTTCAACAACGGCTTTCAATTTTACCCATTTTACATAAAGGCCACATTTAAGGGTTGCACAACTAATAGACTTGTCAACCTGCTTTTCCACCTGAGCTGTGGATTTCTATAGCTCCATGTTGGCAAATAATCCCAAAAAAAGGTTAAATAATAAAACAACTGGACTTCTATTCTGAAACTGAATACGTTTCGCTTCCCATCCAAGAAGCTTTCTAGCGAGCTATTTTTAGAAACGTAACGTCACGATGACGTCACATCACGTGGTACGCAGTAGGACAAACTCCCAAATCCGCCGCTGTTTTGCTGTAGAAGAGACGTGCGTTAGCCTAGGTTGTACTGTTTAAAAGACTGCTTTTTCCAAAATCTAAGACCATGGTTTATAAACATTGTTGCTAAGGAACGTGCAACAGCGACTCGAGGTACGCTGATCGGCCGCATATGAAGGATGTTTTCTTCATTACTTTCCCGAAATTCAAGAGTGCCAAGGAGAAATGTGTGCGCTTGGTCCATCGGTGCGGTCGGCCTACATATGTAGCAAGGATTTTGTCGGAGGAAAGGGCACAACCGAAGAACATCCTGACCCAATTCCAGCGACATCAAGTAGTGAACAGGTAAGATTATTTTGGTGGCCGAGATGTTAATAATGAAACGCCTGCTACCATGATAGCATATAGGCTATCATGGTAGCAGGCGCTAACATGATGATACCCTGCTACCAGGATAGCCTACTCAAAAACATTTAAAATGAGACAAACATTAAACATATACCGATCCCTGGACGGTGATTACAAACAAAAAAAACGGCCGACGACGGCATGACCGCCGCGCAGGAAAAAAAAAAAACAAAGCTTACCGTTTGATCGACTCGGCCCGTTTTCCGGTCTTTTTAAGCCCTCGACACTCAAGCCATCGTTTGAGCTGAAGGTTGGTGTGTTCTTCGACTGTGCGACCAGTAAACCGTGCGCCTGGGACATCGTTTTGGGAAAGTTTAATGGCTGCAAAGTCGGTCATATCGCTGGTTCTGTTGCTGGTTGCTACGTGCGTTCTCTATCGGTTTGTCCTACCTAAGCGGCAAAAGGGGCGTTGCTCTTGAGGCGGTGACGTCACGTGCGCGGTACCCCATTCTAAATGTCTGGAGTAGTGTGGAGTTCCAAGCTTTATAGACCTGCAGGAAAGGCCTTGTTAGAGTTTGGATTTGCATGTAGATTCACCTGGAACTTATTGCCCCTCACAATGGAGAGTCGTTAAGGTCATTTGGGTATCCATAGGCTTGGAGCACATCTTTGGAGTGATTGTGTTCCTTGTTCTTCCATTCTTTCCTAGTGGGGACATGTTAGGCTCAATGGTGTAAGGTTCTGATGACAGAAAGTTTGTGTTCCAGTGGGTGGTGAGAATCAAAAAGAAGATATTGGTTTGTGTGAGTAGGTTTCCTGCAGACTTCAATGTTGAGGATTCCATTTCTTTCCATGCTCACCAAGCAGTCCAGAAAATGAAGCATGTTGTCGTTGGTATCCTCTCTGGTAAACCTGATGTTATTGTCCATTGAGTTGATGTGTCTGATGAAAGCTTCTACCAGTGGCTTGGTGGTGTTCCTCTGAAAGAGTCCAAGGCTCTCTTTTCCATTTCTTCGATGTAAAGATTGGCCACAAACGGTGGCACTGGAGATCCCATAGCACAACCATGCCTCTGTCTATAAAAGTGATCATTGAACTTGAAGTACGTTGTGGAAAGACCAAAGGTCCAGAAGGGTACAGAGCTGGTCTGGAGTGAAATTAGTCCTGTTTATTCAGGTTATCTTGTTGAAGACATTTCTCGACTGTTTCTACCGCCTCTGATGTAGGTATGGAAGTGAAAAGTCAAGTGACATCAAACGATACAAGAGTTTCTTCTGGTGCCATCTTTAGATGTTTGACTTTGCTTGCAAAAATCTGTGGCGTTCTCTATGTGATATGAAGTGTTTCCCACCAGAGGGGCTAATATACCAGCGAATTGTTTAGCAACGTTGTAAGTCACCGAATTAATGCTGCTGATAAGGGGTCTGAGTGATATTCCTTCCTTGTGGATTTTGGGAAGTGCATATAAGCATTGAATGTCTTCTCCTGGATATAATCTGTAATAAGATGAACAGTTGATTACATTGTCTTTTTCAAGTTTTTGGAGGTAGTGTGTGATCTTCTTTTTGTAAGTGCTGGTTGGATCTCTTTTCAAGGTCTCATATGTGGTGGTGTCCCTCAGTAGTGTGAACATTTTGTCCACGGTGCATCTTCTTTTGACAGCTGGTAAGACAGTGATACTTTGGTCCTGGCTAAGAGATGTTATAGCTTTCCTTTCCTGTGGTGTGAGGTTAGAAGGAGGTGGAGCTACAGATCTCTGATTAATGCTCTTGTTGCCTGGCCTCTCAGAAAAGATGGATGGTCATGTCTTTGTTGTTTTACAGTTGTTCCACACTCTTTCTGACAGTAACACAAGGGCTAGAAGTTTGTCCTGTAACCGGTGTGTCACGGGTTCAAGCCCTCACTCCTGCCCGGTGGCACCGATTGTATGGCAGCCCTGCTTCTGTCAGTCTGTGGCTACAGGGTAGCTCACCACCGCCAGGGTGTGAATGACTGAATATAGTGTGAAGTGACTTGGGGTCCTCCTCAGGATTTGATAAAGCGCTAAACAAGTACAGGCCATTTACCATTTTACCATTTCCATTTGATGATGGGTTGAATAGTACCATGTGAGACGATCAGAGTGTAGAGTGTTGTTTTCTAACCCTGCTTTAAACTTCTCCGCATTGTTCCCCCTGACCTGTCCGCTGTGCTCCTCGGGCTTCATGATGCTGTCGGCTCCTTCATGTTTTCTAACAAACCTCTGAGATCTTCTTGGGACAGTTGTTTATACTGAGATCTAATTACATAAAGGTGGACTCTGTTTACTAATTAGGTCAGCTCTAAATGGTAAATAGACCTAATTTATATAGTGCTTTTCCAGTCATACTGACCATTCAAAGCTAAAGGCTCTTGGCTGTATTTTATTTAGAGTACAGGGTGTTAAATGCAAAGCCATGCAGTATTTTTTCTGATTTCTATTGGTAAAAAGATTTAAAAAACATGTATCAGTTTCATTCTATTTCATTTTGTGTTGTGCACTTTGTATTATACCACATTTATATCAGGGCTATAAATTAGCTAAATGAACCCTCTGTGTTTCTGCAGAGCCCCTGTCTCCTGTTTCTTGGGAATTGGCTGTCTTGAACAGCACATGTTGACCCACATGCTTGTTTTTCTGTTTTCCTCTCATTGGAGTGGAGCCTTTCTATTCGAAATAATGACTGCTTTTAATTTGCCTCAGGTTGACAGCATCACGTTCATGTCTAAAGCCCTTGATGTACAATAGCATTGGCACCAAACCTGAGTAGAGCCAAGAAATATCCTGATAGATGGAGCGGCAACATATTTGTTGTGCTTTTCTGGAGAGCCCTACAGCCCTGAACAGGCTTAAACTAATTTGCTGAGCATGTAAAACACAAACATAATAAAGAGCGAATGTAATGACCTTATCAGACAGGAAATCTTTCAGTCAATGAAGTTTTATTTTTGTCATCATTTTTTAATGTTTATCTCTGGGCTGTGTTGGTTAGGGCCCTCGCTTTCTGGGTGCTGTTTGCATGTTCACCCTGAGCATACACTGGTTTTCACCGGTGCTGTGTTTTCCCTCCCACAGTCTCAAAACATGCAATGCAGGTTAATTTGAGATTCAAATTTGGCCTTAGGTGTAAATGTGTGTAGGTGTTTGTGTGTGTGTGTGTGTCTGTGGTGGCCCTGTAATGGACCTGTAAAAGACAGATGTTAATTACAGTGTGTTCTCAGCCTAAAAAAAGCTAAATTAATCCGTCCTAGCGTGCTTTTCAGTGTTTGCATGTGAAAACCAGACTGTGGAGCATAAATTAGGTCTTCTGTGCCAGCAGTCGGACAGCAGGTAGAGTTTCTAATGTTCCCTTCAGTGGTTTTAATTTTTGCACTGACACACTGATAAAATGTAGCCCTCTTCAGTTAAAAATGGTCTCTGAAAGAATGCAGCTCATCTGTTACTCCATTAATGAGCACTGTAAACATTTCTAAAGATATGCTCAAATGTAGCCTACTTTGTAATTCAGGACTTTTTAGTACAGGTCCATCTAAAAAACTGGAATATCACAAGAGTATTTAAGTAAGGATTTTTATCATTCTATGTAGACCTGTTGAAAAATCTAAAATACTTTGTCAAGGCTCCTTTTGATATCAACATCAATGAAGAGAGGCAAAGAGGCGATCAGGCTGTGGGTCTGCTGTCAAACAAGCTCAGGTCGATTTAGCATCAGCCTTCTGTGTCTTTGAGTGTCCTGTCTCTCATCAATAGCGACAATAATCCAGAGATTTTCTGTGTGGTTTAGGTCAGGCTTGGTTAGCGACCAGTTGAGCATTGATTAAATCAGATGTTACCTCTGGCCATGTGAGCAGCTGCCAGGTCCTGCTGGAAAACGAAAGCAGCTTCTCTATACAGCTCTAAAATGTTCTGGTAGATGCTGCATTGAATTTGGACTTCATAAAACAGTGGACCAACACCAGCAGATAACATGGCTTTCCAAATCTACACTGACTGTGGAAACCTTAGACTGCACCTAGCAACTTGGATTCTTCGCTTAACTTGCACCACTGTTTCCTTTCACTTAAAGGTATAGCGGACAATGTTTTTCGGCTTCGAGTTCCGGGGGGATCACCTTATCTATTGGTTGTCCCACATGATAATCATTGTGATGCGCTCATGTAACGCCAGTGTGCGTGCTCCTTCCTTGTTATTTTCCGCTTGCTGGTTGCACATGCGCACTTCTAGTGTTTATGTAGCCAGTTAGCTTTGGTATTAGCCGTTCACAGCAGCGGCTCTGCTCTCACTGTACACTTTGAAAATGGCTGAGAGTCACAAGAAGCACACGTCTGAGAAGCTTATGAAAAGAAGAGGAAGGCCTTAGAAGAAATAACACCAGGGTTGATTTGGGAGATTTTTTCACGTTATCCCCTTGATGAGTGGAAGAGCAGGTAAAATGATTTTGCGCATGCGCAGTTAAAAATTTACTTGGGCGTTTCTGAACTACATTTCCAGAAATCGTCTGACCTACATAATTTAAAATTGTCCTCTATAGCTTTATCTTTTAATTACAATGTTTGTATCCAGCACTCTTCTTCCCTTTTGTGTAGTAAAATCTGCTTGTGGAGGGTGTGAGAGACTATCTGCTGGACACCTGACAAATCTGCACTCTTCCCCATCATTGTGTTGAGCATAACATAATTTCTCTGTTTTGGAAATTTTTGTTGTATTTTATGTTGGAATGTTTGTCAAATTAAAAATTTCTGAAAATATAAAAGTTTGGGTTTTCATTTGCGACAAGCCTGAATCATTAAAGTTAACAGAAAACACCTTAAAAATTATAATTCTGTGTATGATGAATCCATATGCTGAAATAAATAGTTTTCAATATTTTAATTTACTGAGTTGTTCCCTGCAATTCTGATTCTAAATGCAACAGCAAAAGTCTTGGTGTGATGATGTTTTGTGTTTTCTGTGCTTACAGGATCCACTGGGCCGGCACTGAGACTGCGATGCAGTGGTGTGGCTACATGAGCGGTGCCGTGCAAGCTGGTCAACGAGCAGCTCTGGAGGTGCTGGCTGAGGTCTGCCACGTGGTCCTGACAGCGGAGGAGCAGGAGGCTCTGGTCCAGGGTCAAACTGTCAAGGGTCCCCCGCAGCAAACCCCGCTCTCCAGGCTCCTCAAGGGACTCACAAGAAAGTCTGTGGTGATACCGGTACTGACAATAAGTGCTGCTCTCCTGCTGGCTCAGCATCAACATTTACTGACGAAGATCAAAACTTACATGACAAATGCTTTCTAAATAAGCAAGAGTAATATTGTTTAAGGTTTTGTTATTGCAACAAAACCTTTGGCAGACATGCCTATACCAACTAGGCAAGGCAAGTCAAATTTATTTGTAGAGCACATTTCAGTACAGAGACAATGCAATTGACACAGAGACAGTGCTTTACATGATTAAAATACAGGAAAAAACAAAACAAAAACAAAAAAACAACTAGTGGATTTGAAAACTCAAATGCAGTCATAGCCAAAGGTTTTGTCAGTTCATGTTGATATTTGTAGATTCCAGCAGATACCAGAAGTTATGTTAATGTTTCTAAATCAATCAGTCTCATAACGTGTCAAAGCCAATCTGAATTATGAGCTCTTTCTGTCATTCTAACAGAAGAACATGGAGGTGTCCGAGTAGTCCTCAAAATAATGAATTTATTTAAAATCTGTGTAGAGATTAATACTTCTAATAAAAATGTAAAGATTGACAAAAGCTCTGAATGACTCAAATCAAGTATTAACTTTATTACTAATCAATAAATGTTGAAGCATGCTTGATTGATTAAAACAAATGTCACAGATCAAAACACTAAATGAACTGCTCAGTTTAAATTTACTGGCCAGGAATATCAGAAATTTAAAAAGAAATCCCCCTTCCCTTTAAACTGCCTCCGTTGAGTATATTGAATCTGTATTTTAATTGGTTTCATCACTGGTATAGAATGTTTTTTACTCCTTCCTGGTTTTGTACACCGTTTTCCTTTTCTGCAGTTCCTTTTCTTAGATTGTTCACCTTGGCTCTTATGTTATTTTATCAGATTTATTTTTATTTTTGATGTGCAACCCATGTTGTTTTTTAACGTTGCCTTGTGAATTAATCAATAAACACTAATTCTAAAGCACACACTGATTGTTCAATGGAAAACTTGGATACCTAGGAGATTAACACTCAGAACCGCAGTTATTAAATTAGTTTAGATTTTAAGAAATACTAGACGCTTATCGGCTCCTCAAAAGACAGATGGGAAGAGATTTTATGGCCTATTTCTGGCTCCTATTGCTTAACTTTAGTCTAAGACTGAAAAGGAGAAAAAGGAGATGAAATGAAAAGTTTCAGGGCTACCTTCCAGCAGCTGGCTTTTAACAGAGCAGACAGCTGCCATAAGGGAAAGAATAGAACTTTAAGTCTAGATCATAGTCTTTCAACTCTCTAGGAACCGTCCGAGTTTACTTTAGACGTGCGGTTCCGATACCCCTCTCTCAGCTGGGATGTCAATTGAGTCTCAGAACAGATGCTCTGTTGGTCTGAGGAGAGGGAGGTGGTGCTGTTCCCTCTGGCCAAGATGAAGCCCAATCTATCCACCTCCTGGTTCACCATACCCCCCCTGTGAATAAGACAACAGAATACTTGAACTTGTCCACTTGAGGCATAGGCTCATCTCCAACCTGGTTGGAGCAATCCACCTTTTTCTGTTTGAAAACCATAGTCTGAGGCCTTGTCTACATGGAGACGAACGCGGTAAAGTTTTAGAAGCGATTAAGAAAAAATGCCCGTTTTTTCTAAGAGGGGCCGTAAGGAGCATTATTCTTAATTTGCTCGCATACACACTACAGCAACAGGTTTATACATACTACTGAAACGCTCTCACACATACTACTGAAATGTTTTCAGTTTATCTCAGTTGAAATGAAATGTGTTTTGGTAGAATCAGGAGGACTGTGGCGAAAAAGTGCGTGTTTTACGATGAACTGATGGCGGCTCAGTAGGAGGAAGTTTAAAAAGATGCAGCGGAATAAGCATTTCTGAATAAGGACACAGATTAATCCAGAGAGTCTTGCATTGCATGGAGGCTGCATGGCAATTGTTGAACATTTGATTGTGTTCTGATATCATCTGCAGAAAGTAGAGATGAAACCCAGAGGTTTCCAAACCAAACACCCTCCTCTCCATGATTACACCTTGATAACCTGTGCATGAACCCCACAATCAGAACCTTGGTGGAATCCAAGTAATCCGGGTGCAAGTTTTGAAGTTAAATATGTATTTTCTTTCCCATACATGCCTTTACAAGAACCCAGTGTGTAAAATTAGTTATCTTCTATTTACCGCAGTTGTCTGTATAGGCCAGATTAGTCAGTTAATGAGAGAGTGAGTCGGGCCAAATCCTCTGGGCGTGTGTACAGGTGTGACGCGCTGTGTGCTCTCGTTCACCTGGCTATTTTGTCGAGTCTGCCGCAATCGATGCATTAGTGAGAGAACATGGGCTAACTTCAATATTCAGAACTTTCTTAGCTCAGAAGACATCCCGCCTTCAAACAGAAGACCTGTGCAGTCGCAGCAGCAGATGCTTTTCCTCTTCCGGGTAGGCGCACAACACTGGTGTCATTTCAACTTGTCACCACATGGGGGCAGATGTCTTTTTCTCTATGCTCCTTTAAACCAACACCAGGGATTATAACCTGAAATGAGCCAAACCTCCCTTTCTTTAAACTTCAGAAAGAATCCAGAAATGTTAGGCTTTTAATCAACTTGATAATGTTTTGAACCTTTACTCCAGTAAATAAGGAGTTGCTATATAGCTATTTGTTATTTTAGGGCTTGTTTTGGGTCTTTTATTTGGGTCATTTGAGAGCATAGGCAATGGAGTGGTTAGAAATTGAATTATTTTCACTGATTTAAAATACATTTTATTTTTTTTAAAACTATACAAAATCTGCTCCTCTCTTCCTTCTTTAAAATACAGTATGTGATGAGATTTTATAAACGTGTCATCCCTCAGATTGTGTTTTTCAGTAGATTTCAATTGTTTTTCAAGAGAAATAAAACTGATAGTTTATTTGTCTGGTTAATTTCTGATACTTAAATAGTTTAATGAAGTCTTTTAGTGCTACATCAGTTAGAATTTAACTTGGGGGGCTAACTCCACTCCTTGAGAGCCTCTATGCTGCAAGTTTTCCATGCAGCCCTTCTCCAACAAACCTGATCAGATGGATGACTTGTTGCCAGGGCTCTGCAAAGGTGAATGACATGATGATGAGGAACTTCAGCTATTTGATTCATGTATGGAAGAGAAGAGATGCATGTAAAAGTTGCAGGATAGTAGCGCTCAAGGATTGGACTTTGGCACCACTTAGTTAAGTAGTTTTTATAGAATAAAATCTATCTAGGTTTGCAGGGAGACAACAGAGCCTGACATGGCTTCCCAGATTGCCATAAAAGCTGCATGAGCGGCTTGGAGCGCAGCCACGGGCCCATTTGTGTGCCCTCAAAACACCAGAAGACATTCAAATGAGTGTAAGATGGATGAAGTCGTCACGCAGTAATAACATCCCCGGCTAAGTGATTTAATCAATATCACTAGATTGCTCAGTCGATTGAAAGGATTTTTGTCAGCCCCTGTATCGCCTCTAGAGAGCATCTCGAAAGCTCACTCATCACCATGATTATTGGCACAAGAGCTCGCTGTTTGTCTGTTATCACAGGTTTGAGCTGAATGAAGTGCCTGTTCAGTCCATACTGAAAGATGGCCATGTTTGCAATGGTTTGCATGCAGTAATCCTGCAAAAAAAGAAAATACACCCACTGCTTGTCTGACTTGAATCTGCAAAGAGAAAGTTCAGATGTCAGTAGAGAGCTCACGGGTCCATCCCCCAACCCCCCCATCACCACCCCAATGAGCAGAAAGCATCAAAGTTTGAAATTTGTAGCATCTCTGCGGTTGGCAGCTTCCCTTGATAGTTATGTTTTCATATGGTGCAGTCCACTTCTGGTTTTAGTAATGAATACAAGACAAGGGTGAAATGGCAAGAATTTTAATTGAAAAGTCAAATTAGTGGATGCTTGATGAATATGAGCTTCTCTTAAAGATCTGAAGGCCAATTTCAGCATTCATTGTGTGGATGTAGCGAAAAACAGAGGGAAAAGAAGCATGTATACAGGCAAAGGTCTCAGTAAACTACACACGAATTAAGTTGATTATTTCTAAATGCTTATTATTCACTTATATTTCATGCTTTATTTATTTTGCCGTTAAAAAAAAGAAGCACACTACTACTGCCCCAGCCTCAGGGCATGAAAGTACACGAAAATAAATTAATCATAGCAAAACTTAAAGGGAGATCGTTTTGTTGATAAATTGACGCTCCCCACTTTAGGACAGAATGCAGTGATGAATTTTTCATATACTTTCAAAGGCCAACTTTTGCTACACAATTAGGAAAAGAAGAATGTTTAGCATTTTATACAGTCACATTCAGCTGCACAGGGCAACCTCTGTATGACTCCTTCATCTATATATCTCTCTCTCTCTCTCTCTCTCTCTCTCTCTCTCTCTCTCTATATATATATATATATATATATATATATATATATATATATATATATATATATATATATATATATATATATATATAAACTGCGCTCTCACCCACCCCTCGTATTCCTGAGCAGTGTTGGTGGCTTTACATTTCTCAAGCTTGGGTCATCTACCAGGGGGCTGGGAGCTTGAGGATTCTTCTTAGGATCTTAGTTGTTTCTAAGATTGCGCTCTTCTAGACTGAGATGTCAGATGTTTCTCCAGGTATCTATTGGACCCACTTCTCCAGAGTGGGGGTTACATATAAGCTCCCAGGCCTCTGGTAGAGGACCTGAGCCTGAGAGATGAAGCGTGTGTGTGTGTATATATATATATATATATATATATATATATATATATATATACACACGATAACATCATCTCCAGTAAGGTCTCTAAGTAATGTTGCTGTAATTACTGTGGCCTCTGTAAACAACAGCCAAGGCACTTGTGTTAGTGTTTGCCTTCAGGCTACAGCACTGGCTTTAAAAATTCATACTTTGCAGTGGAGGGTAATCAGTGTTTGTGACCATAAACAACTCTTTTCTCGGATTAGACATGCAGTGTGCTTCGACAAAGGCTGCAGTATCTGTTTTTTGTAATGTTTTTTTATACTATATTCTAGACGTAACATTTTTCTGAAATGAATCTCATTTTTGGAGTTCTTGCAGAAATCGATGAAGTACTACTTTTAATTTGTGTTTGATTTATGCCAGCAAAGCAATGCAAAAACTGAATCACTTCATTTAACATTGTGTTCCATATTATTTTCATATTTCACATTGGTTTTATTGTTATGAACACATCTGAACTGGTCATCATTTAAATGACTTGAACATATCTAGCCAGTGTACTAAAAACTGCTTGAATCCATCGATCCATCGCCTATGCGCATCTTCAGTGGTCATTGGGTGAAATATCTTTTTTACTGATTTGTTTTTACAAGTGCAGATGACTATCCCTGTGGCTCTACACTCTTTCAGGAGGAGTGAATGCTGCTTGTCAAGACTTGATGCAATCTGCTGGGTTTCCTTAGAGAGGAAACTTGTCTGGAGGATTTGATTGGATTTGACTTTGTAAAGCGCCTTGAGACGACATGTGTTGTGAATTGGTGCTATATAGACAAAATTTAATTGGATTGAAATGAAAATCTGATTAGTGTGGCATGGGTTTGTATTCAGCCCTCCTGTGTCAATATGTTGTAGGAACACCTTTTTCTACTATTACAGCTGAAAGTCAAAAAGTTGGCACATAAAGACTCTGACGTTTTCCCCTGTTGGTCTTTGTCTTGGATGTAGAACAGTTGTGCATTGATTTTGAAGTCGTGCCACTGATCTATGCCATTGTAGCTCTGGCTGCATGGTTATGTTCGATACCCTGCCGTCAGGTGAACTGTTGCCCAAGTCTCAAGTCTTTTGCAGACTATAACAGGTACTCTCTAACCATTGCCCCAACTGGGATCAGCTACCTCCCGCCTGCAGAGAAACAGTATCCCCACATCATGATGCTGCCTCCACCACCATGTTCCACTGTGTTTCTTGTCTTAGTTTCTTTCACCAGTCACTTTTTTTTAATGCATCTAAAAAAAAAAGCACATTTTGTTAATGTGAGGCCTTTATCAACGTTTTCTTATTTCTCAGTTTAGTTTGTTTTTTAGGTGGCAACCTAACTGAGACACAGGGTCTAGATAAACACTTAGAACAGATACAATGTAAGACATAAGACACTCTGCGGGTTCTGGTGAAAGATATGTGATCATGAATAAGGTTAGGGGTTTAATAGAAACAGTCTAAAATAATATATTTATACATTAGTTTGATTACTTCTGAACTTTATGGATCTTATGCCTTTTTACATTTTGTTGTTTTTCTCTTTTTTAATAATTAAAGACTGATGGAGAAATTTTTTTTTTTTTTTTTTAAGTGGTCGAAATTTGAAAACCATATTGTTTAATGCTAACTTCCTCCCTATTTTGGTGTAACTAACATTAAATTTGACCTATTTTTTTTTCTTCTGAGCTGGAAATTGATTTTGCTCTAAAGGGGGACCTGGCCTAAAATGAACTGCTGCATTTGGTACCAAAATAGGGTAAAATCTTGCCTGAGATGTGATTGCATCAGCCCAGGGATGGCTGGACTTTACCACCTCCATTGCTTAGTTTATACCTCATACAGCTGCAGTATTTCTCTGCATGTCAACTTTGAAGTCATTCAGCTGAAAAGCATCGTTAAGAGTGGTTTTAATGCTATCTTGGGTGAAAATTTAGAAAGCCCTTGAAAGCTGTGGTTAAGTAGAGCAATTCTTTTCTCCCTCGTACCTTTAGCAGGAAATTGTTTCCAACACCCACTGACCAGCGAACATTAGTATGACTCTAATGCTTTTTGGTAAAGAAAGTCAAGATTGAGTCATAGAAAGTGCTGTCATCACCAACACAATCTTAATAAAATCCCATTTCAACGTGGGGACCACAGATGGAACAACCAACGAGCAACTAGGTGCACAAATAACATCCAAAGCTGCGTAGCTGCCGGGAATTTAGATGAATTCAAAGACTGAACCATCTTTGATGTAAAACACACTCATTGCCTGAGCAGCCGCAGCTCTGTGGAGCAACACTAATACCTTCACCATCTGGTACCAAGGACGGTGACTCGCAGACAAAACATGGGAGCATACAAGCCGAGTGCGTGTTAGCCATTTAAAAGTGGATCCATGATAGAGTGAGAGAGAAAGGCTAGTGCTGTCTGACAGCAGATGATGTCTGAGCTTAACTGTGTCAAGATAGCAACTTTTCCTTTATTAGCACAGTTGCCGTAAGCTCCCAGCTGCATTACGTTTGTTCTTCAGTCACCGCAGTAGGAGCCAAATATTCAGCAAGTATAACCAGACAAGAAAAATTTGAGCATTTTCAGTATTTGCTTCACTAATAATCACGTTTTTCTTATTGTACATAAACAGACTTTTTAAATCTAACCCTATATCTTCTTTGGAATCATTCTACATAAAAAAGTGGATGGTATGATGTGAATTTTAATGGGGAAAGGAGGTTTTGACCCCTCAAAAACATTCCATAAAATATCTGTATTCATGCATTTATATACATGAATATTCATGTCCCATTTCATTCCTGAACAGTGTTATAGCCGGACATTTCCGTCCTGCTTATACTTGCATAAGTGTTTGAACAGATAAATGAGACACTTCTAAGGATCTGGGAATTGCACCTGTGGATGAACCCGAGCTGTGGAGGATGCATGTGTACAGATTACTGAATAATAGTTATAATTCTTAGGATTTATTAGGCTTCTTTTGTTCCAGAAGGAATTTGTTCAACGTCGACAATTCTTCACCTGTTTGATGTATCTGATGATTTTTCTTTCGCTATTTTTCAAAACAAGTTGTTCCAAAAGTTACTGTGAGGTCAGTCAGCCCTGTGTTGGGTTTAAAGAAGCTGCGGTAATCATTTAAATAAGAAAGATTTTAAAATAACAATGCAGAGTTCACGAAGATTAGATATTCTTTATTCCTTCTTTTTCCTAATTTGCCACGAGAAAAACAACATCAAATTCATCAGCACATCATGAAACAAAATTAGTAAGGCTGCCATTAGTTTAGCACAACACTGAAGCAATTCACAACCCTTTCCTTTATGAGAAGTAAAGAATTAGGGCAATGGTAAAAGTATTAAAAAAAGTGTTGGGTTTTTAGTTGATATTTAGAAACAATCAGCAAAAATGAAACCCAGCTTAAAGATGCTTATGAAAGGAACTAAAAATCTAGAAAAGGACAGACTTTCATAAGGTCCACATTTGTGCAATTTTTTTTTTACATTTATGGCGACAAGCTCAACTTTAAAATAAACATATTAGCTTTGTTTTATGCACAGATAGTTGATTTTATTTTTATCTTTTACCTTGTACACATCTCAAACTTTGACAAACTCATCCTAGGAATTTTGAGGTATCACCTTTAGGCCTGGGGTAGTAGAAGTTATCACGATGATGAGGTTTTTAGTATTTATGACCATTTCCAGACCTCAAACTTTGCATCCTTGCCAAAGAAATTCCAAACGTTGTAACTTCCGCATGGGAAGACATAATCGGACATAGGTTGGTGTAAAGCGTCCATATCCGATGCCGAACAATATTATACGGTCAGTTGCTGACGTTGTGAACCCCCCTTGAAACCTGGAAGTCACTTTGTTCACTTGGGAAAGGCATCTCTGGCCTGTTTGACTTAATCCACATAAAACAGAGTCAGAAGAGAGATCTTCTCTCACATGCTTCCCAACATGGACACTTTTCGTTGGATGGTGTGGTCGTGATGGTGTGGTGAAGTCTGACTTCACACTGTGGCCTTACTTTTAGCTCTAAAATGTTCACATGTATCATTTGAACATGATCGATCTTAAACCAGCCCCCAAAAGACGGTCAGGCAAGTATGTGGGCGGGGGTGGTCTAATTCCTTTACGGCGCCCACTAGAGGCGTTAAAACAGTCAGCCCCAAGCCATGCTTTGAAAGAGGATTTGCCATTATGCAACTTCTCAAGACCTACGAAAGAGTCTCTTGGACCCAGGGTACAAACCCCACAGGAAGGTGGCCATGTTGGATCAACGTCACTATTTTCTCACTTTTCACACCAGTTAGGGACACTAGTATAAAAAATGTGCATCAGATTAGCTCCAACTTTATCCATCCATCCATCCTTCCATCCATTTTCTAACACGCTTATCCCTGTTGGGGTCGCGAGGGGTGCCGGTGCCTATCTCCAGCTGTCAATGGGCGAGAGGCGGGGTACACCCTGGACAGGTCGCCAGTCTGTCGCAGTCCATCTTTATCATTCTTTGCAAATCTTCACTGTGAGTTTCAAACCTAACATTTCAGTGTGATAACAGTAGCAAAATAAAACTCTTAATCCTAATATCAAGTTGCATAATCCGCTATCAGTCAGACTGCTTTGCTTCATAAAGCTTTGTGGAGGAGAAAAATCTGAGGACTCCTCAGAAAGTTGTTACATAAATCTTTGGACTCAAGCAGGCTTATTTTCCCATCCGTGCTGTCGCTGTCTCTGTCAAGAAATGGTTTTCCCAATAAATGGTGAGGAATCTGCAAAGATCATGTCATTTGCTGCAAGATGGTGAGAAAAAGCATCTCCTTCTTTTGTGGCTCGTTGCAGAAGGTGTAGAGGACTTGCAGTTTTAAAAAAGGATAATAGCCGACGGATTTGAAGGATTTAAACTCAGGTATGGGTGCCTGTGTTTGTTTTTTGTTTTGGTTTTGTATCCCCTGAAAAGTCCTATGTGGTTTAGTTCTGCTTAATGTGATCACCCCTGCCCATATTTGGCTGATGGACAGATTTTCTGTCATACACAGATTATCATGAAATTATGAGCACCTCTTTCAAAGAGACCCACTTTTGCTGCAAAACCCGACTTAACCAGTTGAAGCATGGACTCAGCCAGGCTATTGCGGCTGCGCTGTGGTGTCTGACTAAGATGTTAGCAGAAGATCCCTTCAGTTCTTTAAATTGCAAGGTTGAGGCTGCATTATTTAGACTTGTTTTTCCTCCATATTCCACAGACGCTTGATTGAATTGAGATCTCGGGACTTCTGATGTCCAGTCAACACTTCAAACTTGTTTTGTTCCCCAAACCAATCCTGAACCATGTTTACTTTATAGCAGAGTGAGTTATCCTGGACACTGTTTTCATTAGGTCTACAACAACACTAAAATAAGATTCAAAATGTCTTAAAAAGCACTGCAGAGCTTAATCCAGAAGCACCCGTTCCTTTGCGGCACCACAAACAAGTCAACTAGTCTGCAAGTTCTAAATGGATGGCAGGACTCTGTTTCCTCTGTAAAATATTGCCCAAATCATCAAATGGCTCCCAGTGCCCTGCCTTTGTCCCATATTCCGTCATGGCGACATGACCCACATGCACCCGTCCATCCAGGTGATGTAACAGAAACCACGATTCATCAGACCAATCTACATTCAATTGCTCCAATGTTCAGTGCTGAGTGTCATGTGCCCAAACTTTAGATGGTGGACAGGGGTTAGCATAGCCCCTGACAGGTCTGTAGCAAAAATGGCAAATTTGAATCAATGAGCCAGGACTTTTTGTTTGCCGTTTCACCGCTATTCTTTCCTTACACAACCCTCGCTAGCAACTGACCCCTGCAGACCTGGAACACCCCACAGGAGCTCCCTCATTGGAGACGTTCTGATTCATTCAGCTAGCCATAACAATTTGGCCTCTGTCAAACTTCCTCAAGTCCACATGCTTGCCTGATTTCCCTGCTTCTAACACATCAGATTTGAGAGCAAAATATTACATTTCTGCCTGATCAGGGCCCTAATATTTCATCTCATGTCCAGTCGTGCTGTCATTCATGATCTGTGCGTTTCCATATGTTACATTCTATATAGCCAACTATAGTCATGCAAAGGGCTTAAAGCAAAATATGAGCAGTGATTTTAGATAATACATTACCATATGATGTATAATAATAATAATAATAAAAATAATAATTCTAGCACCGGCAATTATTATTATTATTATTGAGCGGCTGCAAGGTTCTGGTTCGACTCCCACAGACTGCCACCCTGGAACCCTGAGCAAGGCTCTAAAGCCCCAGAATGCTCCCTGGGTGCCACACAGTGGCTGCTCACTGCTGCCTGAGGGATGCCTTAAATGCAGAGGACATATTTCATTAGTATGTATGCTGCAATTAACCTTGCCTGCAAGCTGAATTCTCGCGGTATTTGTGGGTTTACAAACGCACAGAACTAGAGTGCTACACATTATTAATCGGGATGGCCAGGTTATGTTGGAATCACAATAAAAACGATTATTGTTTGTATAAAACATCTGATTGCTTAAGAAACCATTTTGTAACCGCGAAAGTTGAGAAAGAAGCAAACAAGAATGCAAGGTTACAAAATGACAAACACTCATTTAAAGTATTTAACATGTCTATTTTTTTCTGTAGTTCCTTTTGTTTTAGCATGTTTAATGATGTATTTACTTGAAACTTGTGTGTTACTATTATTAATGATAACCTACATTTTCTAGATAAACCATGTCTTATTCACAGACATTTTACTTTCCTTTTACAGACTATGACAACATGAAGAGGATTTTCAAACAGAATCGTAGCTCTTTACTCAGCAACACTTGGAATGATTTATGCTGCATAAATGAGGATTTCAGTGCTCATCTTTTCTCACCGCCAGTACTCCGTTCTACATTTATCCATACACATGCTTTTCTGTCAAGATTTGGTAATGATATGACTCAATATTATTTGTAATTACTGTGGAAAGAAATCCTTAGAGTTGGACCTTTGGTGCAAAGTGTGAACACAGTACCTACAGTGAGACCCATAATCCTTATTTGACATTTAAATTTCTTCCCTGGCTTTGGTCATCAGTGCACACATGCTTACTTTTAATTAAAACGAATTGTGTCATTTAGTTGTTTGTCCATCTAACTTGCTTGCATCTGATTTTGAAGATATTAGCTTTACTAACGGAAAGGATATACTCTCCACTCAAACACCACTTCCTTGGGGCTAAAAAGAGGAGCCATCTGGCTTGTTATATGTACAAAATCAGAAACACAGCATCTGTTTTGGTATCAGGGTGCATTAGTGCAAATAGCATGGGGAAAAACATGTGAATGCATGAAAAACAACATACACAGAAATGTGAATGATATTATCATCCATTGTGTTTTTAGAGCGTTACTTTAGTATTTGTAGTACAAAAGTCCTGCACTGTAAAAAGGGAACTAAAAGTAAGAAAAGTGTTCTTCAAATGAGAGTATTTGTCCTTGATTTTAGCAGGCAAATTTTATTGATCTGCCTATGAAACAAGATTTTTGCACTTAGAATAGGAACAACTCATCTCCATCATCTTATTTCAAGTAATTAATCTTATTGTAGGGGTCAAAATACTCCATTGGCAGATCATCTTAATTTACCTGCTCAAATCAAGGACGAATACATTAATTTCAAGAAAATGTTATTTATTTTTAGTTCCATTTTTGCTGTGTGGTGTTAAACCGGACTACCTGCCCATCATAAAAATATGTGGCACAATCTAAAATATTTACATAACGAAGTTCCAAGTTTATGAGCTGCTTAACATTTTGTCTTTCTGTGGTGTGTATATGCATGAGCTGTCGATCAGTTTATGGAGTGATACCAGTGAACCTTGGCACGGGCCTTTTGGTGGTAAGAATATAAGTTACAAAACAGACCAAAAAGGGACAGTGCTGATACCCGTACCTTTAAACTCTCATTGTATGAAGCAAGACCACAGCAGTTTCTTTTTTTTGATTCCCAACACAACCTGAATGACACAACTCTCTCTTTTCACATCCATTCATATAAATTCAAACTGAATATATAGATGAAGTTATTTCCTGCAGGACTACTCTTCTGCTGCCATAGGTGCAGTGTTGCAGGAATATCTTCTCTGCAGCAGAGCATAGCTTAACTTGCTTTCTAAATTTCTAGGGTGTTTATGTGTGCGGCTGCTTGCTGTTTGTTTTCTATCCCGGTGAGGTTTTAGAGGTCAGACACATTGTTGCTTCTGAGATCTTGCTACAGCTAATGCAACCCTAGAGTTAAAAGCTATTTAGGGGGTGGCCCTAATATTTCTGCTCAGTAACTACCGCCATGACCTGCTTGAATTAAACAAAAATTAAGAGTTTGCCTTTTCTAAATCTTGACAGTAAAATATTTGTTGCTTATTGGTTCTCTGAAAACATACTGTGTGTGTTTAGTAGGTGTCCATTGTTCCCTGAAAAAAAGGGACTTTAATTTTTGGGCCAATTTGAGCGATTTTCTGTGAAAAACTAGACGGCTGTTCTGAAGTTCTTGGCAGATTTTGAAGACATCTGTAATTTGTTTGAAGTTTAGCGCTGCTGATGAAAATTGATCCTTCAGTCATCAATGCACTAACCTATTTACAAAACAAGTTAGTAAGTATTCCTTACTCTGTTCCAGATCGGATCCTGCGTTTTTTTTTTTTTTTGTATTGTTTCGTTAAGGTGCGTCACCGGAAAAATGGCTGAAACAATGACAAGAAAGATGACTGGAAAACAAAAAAACTGGGGAAATGTCTGTCAAATGATTGAAAGAAAGGAAGAATGTTTGGTCACTGAGTGGAATCCAGCTGAAATAACTGGATGTCTATCCCTTTCAAGCGGGGAAGAACAGTTTAAATAAGCAGCAACATTTACTTTGTTTGTTTTGTAAAGATTAAACAGTTACTAGCAGCAACGACACTAGCTGCTGCTAGTCCTAGAGTCTAGTTAATATTATATATCCTTTCAAATTTTGAAGTAAGCTTTAGTCCAAAAGATTTCCTCACACTTTATCTGTGCAAGATGTCACTTTTTCATGTCAGCTTTCGATCAGACAGACCTTCATCAGAGAATCCGGCACCTTTACCAAGACATACCCAGGTTGAGCAATAGACCCCCTACAACACAGCTTTAGTGAAATTGGAAAAGAATTGTCTAAAATACCAGTGGAAATATGATTAAAGCATGTGTCCACTGGTAAGCAGCAATCATAAGAAGGGTTTAAGTTCTGTAATGACATAAAAAAGATTTCACCATTGCATGTTAAGAAGTGTATGAATAATTTTGAGCTTGAAATTTATATGGTAATGTAAATAAAAACTTTCATTTTTTCAAAACTATATTCCTTTAGCAGACTTTTGTCTTTCGAGAGATGCCTTAATCTGAATTTGCCAGCGGTATGAATAGTTTCGGTCTTTACTGTAACTGTGTAAGTGTTAATTGGATTCTTTATTTTCATAATAAAGGATTCATATCTTCTTTAGGTGAAGCATAATGTATTAGCAAACATGGGATGACTTACCTCCCATTTCCATGTTCCACATATTCCACACAAACCTTCTGAAAATCTTGGTAATGGCCATTCTTTCACCTGCTTGCCAATATTACAGTGCATGTAATCCCATAAAAAGAAACTTTGTGCTCCAGGGCATGAATTGCAGGAAGGTGTTAGATGATAATTATCAGCTGCTGCCAAACCGTAGCCTGCTGCTTCCTCTCAGAAGGATTATATAGTTTAGATTTATCTATCCCAGTTCATGGTGTTGTAGATAACGCTTTCCCTGCAGCAGATGCAGTTGCTTTGTTGAGGAGAGTCCGTATATAGAAGCTGGCGATCCCGGTTCACAGATAATTGATACAGTGTACGTTAACATAGCTTTATCTTGTGTTACACTGACATTTAGAGTCACCCATCTGCGTTATCTGTGTTAACGCATCTTTTCAGGGAGAAGTTCCTGATTTCTTGTTTGATGCTGATGTGGTACGTATAGCTAAAATAAATTCTTGCTGCAGCAGTTTCCAAACTAGTTTTTTTTATATGTGATTTGATGAATCAGGCACAGAGTTGCACAGCTTCTACAACAGTGAAGGCCAATCCATCAGCTTCGAACCAGCAGTTGGCAGTGACGGGGTTTGAGATGATCTCAACATGTACCTTTCTGTCCCCAGTGTTGGGAGCAGATGGAGGAAGCATGACGATTTTTCAAAACGACGGACACTTACAGGCAGAGTAGCCAATCGTGCTTTAACCTTCCGTGCAACAGAAGCACCCGCTGACTAACATATGAAAGTTTTACATAAATTGTTATCTGCACTCCAAAAATGGAGATGTTCTAAGGTAAGAAAAAAATAAAAATGATTAGAAACCAGAGCAACGGGGAGTGCCACAGAAAATCTCTCTGCCTTCCATAATAAGAACGAATGGGTCGTGAGTCAGCTGCAGAGATGTTGGGTAAAGTTATTAGTGGAACATTTGTTTGAAGCGAAGGCCAGCAGGAGGGGGAGGAGTAGGAGGAGGAACATGGGAATCAAAAAGGGTTGTTTTTGCTGTTTTCCTGCATGCCTCTGCCAATCAGAGGAGTCTTCCAACAGATAAAACAATGTACATCCAAGCTCAACAGGGTTGCTTGCTTTTTCTGGCTCCAACCAAGTCTGTCTGTCTGAAAGTTTGCCATTCATCTGCTGTCTTGGTTTTGTTCATTTATTTCAGCCTTGAACAGAAGAAAAAAAAAAAAGAAAAAAAAAACTCTTCCTGCAATTACGATTTTGCTTGATCAACATTTAAAAGTGAAAGCGTTTAAAATGTTTTCCAATATATCTTTCCAGTCACACTCCTGTCATCTGTACTGCAAATTCCCGTCAACGTCAAAGTTCCCGGAACAGTTTAAATTGCTTTTGCTGTCTTCTAAAAGTCAGCGGATGAAGATGATATCCCAGAGTTGCTTTGTTTGCAGTGTCGCAGGAGTAGCTTGATGAATCTTACATCAGTTTATTTTCCTTTTAGTTTAGCGTCTTCTTCCTGGGGCCGTTCTGTGCAAGTATTGTGAACTGCCAACTGTTTGGACTCAGGTCAACTGGGAGACTAAAATCGCATGAATTACGCATGAGGTCCGCTCACAGGCAGACAACAGTGCTGTCTGTGCTGCCACGGCTCATGCCGACCGATTTGCAGAGATCATAGGGAACAGCGGTGGATAAGACAGATACAGAAGAAGGGAGGGGAAGGAGACGGGGGAAACATGGGAAGATGAAAGGCACATGTCGTCACCTATCTAAGCCACAGCTTCATTCAAATTGAAAGAAATACCTTCTTTTTTTTTGCTTCACGAAAATGGCATCCAATGAATATTTTTTAATTGAATATTTTAATAACTTCTTAACAAATTCAATATGTTTTGTTAAAAATCCCAAACTATCCTGGAAACCAAGTGATCGACTTAAACAGCCGGAAAATATAAGACTGTTGAACTTGGAACTCAGGAATAATTGACTGGCTCGTTATGTTTAAAACCACAACTTAAAATATGTGTCGAAACAAGATATTTAGAACATAAAAGGTCATTTTCATGAAATTCAAATTTTATTTCAGTTTGACACACATAGGGCTGTTAAATTTGCTCCTGCTGATTTCCAATTAACCTGGATTGAAATAACTAGTTTCAAGTTACTTGTTAAGTGAAGCAGGATTTGTGATATCACACTTTTAGTCCAATTAAGGTTCCTTCATTCGACAAGACCAACGCAAGTAGCACCAATAGTAGTCTTGACTCCACAAGTCCACAAAACGCAGTTCAGAGCCTTCAACTGATCCAAAATGCTGCAGCAAGAGTTCTGATGAAAATCAACAAGATGGGATCACATTTCTCCAATTTTAGCAGCTTCCCTTCATTGGTTTCCTGTTAAATCAAGAAAAGAATTTAAAATTTTCCTTCTCACATATGAAGCCCTTAATAATCAAGCCCCGTCATCCATCAGAGATCTGATTGCCCCATATGTTCCTAACTGAGCCCTTCGCTCTCAGGCCTAGTCCACACGTAGCAGGATATCTGGGAAAAACAAGACATTTTTATGCAGTTATGTCTTTCAGCCACATATAAACACCATTATACATCCTTTAAAACAAATTATCCTAAAAACTCTGGCCAAAGTGGAGATTTATAAATGCTCCAGTTTTGAGCCTGCATATGTGCATGAAAAGATTGATATTAATGTCCGAAGCATCACAGTCCGTGAGGCAGACATCCTGTCTACTTTTAGACTTGGTTTAAAACTTCCATTTTTGACAAAGCTTCTAGTTAGAGTGGCTTAGGTTACCCCGAGCTACCTTTGTAGTTATGCTGCTATAGGCTTAGGCTACTGGAGGACAGAAGGGTCTATTTTTCTCACTCTGCTGATTTCTACTGTTCTCCAATTTGCATTGCTTGTTGTTATTTCAACTTTTACCTTTTTGTTCTCTGTCATTTTTTTCTCTTCATAGTAGGTACACCTGGTCTGGCGTTCTGTTAGCTGTGACATCATCCAGGGAAGACAGATCACCCGCATTACCATATAGCATAGAAAGTACTCCTGGATCAATGTGTGCTTCTTTGCTTTCTGTGTCTCTGCTCTGTCTTCTCTAACCCCCAGTGGGTCGATGCAGATGAGGGTTCACACTGAGCCTGGTTCTGGTTCTGCTGGAGGTTCTCCTCCCTGTTAAAGGGGAGTTTTCCTTTCCACTGTCGCTTCATGCATGCCCAGTATGAGGGATTGCTGCAAAGCCATCAGCAATGCAGACAACTGTCCACTGTGGCTCTACGCTCTTTCAGGAGGAGTGAATGCTGCTTGTCAAGACTCTATGCAACCTGCTGGGTTTCCTTAGAGAGGAAACTTTCTGACCAACCTGTCTGGAGGATTTGATTGAATTTGACTTTCTAAAGTGCCATGACATGGCACGTGTTGTGAATTGCGGCTATATAAATAAAATTTAATTGAATAGTGTGTAAAGTCACCTTTTACAAGAACCATCCTATATTTACAGTAACATCTGCCGACATATAAATGATTACGAATGACGATGGGGTTCAATACACCACCTGCCCCGCTGCAACAGCTCCAACCCTGGAAATGCTTTCCAAAAGGATTAGATTGTGTTTTGATCATTTTTCCAGGAGCACATTTGTGAGGTCAGACACTGATGTTGGACAGGAGCTTGGCTCACAGTGTCTGCTCTCCTTCATCCCAGAGTTGTTCCTTACTCATCCATGTCTGTTTGTACCTCTGCTGAATGCAGCTGCTCAGCCATGGAAACCCGCTTCATGGAGCTGTACTCGCACAGTTCCTGAGTAAATCTAAACGCCACATGAAGTTTACAGGTCCGTAGAAACTGGTTTTGCAGAACATTGGTAACCTCTTTGCACTTAGATCCTCAGCTTCCTCAGACCCCGCTCTGGGATTGTATGTGGCCTACCAATTTGGGGCTGAGTTGCTGCTTTCCTCTATTGCCTCCACTTTGGGTTCACGCCACAGTTGACTGTGGAACATTTAGCTATGAGAAAAAACCACGATTGGACTTTTTGCGCAGGTGGTGTCTCAGTAGCCTTACAGTGATTCATTCTTTCCCATATGTTCATAGACGCTGCCTGCATGCAGAGTTGCTGGATTTCCTGTGACTGGGGCTTTTCTTTTAACATTTGCGTTCAACAAATAATTTCTTATTGAGAACTTTCAATAAACATAAGCGGGTTTCAGTATCACTGTTTACTATGAGTACTTCAAAGACATCAGTGTTGAACATTTTCATCTGAGCTATATTTCTATCAAAGCACTTAGCAAAAATTAGAAAAAAAATCATGTTCATATTGTTTTAGTGTGGGAGCAGAACTTTGCAACCTTGACACAAACATTACGCTTCAATCTGGCTTTCTAAGTACTTTCAGCTCCAACCACTGCAGAACTGCAATAAAGTCTACTTTTTATTGCACTTTTTAAAGAAAATGTCTATTATTTTATAGTTGGCTGTGTCTGTAAGTGCAGCCTTTTTCTTGGGTAGATGGCAAAACAAGGGAAAATGTCTTTAGTGATGTTAGTGAACTGAACCTTTAGGAGAGATGGGAAGGAGGCAGAAGAGCGTAGCGAGAGTAGACAGCAAATATGTGGAAACAAGGGAAAACTAAAATGTGAAATGAAAGGAAGAGGGAGAATGACAAGGAAGTGAAGGACATGCAGTGCCTTAAAACAGCATTCATACCACATTAGACACACTTCAACATGTTTTATTGAGATTTTATATGATGGACGAACACTAAGTAGTGCATGATTGTGAATTAAAAGGAAAGTGATATGTGTCATCTTTCAATTTTGTCCTGCATTTGCGCTAAGACCCCCAGACCTTTGACTGCAATAATATCTGGAAAACCTTTCAGGGTATGTCTGTGACAGATGGAAGTTTTTGCTAATTCGTCCTTACAAAATACCTTAAGTTAAGTCAGAATGGATGGAGAACATTGTCAGATTCTTGGTCGGATTCATGTCTGGACTATGACTGGACCTTTCTAACATATGGATCAAGCTTTCATCTAGGCCATTCCATCGTCGCTCTGCCTGTGTGTTAAAGGTGCATAGTGCAAGTCTTGAAGTTAAATATTATCCATTTTTCTTTACCATAAATGCCCTTACAATTGCCCAACGTGTAAAATGAGCTA
The DNA here is from genome assembly GCA_037039145.1 of Fundulus diaphanus. NCBI lineage: Eukaryota > Metazoa > Chordata > Actinopteri > Cyprinodontiformes > Fundulidae > Fundulus > Fundulus diaphanus. The sequence continues at coordinate 7,714,640 of CM073141.1, read as the reverse complement.
TTCTCTATTTACAGGCTGGATTAGTCAGTTCATGAGAGAGTGATTCGGGCCGAATCCTCCAGGCGTGCGCGTGGGGGTGACGCTCTGCACGCTCTACATTCACCTGGCTACTTTGTTGAGTATCCGCCATAATCGATGCATTAGCGAGAGAACACAGGCTAACTCCAATATGTATAGCTTTCTTACCTCAAAAGACATTCCGCCTCCAAACAAAAGACCTGTGCAGTTGGAGCAGCAAATGCTTTTCCTCTTCTCTTATGCACGTGCAACACTGGTGTCATTTCAACTTGCTGCCAGAGGGGGCAGTGGTCTGCAAAAATCCTGGAACCTACGCTATGCTCCTTTAAGGATTGTTGTCCTGGCGAGAGTGGAACCTTCATCCTAGTCTCAAAACCTTTGGTAACCACTATTACCCTGTATTTAACTTGCTTCGGGCGGTCAGTGTAGGTGGAACGCCATGGACTAGGAGGTTTACAGTTGTGCCACTCTCGTTTCGATTTCAGACGATGGACTGAACATTGCCCTGTCTATTTTAGTTGGAGGTATTAAAGTAAAGGAGGCTGAATCCTACACTTTTCAGACTATTATTTGTTAAAAAAATGTAATGTCTCTTTTTTTTCCTCCACCTCCCCAGTATGCACTATCTAGTGTTGGCCCAACACATAGAATCTCAACAAAACATTGAATTTTGTGGTTATAACATACAAAAAAAAACATGTAAAAGAAAAACCTATGGGTGGGAATACTTTTACAACGCCCTGTGGGTGGAAAGGAGCAAGCAAAAAAACTACCACAGAGGGCGCTGGACAGATTGGCCATCTGGACCTTCTGAGCTGACAGCTTGACATGTTCCAAGAACAGCAAACATGGAGAAAATTATCTAAGCGTGGCCCCCTCCTGCGACACGCAACACATTACATGGAGGGCATAATTAGAGGGGCTGGTGGGGCCCGCCATGAGTGTCACCGTGAACAGAACGGTCGAACAGAGATCAATGTTCTGCTCTCTAAATTAATGAGGCTAATGTGGATTTGACAGCCTCTTCATGGGAGATCTGTGGGGAGAACACGTCACACGCGTGAGCAAAATTCATGAAAATTACAGAGGAGAACAGAGACATGCAGATCCTTAACACAGAAAAAGGATCAATGGAGAATTTTAATTTGACCAATTACTATTGCTCATCAGTATAATTATAAAACACACCGTTGAAAGTGAACAAAGAATACTGCTGCTCATTAATAGGCAACATATCCAGGGGGGCAGAGATTTACATTAAAAAAGTATTATTTCTCTTGTGTAGAAAGAGTAAGTTTACAGGTTAAAACAACCCACAGCTCAGTGGGTTTCAAATACAATAAAAAAATTAAAGAGAAAACACAAGCCCACACAGAACCGTGCACAGCAACATTATGCAGTCTTCTCAAGAGGGGCGAGCAGGGTGATTGTTTTTTTTAAGGAAAGCATGATTTTTTTTTTTTTTAAGAAAAGTTTCACAATGTAAAGCAGTGCTGAGAGTTATCTTTCCGACAAGATCTTCCTGCCGCTGCAAGGTCATTTATTCACAAAGACGTACACATTGCACAAATCATGAAAAGGGAAAAAAAAAAGGGGGGGGGGGAACAAAAAGCCGCTTCCGTAGGAGAACACTGCTGGACCTGAAAAGAGTTGAGACCTCTTTTAATATTTAATCTGCAAAGAAAACAAATCCCAGATTTGTTATGAACTATAGGTGCATCTTAACAAGTTAGAATATCATTAAAAAGTTCATTTATTTCAGCAATGCGGATTAAAAAGTGAAAGTCACATTATATAGATTTATTCAACACTGAATTATATACGGTATTTCAATGTTTTATTTCTGTTGATTATGATGAATCAATTGAAATCAAAACATTGCATACAACCAAAAAAGGTTATTACAGAAATGTTACATTTTGCCTGCACAATCATGGGGAAAGCTGCCCACTTACCCCACACGTCTGAGTAGACTGAGGGTAAGCAACAAGAGGTCAACTGCTAAAGAGTGCTGTATCCAAGCACATTGATGGACAGTTCACTGGAAGGAAAGCATGTTAGTAGAAAAAAAATAAATACAGAAGCAACAGAGATAACCAAAGACTTGGGAGGATTTCTGTTATTTGTGTTCATTGTGATTATTCTCACTACAACCTAAAATATAATTTGTTTTAGAATTTGAAAAATGCAGACGACCATAAACTGTTTTTTTTTTTTTTTGTGGAAAATACATTTTTAATACAAAAATTATCTCTTAGAAATAAATCTTAATCTGTCATTGATATTGTACATTCCAATGAAATTTGTCTTCTGCATTTCACCCATCCCTCAGCAGCAGTGGGCAGCTACTACAGCACCCAGGGAGCAATCTGGGGCTAAGGGTCTTGCTCAGGGACCCACAGTGGTAGTCTGCAGGTATCAAACCGGGTCCTCGCAACCTTCTCAGACTGCTAGCGCACTGCTCTAACCACTAGGCCACCCCCCCCCCCCCCAATCTCTCCTGTACTGTACAGTGAATGCACAAGTATCTCAGGTTCAATGTAAGAAACTTCTGGCATTTTCTCTAGTTCAGGACTGGCTTAACTGAAGAAATGCTGCAGTCAAAGCACATTTCCTTAGGAAGTTTCACACCTCATGAAGTCCCCCAAAGTGGCTTTGATTCACAATCGTCCCGGGGCGGCCTTTATCCCTGTTGTTTTTACAACTTTTTCTACCACAGTTCTTCCTTCCATAGAACTTTCCACTCATTTGCTTGGATACGACACCCTCTGTCACTTTAACAGTGACCTCATGCGGCTTACCCTTCTTGTGGAGGTTGTCAATGACTGTCTGCTGGGCAAGTCTCAAAACAGTTGTCTCCCCCATGACAGTGCAGGCAATAACATCATTTATGTGACATAAATATATTAGCCATTGGTCTTATGTAACCTTCCATCTTTCTGTGACACAAATTCTTTTTAGTTTTCATTATTTATAAGATATGATCATCAGGACTTTTTTGATTTAAATAATGAAGTAAATGAACTTTTTGATGATACTAAAAATTCTTTAGATGCACCTGCATGTTAATGTGAGCCAAAAGAAAAGAAAGGTTCATTTGGCTCTTTGGTATCTGTTGCTCAAACACACATTTAAAAAAATACAACATTAACAACAGCAGAATTTCCCGAAATAACATTTTGTCCTTGATTGGAGCCTCAGTCCTCATCTCGTTATTTGTTTCCTACATAAAAAGGGTTTCTGGAACTTTCATTTCATTTGGAAAGAATTTAGAAAACACTCCGAAAGAAAATGCTTCGAACAACGTGATTTCCACCAGACAAAGCGGATCCCTCTGTCCTCATTTCATGCTTTCCCTGCTCCTGTGAGGTACCATCATAGCTCATGATTACTCTTTCTTCAAAAGAAATGCATTGAAAATGTATATAATGATGCGTCACAGGATGTGAGAATATGGAAATCCCCTTTAATTATGCACCCCATGTTGTCGGAGCAGCTTGTCCTGTGCATTGTCACTAATGAGTCGTTCCTTCTGCACTTTCTGCACGATGCCATGTTGTCCTTATGGAGACAATAAGCCGTTACTGTCTTTGCAGTGGGCGGCCAGCTTTATTGTATCCATCCCTTGGCTCTCATTAGTCTCTGCTGCCGTCCACACAACAGGAATCCTCAACCATCAGTGCGTGTGTTTGTGAAGTGAGCATCATGAGAAATGCCAAAGAGCAAATAAAAAAAAACATACAAAATCTTAAGAAAAAGAGAAAACCACCATTTTATCTCCCCTTTTCTATGTGATATATAGTTGGCTTGGATTCGTTTGCATGGAGTACAATTTAAACGTCTCCTGGAATTTGAATGAAGAGAAGAGGAATCCTGGCGGGCTCTCGGGATGGGCTTTGATTTGTTGCATCATCCGAAACAATCCTTTTTTCTGAGAGTTAATGGATCGTAGGCACATCTCCCAGCCAGGCACCAGGTAGGGGGCGTGGACATGTGTACTCGTTCTGCAAGAACAGGAAAGGGAGAAAAAAAGAACAGAATGGAGTCAACGCTGTTTTAACAGCTGGTCTTTGCGTTCTACACAGCTGGTGGTTATGATGTGAAATTGATTGCAGGTTCTGGTGATTTGATAACAGCACAGTGGGCCTGTGACAGCGCCAGCAAAGCGAATAAGGATAAGCAATTAAGTAGTTGATAAAATCTCATGCGGTTAGACATATTAAAAGGATGCAAAAGAAAACTGCTGATTAAATTTCAATTACACTATGTCATATCTGTTTAGAACAGCTGGAATTTGAAAAGCCACTTGTTCGGTATATTCAGGCGTCTACAGTGCCTTGCCTTTGGGTCTATTGGTTAGACTGGCATAAAGCAGGGTGAATCATTTTGGAAATTTATTTGTGGTTTTCCAAGTTTTCAAAATAAAAATCTCAATATTTTTCAGTGCATACAATTGATGTTTTGGGTATCCTTTCACAAGCTTCTAACAGCAGTTTGCCAGAACTTTGGCCTATTCCTCCTGACAGAAATGGCACAACTGAGTCAGGGTCAAAGGCCACTTCACACACACAGCTCATTATCTCTGCCCACACATTGTCTATGAGATAAAGAGTCTTTCTGATTGTAGCTAACTTAGTGGTATGATATAGTCATTGTCTGTTTAAAAGACCCATTTGTGGATTCAGTCAACACAAACTCTTTAACTGTGCAGCACGGGCATATTTCCATCCTTCCCTTCCTCGCTTAAGTTTTGGAGAAATTTGGCTCAGTCTATATCCAGAAACACCCACACATAAGTACAATTCTGGACAAATTTCAATCTGATTTCCATACTGCTCACAGTACTGTGGACTGTTGCACTGTGGCTGTGGCCATGTAGCCATCAAACCAGTGGACCAGTGCACCCTCCTCCACCATCTGGATCACCTTGAAGGGCTCATTGGCACTACCTTGTCGTGGTTCCAAACATACAAATGGACAGATCTTAACTTGTCTCCATTGGACATGCAATGGTCACTGAGCCATTTGGGACTACTGTGGTATGCCCCAAGGATCAGTTCTTGGTCCCCTTCTTTTTAATTTGTGGATAGTACCACTTGGGTGCTTTAACGGCAGCTATAGGGTCTCATGCCATTGGTGCTGATGATACTCAGGTGTATCTTAACCTGGATAGCAATGTGTCTGAAACCATTTCGACTTTATCTTCATCATCCTCAGCTTCCCCACCTTTTCCACGCTCCTCTCTTTCCACACTTACAACTTGTCTGGAGGAGATAAAGGCATGGATGCAGCAAAATGTCCTTCACATAAAAAGTTCAAAACCAGAAGGGATTCAAATTGGTGCAACACACCAAATCAAAAACAAAAAACTGTCAGTGTCATTGTCACGGCTGTCGATTTTCACCCAGTAGTGCAGACTGGGCTCTACTTTAATCATGCAGAAATAACTGTGGCAGCACATTCCTGGGATTGGCTGTAAGGAAACTGGACCCTTCTCCAACATACTGAGCTCCTGTGTGGACTATTTCCAGAAACCATGGCCCAATCAAGACCTTCCTCAATCCTTTAAACGACACTCTCAAAGCCACATTCGGTGGAGCTGCATTTGAACAGTCAACACTGTTTGCTCCCATGTGCTGTTTGCTCATTTTGTGAATCACTATTGGTTTGGGAACCTTGTGAATGCTTTAACTTCTGCCATTTGACTGGTTGTTAGTTTTCAGCTTGTTAAAGTTGAAAGACTCAACTTAGATATTAATGTTGGCTAGGTTATTTTCTCTAAAAGAAAACGTTAAGTTTATTGCTTCTGCCTCTTTGTGTTTTCTTGTTGGGTTTGTTTTGCTGAGAAGCTGTTTTATTTATTATAAGACAGGGTAATTCCCTTTTTTTGTTTTCATCTGGTTTAACAACATGTAAACCAGATGAAAACAAACTGTGCAGCACGGGCAACGTTGTTAAACGTTGTCTCTTTTTGTTTAAAAACCTTATAAATAAACTTTTAGTCCATTTTACCACCTAGACTCTTCAATTTTATGTTACCCCGTTCTTCCAGCTAACTGTGGGCGTAACAGTCATTTTTTCTGACCAGAATATTTATCTTTCCAATGCAGTCACCAATCTTGGTGTTATATCAAATATATCTGTACAATTTCATTCTTCCACCTCCGAAACATTGCAGAACTCCAGCCCACACTCTCCCGCTCCGATGCAGAAAAGCATGTCCATGCATTTGTCTCCTCCAAACTGGACTATTGCAATGCACTCTCATCAGGATCTAGATGAGAGTGCCTAAACACAAACATATCACCCCCTCTTTCCATTCTCTACATTGGCTTCCTGCCTCTGCCCAGATCACCTATGAAATCTTCCTGCACGGTAATGTGCCAGTTTACTTAAAAGACTGCCTCACCCTTCAGTGTTCCTCGCGCACTCTCCGCTCCTCCAACACCAACCTTCTTCACATTCCCAGGACTTAGTCTAGCACCATAGGAGACTGGACCTTGTCCTCCGCTGCCCCGTGGCTGTGGAGTGCTCTGCCTCCACACCGGGGAGCTCCACTGACTGTGAACAGTTTTAATGATCTCTTTTGATGTTTTGTCCTGTTTTTATTCTTATCTGCTTTTACTGCACTTACCACTTTTGCTGGTGTATTTCATCCACATTTATTGTTTCTTTTAAGGAACAATAAATGCAATAAAAATGTATATTGTATATATTGTTTTATTGACTGTGGCACTTTGAAATTTTCAGTAAATAAAATTGATGATTATTAATTTGGAAATTGTACCTAAGGACAAACCAGACTTCTGGATATCCACAGCTCTCCTCCTGATACCTTTGCTAATTTCTCTTGACATTTTCAAGGTATTTAGCGTGTCGGAGTATGGTGGTTGAAATTTAAATGATTAACACAGTTTTCAAAGTTGTATTTGTAAGCAATGTTGAGAACCTTGTGTCATTTTTGTTACACTTCATAAATATGTGCTTATTCTTTGGCTGGTCTACAACATAAAATCCTATTACATTAAAGTTTGTGGTTCTAATGTGACTATTTGGGAAGATTGCAAGAGGTATGAATACATTTCAAAGGCAAAATGTAATAGATGACTATTACTGACCATATTTTAGAATTTCACCCTTGGAGCAACTGTTCTTTTTATCTGGCAAAGCTTTAAAAATACGAGCATCCATCAATGTCCCTCATCAACGTTCCGTCTCTCACTCTCAACAATCCCCCATTCATCTTGGCAGCTTTGGATTTTTTTTCCTCTCGTTTTTAATAACGTTCTTCTTCTCTACTGTTTCACTTGATGCTTCACCCATGACCGTTTGTTTTTTTAATGAGACGCATATTGTCACTGGGCCAGTGTTATTCAATTTTTTGGGAATATTTTACATTTTTATTATTAGACTACAAGCAACTAAAGGAAATAGATATAATGAAATGCATTGGGAAAAGAATTATTAGACCTCTACAATTTGAAAAGAGTTTTGACCATGGTTTTTTGCCCTCATGGCACACAACTCAAGTCAGCTGCAGATACTCCTAACCTCAGCTCATTGGGTATACAAATCAGATATGTCTAAAAAATCAATTTTCTTCCATTCCAGTCCATCCAACACCATAGGCAAGACCAAAGAGCAAAATATAAGCTTTGAACATGTCGAGGACAAAATAGTAGATCGGCACAGGGGTACAAGGGGCGACAAAACCATCAGCAAAAAGCTTAGTGAGAAGGTAACAATTAAATAGAACGAATCTTCAAAGTATCAGGCTGCAGGGCAAGTGGAAGTTATTGTTCATTTTGGTAGCAAAAACAATAATAAATATTGAGTTACCAAATCTGAATCTCTTTTAAATACTGTACAATACTGAGAAGTAATAATCCCTTTACAGATATCTTACTTAAATTTGTCAGATTTTCAAACAAAATGTATTATTAGACAACAAAAAATGAGTACAAATAGAATGTCCTTTTCTAACAATGGCTTCACATGTGAACAAAATGCCTCCCTTGTTAAATCATGAATTACTGTGATGAAGGTTTTTTGTTAGAAACATCAGCTTCATTTCTCCAGCCACACCTAGGCCTGATTACATTTACACCTAAACAAATCAAGAACTCTCTTAAATAGAACCGGTCTGATGATGAAGTTTGAGAGGTTATTTTGTGGACAGGTAAGACAAAGATGAAACTATTTTAGAAGGTGTGCATTGCAATAATATTGGTGTAAAAGAACAGACATGGCTGTAATGGGATGGCTAGGGACTCATTTGCTGCTTCTGGACTTTGATGACTTGCTGTAATTGATGGCACCATGAATTCTACACCATATTGGAAAATCATCGAGAAAATGAAAATGAAGGTTTTGGAGTGAGCTAGTCAAAGGCCACATCCACGTGAAGATGGGTTTGACTGTATCTCACAAACGTCTTGGTCGGATAGAGGGTCCTGCCCAGACAAAGCGGCCGTGAAACCGACACCCAGAGTAGGAAAGTTTGAAGCCGCGCCCTGCGGGGGTTCTATCTGGACACCTCTATCCACATGAGCGTGTGAGCCAACGTAGACCTTGCCTTTTCTCTAAACACACATGCACTAACACAAACAACAACAGTTGCAGACTTTGGAGTTACGATTTAGTTTCAGACACTATTCAATTTCTTGCGGATTTAACACCCTAACCCTAACACATTTTGCTCCTCTACTACGTTTGTGTGGACCGACGAAGAGGGAGTCCTTACAAACACCTCTTTCGCCTGTGTTTGTTTGCCTTGCTCTTTTTCCATCGTTACTGCTGCGGCAGCGTTACACAGCGTTGGCTCTGTGTAGATATAGTCAGAGACTTGACCCTATCCTTTTTATGGCCCAATCACCCCCCCCCCCCCAAAACAAAACAAAAATAAAGTAAAATAAAAATCTGTCCTGGAAATACGAACAAATCACCAAAGGAGAGAGGGCTGATTGTCCTCCACTGATGTCAAAGACTCCTTGCCAGTTATCACAAAGTATTGAGCACGAGAAACAAGACACTCCTTCACCTTCTGTGGTGCACACGTAATCTTTTTAAAGTTATTAAATCTTTCAAAGATACATGCAGCGCACAAAAGATTTAGAAATTAAAAATTAAAATGAACTTTTCAAGTAAATCGATAACCAGACTGAGCAGGTAATTTATCTATAGTCTCATCTCCATAAGCAGCACACAACTGATTGATTTCAGGAGCTAATTTTCTTACAGAACATAATAAATTCAGTAGAAAGAGTCAATTAGGCATCTTGATGGGTGAGTTGCCCTGGCACATCTAAATGTCAGGGATTTCCCCACAGGACAAGTCACGCTTGTGGAAATGTTGTTGCAAATTAGTGCAACATTTTGACATTTTCCCACTCATTCAGGAGCTTAGAAGCTTCCAACTGTTCTAGACTCCAAAACAGGCAGAGACGCACTCTTTTGCAAAACTGTACCTTTTAAAAGAGACCATCTGTGACATCGCAATCCGCACTAGCTTAACCATACAAACGATCAAGTTAAGCATTCTCAGGAGCTCTTCAAATCTGCTCCCAACTGTCCCCGGCTCATCTTTTTGTTGCTGAAGCTGAGATTGTTGTCAGTATGAAGCACGTCTCTTCGACGCACGGCTCAGGCGAACGCGCCCTGAGCAGAACTTTGATTTAAGCGTTATCAATTGGGCTGACGAGTCTTCAATCAACCCTTTATCTGCCTCTCAGGTGGGAGTGAGCGAGGAGAATTCTGCGGTACAAATTGTCACACCGTCGACAATTTCAGCAGCGCGCCAAGCAGAAACAAATCACAGCCACGCTTCAGGTTGTGCTCTGAACACATGCACGAGAAAGCAGAGACACAAAAGTTACAGAACACAAAGTCGTCTGTAAAGGCAGATATGCATACCATAGAAGAAAGGAGTCTTCTTATCAGGTAGTAAAACATATATCTGTACATACAGTTTCCTTTTAGAGATCAGTTCCAGTAGTGTATCTGTTGGTGGAGATTGCACTGGGATGGACAGCTTTATGTGTCTCATATACTATGGTTGAAACTTTTAGATTTTTTCCCCTTCATTACACCTTTCCTTTTGTCAGCCCTGTGGCCATGATTGCAGCTGACGGAGACATTGAGAGATGGTGTTTGTTTTCAGTACCGGGCCCAGAAAACGTAACCATTCATCCTCAATTTTTTTTAAATTTTCATCCACAAACATTTACATTTACAAACATCTATGTATTTTTGGGGGGTCTTGGGGTAATAGACCAATACAAAGTAGCACTTTCTTTTCTTCTACAAATAAAAAGACTGTGTGCATTTGATTTCAGCACCCCTTACTGTGATTCCTCTAAATAATCCAATCAGCTAATCCAGTGCAGCCAGTTGCCTCCAGAAGTCATCTAATTATTAAAAATCTGAAAGGTGCTTCATGCATTTGCAATTAGCCCCTAAGAACCTACCCCTGCTGCAGTAGCAGCTCCCTGCCCTTTGGGGTTGGGTTTTCAACAGCTTTGGACATCTATAGAATGAAGACCTTTGCAAAATAGCTTAAGGTCAGTCAGACCGGATGGGGAATGTCTATGAAAAGCAATTTTCTGGTCTTGCAACTGATTCTGAATGTAACTTGCGACTTGAATTGCACCATTCTAACACATGAATATGATTTAATCTAAGACATCCCTTTGTAGCTCTGGCTGCATGTTGAGGGCTGCTGTCCCGCTGGAAGGAGGACTTTGCCCCAGTGTCAAGTCTTTTGCAGCCTCTAACAGGTTTTCTTCCATGATTGACATGCATTTAGCTAAACCCCCCTACCCAGCAACTCCACCTGTGCTTTATATTAGAGCCATCACAGTCAACAGGTCAAGATGCAAATGCAAACCTCTCATCCGAGTTTTATTTAAAAATTAAGAAAGAAGGCCATGCATCCTTTTCCTTCCACTTTACAATTCTACTTTCTATCAAATAAATTCCCAATAAAATACACATTAATGGGGTTTACCTTACCTTTGCACTCAAAGTAATATCATTATTGGATCTTATTTTTTACAAAAGTTTCAACTTTTGCATGTTTGGGTGAATAAGGAGTATTTTATTACACACTGGTTGCAGCTCTTTAAACACTGACGAGGCAGTTGTTCAGTTGTCTTAATGATGTTTCAAAGTATTGTACAAGAGGTGGTGAGTAGGTTACGTCACAAGGAGGTTTACAATAATAAAGTAAAAGCAAAGCAACATAGGCAAAAAACCTCAAGGAAGCAACTTTAGAAAAGTTAGAGGTGTACAATCGCACTGTGCTTGAGTTTAGAGGGCAGAGCTGCCTTATCAAACAGCAGCTCTAAAAACCTTGTGTCACAAACTCTGATCTGGGAATAGTTAGCACGTTTTTGTCTGCAGATCTTAGCGGTCAGGGTGGGTACGGTCCGGGTCAAAGGGTCTGAGAGGCCGCCAGAGGCAAGACCAATAAAAGCTGTAAATGTGTGTAAGAATTTCAGATCACCACAGAGTGTAACAGGATGCCTGCACAGCGAGTGGAGCACAGAGGTGATGGGTTCAGTGCTGTGTCCTGGTAATGAGGGTGGCAGCAACACTTTGTGTCAACTGGGGATAGTTGAGGGTGCCCTCTGTGATGCCTGAGTATTGAGTATAATCTAGTCACAGTAGGCAAACATGTTCATAAAAAATTTTAAGCATGTTTGAGAAATTACTGCTCCATCCAGATTTTACAAGCATTGTGGAGTAATTAAAAGACAGCTGAGGAGCCTTGATGAAGTTAGAATGAAAACATCCATACATCTTATATACCCAGTTTATCCTTGCAGGATAATGTGCTGGTGTCTATCTCCAGTGGTTAACGGAAGAACAAATCAATCAGTCAGCCGGAATTGATTGAAGGAAATTACTTGCAATCCCTCAGATCTGGTGTCTTCAATTCCTGTCCTCAAGGTCCGGTGTCCTGGAATCTTTAGACGAGTCCCTGGTCCAACACACATGAATCAAAGGGCTGAATTACCTCCTCGGTATGCAGTCAAGTTCTCTAGAGTCCTGCTGATGACCCGATTATTTGAATCAAGTGTGTTGAAGCAGTGACACATATAAAAGCTGCAGGACACCGGCCCTCGTGGACTGGAGGTGAAGACCCCTGCTTCAGATGGTGGTCCACTGCTGTAACTCTTTATTTAATTGTAATGGTTTGCAAAAGGCTTGCTGAACAGAGACAGTTAAATTGAAGATCATTGCTTGATCACTGTGGTCCTCTGTAGACCAGTGCTTCCATTTCTTTATGCATTTTAAATATTTTTAAAGGCTTTAAGGTTCAGTCTTATTGTGTTTCTGAAATTTAGCCAACAATTCTTTTAAGGCATTTGAGTTGACCACCGAACAGAAAGCTCAGTTAGTTGTAATGAAGGGGTTTTTATAGTTAATAAACTAATTGATTCCAGAGCCCAGATCGGATACAATGCTGCAGTACAAATTAAAATTAAGACATAAAACATAAAAGGATAAAATATTGATATTTTGATCTAGAAAAAGAACATAAAATTAAAGAATAAGGACATAGTTCTCCTTTATTATTTTATCTAATTTGTGTGGTGCACAATTACTTTTGGCAGTGACACAGACCCTTAGCATGATGCTACACTTTTATCTCATCAGCATACAGAATGTGATCCTAAAATTCTCAAGGATTATTGTGATGTTCATTTTGTTTTATTTTATTTTTTTTCCATTTTCTTTCCAGTGGATTCTGTTTTTGCTCATTCTTTCTTATTGTTGAATCATAAACACTAATCTTAACTAAGACAAGTAAGGCCTGCAGTGCTTTAGATGTTCTTCTGCATTCCTTTTTGACCCCCTGGTTGAATCATCAATGCGCTCTTGGAGTAATTTTGGAAGGCTGGCTGATCCTGGGAAGGTTTTCCGCTATCTATGTTTTTTCCTCTTGTGGCTAATGGCTAATCTGTGGGTTCACTGTAGTTCTAAAGTCTTGTAACCCTTTCTAGACTGAAGGCTTTTTTTTTTTTTTTCATCTGTTCTTGAATGTCGTATTTCTTCCTTTTTAAGCTTAAATAATTTTGTCAGAAAGACTCTTTTTTTTAAGTGATTTCTTTATCCTGCTCCTCCAGAAGTAATCAGACCTGGATGTGGCTAGTGAGATTCTACCAAAAAAGGGTGGTTAATCACATTTAATTTATGATTCAAAAAAGAGTGCGAGTATAAATAACATTTCCCCTAATAAATGAAATTGTTATTTGAAAACTGCATTATATACATAGCTTAGCCTTCTCAGATATTATTATGTTTTGATGATCTAAAACATCTAAATCTGAAATAAAAACAGCACAAATATGTGGGCAACTGAGATATCACACCACTGTACTGCAATAAAAGGTTTCATCCCTCTAAATGTTTCATTGTGAGCAGAGGTGGGTAGAGTAGCCAAAAATTGTCCTCAAGTGTAGCACTAATTCAACATAGTTTTACTCAAGTAAGAGTAAAAAAGTATACAGTAAGAAGACTAACCAATCATAACAGCTGATGATTTAATATTTTAAAATTATGTAATCGGACAGACAAAAATATACGAATATGTGCAAATTCTGGTATTAATGTAAAACATGAAAATATATACAAAGAATGACATAATTGCAAAATAACAAATTCAGGTAGAAGAAACCTTTCCAAGCCATTTTCTCAACATTAAACTTGAAAGCAATACTTACAGCAGTTAATGTACATACAGTGTGTTAGAACAGTGCAAAGAACTTCCAATGACAATATCCACTTTTTACTGTTCATTCATTTGATCTCCAAATGGCTCAATGAGCTCAGCAGATAGAAAATAACATTAAAATAACAAAGCTTGTGTAGAAATAAGAAGTCTCACTAACATAAACTCTCAGCTTTTGTCTCTCTGGTGCATTTTTGGTTCAAGTCTTTTCTTTACTCATGAAGTTACTCGCAGCGGGTGGAATAGCCAGAAATTTTACTCAAGTAAGAGTGGCGATACTTGAATAATAATATGACTCAAGTAAAAGTAAAAAGTACAGTGCAGTAAAACTATTCCTAAAAGTACATTTTGCTCAAGAAGCTACTCAAGTAAATGTAACCGAGTAAATGTAACTAGTTACTACCCACCTCTGCGTGTGAGGATATGTTTTCTGCAATAACACGTACATTTCCTTTAAAATAATTCACACATCTTCACAAGGAGTGCTGAAGATTGTACAGGTCTAAATTAGGTCCATGTGTCGACCAAATACTGCATCTAAATAAAGGTTCCTGCTTAATGTGGTCTTCCTCTATAGACATTCAAAAAAAGTACTAAGCTATTACTGTTGGCCCATTCACGAACACAGGTTATGTGTCCGTCTCTACTTTGTTCCAGCCCCTTTAACACCTTTAATGTGCTTTTAATTAGGTTAGTAATTATCATTAGCCCAAAGTTGATGTAATTAATCGTCTCTTTGTCCAGGCAGCTGGAACCAACACAAACCCAGTACACTCCTGCCACTTTTGCAGAGATCACAAGCTTCCTCCTCGACTGAGCGACCCAATCACCCTGCTCGAATTCTGCTCCCCGTTCGTGTGAAGTTGATGTTTCCTTTTATTCCACAGACAAAAAGAAGACACACAGACAACACGAGCTAGACTGATTATGTCAATTCTATGTGAAAAATTTGGCTAACGAGACAAGCAAAACCATCTTTGATCCGATATTATTAACGCAACACATTCTGTGGTTGTGTTAAAATGATTACACCATCAAGGTATACGTCTGATCTCGGTGTCTTTTATCTTCATCTGTCGATGGCACAGCTCTAATCTTCATAAATATCACAGACAAGGAATTAGAAAAATGAAAAGCTTCTGACTGAGCTAATTTGTGCTGACAGAAAAAAATATATAAAAAATGAAAACTTTTTCATAGAAACTAATTCCTGCTTAAGCTCTTGATCTCTGCAAAACAGATTGACTTACAGTTTTTCTTAAGCTCTGGTTCTTTCCAAAAAGACACTTGTAATCCTATTATAACTTCAGACAGGGAGCTTTTTCCTTCTATCTTGTAAAAACTCAATAAATGTTAATTTAGAGAAATTATATTGTTTTGTTTTTAATAACAAGAGAATACCTTGTAGAAACAAAAAGGTAAAAAGTTGGTCTCTTTGCCAATGGTCTAAAGCTATAGCTAGGTCAAAGCAGCTGAGCCTGGCAAATTATTCCATATTGAAAATTAAAGATGTGTATCATGGGAATCATCCATTAACTTGATTGCCCTTTTAAATAAAACCAGAGGCTTTAAGTGGTTACTACTGCAAACATCTGGAAGGTGATATGATAAAATGTAATGCATTGAATGCTTTTTCTTAGATTTTGCATATCCATTTCTTTCTCAAATGCATAAATAATAGAACTCAGATTAATATTTGTGCTGAGAGCATGAATATATGAATATATAATCTTAACGGCATGTGCACTATTTTGCCTCCAGCAACATTTTATACTCTATGACTTCGATTTCAAATGCTAACTTTGCAATGACAGCATTTACACATTTGGAGGATGTCAATAATAATAAAAAATGGTACCGTAGGGCTAAAATACAATAAATGTGTCATTACTGCATCTTTGGGCACTTTATATACATATATATGTAAAAAAACACGACTTCACAATGAAATATTGATAGGAATCCTTCCTTTTACCTGACAGCATTGCAGTGAAAATGACATGCCCCTTCACAGACTTCTGGATTTACATTTTTTTCCTCACTGTTAAATGTTTCATGCCATCAAAAAAATTTCAATATCAGACACTGATAACTGTAGTAAATGCATAAAGCCGATTTCATTAAGCAAAGTTCACCCCATTGTTAAATCATCAATTAATTGTCATTAAACACATAAGAAAATCTGAATTACATTTCCCCAGGCTCACCCAGCCCTCATTAATGTCAGAACTGTGTGATCAAGAAATAACTTGAACATGAATAACATGAAGTGGGCCGAAAGAGCTGAAAAAGAAATACATCGTGCCCCAAACTAAAGAAGCTCAAGAGCCTGTGGGAAAAAGTTATGGATATCCATCAGTCTGGAAAGGGTCAAAAAGCCATTTTTAAAGACATAAG
This sequence comes from Fundulus diaphanus, assembly GCA_037039145.1. NCBI lineage: Eukaryota > Metazoa > Chordata > Actinopteri > Cyprinodontiformes > Fundulidae > Fundulus > Fundulus diaphanus. Next base: position 7,698,490 of record CM073141.1, on the reverse strand, counting down.
AACTTGAAAAAACATAGCAAGAGCCATTATGCAGAGATGAAGAATAGACGAAACAACAGTGAACCTTCCCAGGAGCTACTGGGAAGGTTACTTCAAGAGCACATCAATGACTCACCCAGGAAGTGATCTAAAAAGAACATAGCATGACATCTAAATCACTTTACTCAGTGCTTATAATTCAATAATAATAATAAGAAGAAGATAGTGGCTAAAATAAGCATCCATGGAAGAGTTTCAAAGCCAAAACCACTACTAAGCAAAAAGGAAACAAACACCTGTTACAAGTTTGGTAAAAAACAACTTCATGATTCCCACGACTTTTCTAAAAATATTCAATAGACAGATGAGACCAAAGTAGAACTGTTTTGGAAGGTGTGTGTCCTGCTATATCTGCTGTAAACCTTTCAGAAAAAGGACATCATTCAAACATTGTGAGGGCAGTGTAATAGTCTGGGGTTGCTTTGCTGGTTCAAGATCTGGATGACTTGCAGTAATAATAGAACCATGAATTAAAAGGCACCTCAAACAACTACAAAGCCAAAGTGCTGAATGTATACCCGTACTGCCTGTTGATGCCTTTTTAACACATACCAAGGATCAAATTGGAAGCAGTTTGCCACCATCTAGTGGTAGGAGTTATGCCCAAGCATGGCTAATTTATCTAATTTACATACTAAATAGCCATAATTATATACATATTGTATTTGGTATATATAAATCAACCATCTCCATTTACTTTAGTATGGGTTCAACACAAAAACCAGTAGAAACAGTTCTTGAAATGGTAAATGGCTTGTACTTGTACAGCGATTTAACTAGTCTGATGACCCCAAAGCGCTTTACACTACATTCACCCATTCACACCCTGTGAATATGTGGTTAGCTATGTTAGTAGCCACAGCTGTCCTGGGGCAGACTGATAGAGGCGAGGCTGCCATACATCTGACTACTGCCATTAGGCAAGTTGGATGCCCAGGGACACAACGATGTCTGTCAACGGAGGATCGAACTGACAACCCGCCAATTAAAGGACAAACTCCCTAATTCCTGCGCTACTGTCACGTGGTGCCAAAATTCCTCCACACAAATGTAAAGGACTCACTTCCAGTTTTCACAAATACTCCCTAATTTACTTTCAAAGTGCTGAGGGGTTAATAACGGCGTTAATTTCTGTGGAACAATGTGAGTTTTCATGCTCATCACCGCACATCAGAGTGAAAAAAAGAAGCAAATTATTTGGCTTGAAGTGGCTTTGCCCTTTACACCTCCTCATTTATCTGTTTCTTGCAACACTAAATGTGTTTCAGCGAAAGGAGGACATATTCAACCACAACTAAGTGGGCCAGTGAGAGTACGCCGCTCTCTCGCCATTTGAAGTTAAAAAGAGGGCAATTTCCAACGCAGATGCATTAAGCGAGACAGGGAAGCTGCGGTCTAAAGGTAGCGCTCCGAGATCTCCCTGAGGAAATCTGGTCCAGCAAATGAAGGCTGGGAGCAAACTGAGCACATCCCTGATGAGATGTCTCAGCATGCAAGTTTATTTATGGGTGTGCATGATCATACGTTTTTTATCTGTGCTTGAGTGTTATGACTTATGATTGTTGGGATATAGGTAGGTGATAGATGATGCAATTAGGAGTGGCAGATTCTTCCCTTTAAGTCACCCTCTGTGTATATCATCTTGCCCGCCATAAATCCTGTTTAATGCATAAACAAAGTATTCCTCATCTTTGTTAGGATAAAAGTAAAGGAGCCAACAGGTTCTGCACATCTCGGTGTTTAGGGAGTTAGTTCCAGAGCTGTGGAGAATGGAAACTAAATAATGCCTCATCTTCATCAGTTCTGATAGAGGGAACACTCAGTTGGCAAGTCTCCTGTACTTGACAAGGAACTCAGAAATGTAATTGGCTCAAAACTATTTAGGGCTTTATACACTAATGGAATGATTTTAAAATCATTTGACAAAGATGGAGTTTTTAAGAACTGGTGGGAAATAATACATTTTTCTGGTTTGGTCAGAACTCTGCCAGCGGGGTTTTATATGAGCTGCAGATGCCTGATACATTTTAATACAAAGACCAATAAAGACACTGTTGCAATAATCTAAGCTACCAAAGTAAAAGTGGGCCCCACATTTTCTGGGTCTCATATTTTCTACAGGTCAGCAATAACACTCGTGGAGGCTGTCACCTTTAAACAATGCTTACCTACTACTAATGGGCCTAAAGGGCGGCAAGAATATCTCCCCATTACATCACCATCGTCGGCCTAAACCCCAACAAAGTGGAATGAATCCATTGTATTGAGTTATTTATCTGATGTTCTGACCCTGCCTCCTGAATGTTGGAGATGGAATCAAGACTCAGTGAACCAGGCAACCTTTTTGTCGTCTGTTATTGTTCAATTTTTGGCAAGACCATGGAAATGTTGTCTTGGTTTTCTGTTGTTTTTTTATTTATTATTATTTGTTGACAGCAGTGGTACTTGATGTGGCCTTAAGCTGCTTTAGCACATCCACTTCTATGTTTGACACTCAGAGATGATATGTCATGTACCTTAGTTGCAACATGTGGTTATTCGAGCTACTGTGTCCTTTCTTACACCAACAAGGCATTTTCAGCCGCACAGCTGATGCTCACTGTATATATTATGTTCTCTGTAAATATGAGCATCGACTGTGTGTGAAACTCGCACAAGTTCTGCAGTTTCTTTTTTTCCCATTAACTTTTTATTGAAAAGGATGAAAACGTTACAGTCTGTTTTGACACACAAAAATGAGTCCTTTTCTTGATTGGCTTTAACTGGGAGCTGCAGGTACATAAATTTTTACATATTCAAAAACAAAATTCCTAGTAATATCTTATTTTCCAGTTTCAGAGGGTCAATATAGTTAGGATCCAAGAATTATACAAAATCAATTCGGAAGAGGGAAACAAACCTGATCCATTTTTCCCAAATACTAAAAAAGTTTTCCCTCTGGGTTCTTAAAGAAAATGTCAACTTTTTCAATTTAAATATATCTAGAACAATGCCAAAGCAATCTTCCAATGTTTTTTACTGGCTGCTAGTAGAGCCTGGAGCAGCTTCATATCCCCTCTTCTATCCAGAGTCGCTGTCAGACCAAAATATGCGCTTACAAAATCATTATTTATTTGAACCTTAAAGACCTCTTTTAGAGTGTTGTGAATTACTGACCAGTATTGATTTAAAGTCGGGCATGACCAAAATACATGAAAGTGGTCTGCCTGTAGAGATCCACAGTTTCTCCAATATTCAACGTTCAAATTTTTATATTTAGTCTGAAGGGCTGTTCTAAAAAATCTTATGTTTTCCAACAATATTCCCTCCAACTTAATGAGCTACTGGAAGTCCACTGGAAACTAAAGTTTTCCCCCCAGTTCTAATTGAAAATAGCTACTCCTGCTTCAATTTCCCACTTTGTCTTAATGTGAAGAGTACTCTAATTTCTTGCGAGTAAGAGCGCATTATGTAACTTGGAGGTAGCTTTTTTCAAGGAGTATTAATACGACGCTTTAATGATTTTGAAAAAGGCATACTCTTCTGTTTCAAGTATAGCAATGTTGCAAAGTTCTGCGGTTTCTAAAATATTCAGGCCTCATCTGACCCTTTAGAGTCCATATCTGGTGACAGCAACCATACCACATTCAAAGTCATCTAAGTCCTCTTTATACCCCATTCAGATGCTTGGTTTGAACTTCAGCAAGTCATTTTCACCACGTCTAGATGATCCAATGCACAGAATTCCATGTTATGTTAATCAAACGAACAGTTGTACCTAACAAAGTGGCTGGTGAGTGAATATCCCCCATGAACAACTGGCAAATATGTAAGAAACAAATGAAACTCTGTTAATTGTGCAAACACATTGAAACTACAATGCAACTTATTACGAAATCTGAGCCCGTAATAGCTGTTCTCATCCTCTTTTGTGCTGCAAGTTACAATATTAACATGGATGCAATTCAATTAGCTACCAAAGAAGCAAACAGTGGTGAATCATAAGCTGGCTGCGAATGTAGTAGCATAGAGAAGACGTCTGCAATATGTAATAATTCTTGCCAATCCAAACTAGATAACTGTCAAACTTCTAAAATTACAGAAACTACTGAGGAATTTCATTAGTAAAAAAAACAAAATTAAAAAAATCTCACACATATAAACAAGTTTACTGATGCATAACCATGAAAACAATAATCCACTCAGCTTTTATTACACCAAAATGAGCCATCTAAACTCAGATTTTCTTATTAACCTGATTATTAGTCACCATAAACGTGTATCCAATATATTCAATATATATGTCTTAAAGACAGAGCAGACTTTAGGAGCCCTGCCAAACTCATCCTGATTATCATATTATCTTCTAAAACGCACTACACTCAACCTTCAAAGCTGCATATGCCAAGTGTGCTACATAAATGAAAAACTCTAATTAGGTGTAAAAAAAAGACAGCTGCGCCAACATTTAGAGATTCATTACTGACAAATGTGTTGATTCAGACTTTAATCAGCTTTAGTGGTTTTGCAACATTTTACATTTCTCTGCTAGTGACATGATTTTGCCTCTCATGTATGGGAGGTGGGGAGTTTCAGAGATTCGCATTCTGAAACTCAAAACAGCATGTCAGACACAGAGTGTGAACAAGAGTCATTAAAGATCCATGAACACACTGTTACAGCCTGACAAACAGGTATTAGTCTCAAACCATCAGCCTGATCTAAATACGGCAAGTGTGCAACACTAAAATTTCTATGTTATATAATTCTAAATCTAACCAGATCGCAGTGGTTAAAAATTTATTTTCCTCTTTGAGCTAAACTGCATGCTCATTAGGACCCTGAATGTTTAAGACGTGCTACTTATGTGAGAGAATGAAAAAAAACTTTTGTCTTGTAACCTAAAAAGCTCAAATGTGATGATGTGTTCAAAACTACAGCCATTGGGTAAAGTACATGTGAAGTCGGCGTTTAGTGTCGTCACCTCTTGCCCCAAATTCTCATGTGCGTTCAGTCTTTGAAGACCCTTCAGAGCACGCTTTGCACAAGTTATTTTAAATATCTTGGTGAATTTGGCCCAGCTCTTCAGAGAACTGCAGCTGTCTCAGTTGCATCTGTCATTTCATGTGGTTTCAGACAGACTATATAATGTTGGGATTGGGTCTCCTTTGGTCGGACCATCTGTTGCAGGATTTCTCTCTGTTCCAGAGAGTCTGTCTGTCCATCTAAACATCTCTGCATCAGTTTACAGTGTCTATTGATGTCTGAGCTAAAATCTGTTCTTTTTTTTCTTTCTCTCATGCACTGTAAAAGTAGTTAAATTTACATCAAAACATTGGCTTACTTGGCAAAATTTAACTTCGAAAATCATAAAGAATTATGGAGGGCTTTTAAGGAACCATACATGTTACAGTCACCATTTTGTGTTTTGTTTTTACAGCATTTTATTTTATTTTTAAAAGTTAAATGTTTGTGTACGGTGGCCGAGTGCTGCAAAGGTACTGCAAACACGTAAATGTGCTGCAAACACAAAACGTACTCCAAACACAAAAAAGTGGTTAAAACACAAACACACAAAATACATGTGAATGCAAAATGCTGCAATTAACAAAACTAAGAAAAGCTGCAAACTAGCTCCGCATAATGGCAGTGCTCCAGACCACTAGGGGGAGTCGACCACCAACCAAGTCATATGGGGCCAGACCCAGCGGCCTACAGGATGCGAACAGGAAACTTGGATAGAAGAAAGGTATATTTTCCTTTGTGTCTTTTTAAACACTTAATCTTTTATAATATTATTGAACAGTGGCATATATACATCCTTAGTATTGGTGTTCTTGAGACTTTGATGTGTAGTAGTTTGCATTTCTTATGTGTCAGTCACTGCAGTCTGAGGTCTGTAGACAGCAGACCGTTGTTTATTTCCCCTAGTGGTCTGGAGCACTTCCGTCATGCGGAGCTAGTTTGCAGCTTTTCTTAGGCTCCATCTGAATAGTCCTAATAATAGCTCCCTGCTCCTGCTGCTAGCTCCTGTTCCATAACCTTTCATGGGGTCAACAGCAAGAACTCTATCTAGGAAAGGAGCTTCGGACTGCTGTGCTGATTTCGGACAGCCTTTAACTCCGACGTCATTACATGACGGAAACACACATGGATGATACGAGTCAAATCTGGGCCTACAGCTTTCCGAAAATGAACTACAAAGTGCAGGCTCTCTTCTCTCTGGATATTTTTGTTGATTTCCATGAGGGGTTTGTGCTTATATGTCATGTCAAGCAAAGGATTGTGGGATACCTTAAGGTTCCTTAGCGGCGGTAAGGGACGTCATGGGGTTCCTATGCTAAACTAGCCGCAGGAGGAAGCATGCAGACTCCTTTTCCTACCTGCTTCCTTACTGACTGCACTATTGGACAGTACTTATCATGGCGACCACTCCGGCTATAGAGTCCTTACTTAATCAGAGTATATAGATGGACCCTTAACTCACAGTTGTTTTTGCTACTTGCAGCAGTTTGCCTTTGCGTGTGCTTTGTGTGTTAGCTTCTTTTTTGTGTTTACAGTGCTTTTGTGTATTTCTAGTGCATTTGCACTGCCCAGCAACCTTATTTGTGGTAAGTTCATGATATTGTACTATAAAACATGTTTCTTATTAAGAAACACGTTATCTAACCTATAAAAAACGATTTTTCCATTTACTGGTAAATTCTGGTAGCTGTAATTATAGAATTTATAATTGTGGTTTGTAAACCACCTTGGTTACCAGGAAGTTTTCCAGGAAATGCTGTATATACTGCCATCATACAACACATTAAATTATACTCTTAACAAACAATAACTTGAAATGTGCTTTCTGTTAACATTAAATTACAATAAAGACATGACTAGTTTCAAAACAATTTCTATTTTACTTTAATGTAAAAATTGTTTTTGTGAAACCGTAAAAATCTGTCTGTTAAATAATCTCTTCTCACATCTGTCACATTTTCCCCACAGAATTCAAAGTAAATTGGTGCAGACGTACTGTGCACAAAGCTCATGTAAAAACTCTGCCTGGGTTCTGTATTTCCAGTTTCTTGGCACAGTTTCTGTGGGCCCTGTAGAAAGCTCATCAACCCAGGGGTTCTGCTTTGGTCCTGTAGGTTCCCTGCAGATTTTTGAAAAATATTTCAGCTTACAATATTACCTCTGCACAGTCTAACAAGTAATATTCGGATTCAACTAATCTGTTTCAATATTTCCTTGGGAAAAAAAGCGCATTAGCAGTCGTTAAAACCTTGCCCCTTGCCTTTTTATTTTCACGTTTTTCATTCAAGACCTGACTTTGGGAACGAAACCAATATCATTGATGCAATGTAATGACTTTCGGCATGAAAAATAATCATGAAATTAAATAAGTTGTCAAGGGAGGAGAAAGTCACCCTGAATTAGAGTTCATGGGCTGTAATTCTATGGCCAGAGACTGTTTAATTAATCAACTTTTTATGGGCATGAATAAATCATTACTAAAGTCCCAGAGAGGAACCAAACATGTGATCAGTGATTTTATGTAATGTGGAGCAAAACTGTACAGCATCAAGTCCTCTTAGAATGTCCGTCCCTATTAAATATTTCTAATACCACTGATGTGGGAAGCTGAAACTATGATTTGGAGGTGGTTGACTTTGGCTTATTAGATCTTTACAAGAAATCAAAGTCTGAACTCGTTGACCTAATGAAATTCAATTTTGTGTTGTTATTATAGAGTACAATGGACTCCAAATGATTCAGTGTGATAGCGGTGCTGTAAACACTTCTGCAAATAAAATATCTCAATTGGACAGTATTTTGTGTAATGCGTAAAGAAGGGAGGGTTTGGCAACCGTCGGGAAAGAGAGATTTAAATTAAAATGTACCCTTTGGTAATGTAATGATTATAATAAAAACCCTTGCGGATGATTAATAACATCCTGTAAAGACATATATTAGTACAGTCTTATTGTATTAAAAGTAAAATATAAGCCAATTGAGCTGAAGCCTTTTAAACTGGCCATTCTTTATCCATAATGTCCTTCCACTGTCGGTAATATAGTCTTTTTGCAGTGGCTTCAGTAATTTATTTTGACGGTGACGGGACTGTGGTGAGGCATTTGGCCAGAGCTCCACTCTGCACTGTACATTTGTAAAAGCTATGTGGTACAACAGATTCTGTTTGGCAAACATGGAATAATATGCTTCAGTAAGAAGGCCACCAAACAGCGCTTTAAATATTGATGCAAAAGTGTACAATTTAAACAGATTCCTTGCATTTTTACATTTAGTCTCAACACGTACAGTCAGATGGCTCCTGTACCAAGAAGGCATGAAACGTCAACCAGAGATGAAGCATCCAGAAGTCTAGCAACATGAAAAGCCGGAAAGAGCCAAATAATTTGAGATATATAATGGTTTTTTTCAGACAGGTTGTGTTTTCTGAGCGTCTGTAGGAAGTGGACTTGCTGGTGTTCTTTTCTGATAATGGCAGTTGTGTCTTCTGTGACGCGGATTCCCAGGAATTTAAAACAGAAACACTTTCTACCTTCTCACCCTTGATGGCTACCGGGTTGATGTCTGTCCTGTGCCGCCTGAAGTCGATAATGACTTCTTGGGTTGTCTTGACATCCAGGGTCAGTTAGTTTTCCATGTACCAGTGTGTCAACCTCCTCTCTGTAGGGGTTCCCATTGCCTTTGGAGATCTAACCACATGTGTGTGGATTGAGTAGACACTCTCTGTGGGCGGCCAGTCAGGAAGTCTCTGATCCATGGGCTAAATGTGTTGCTAAGATCCAGGTCTTGGTGTTTGGTGACTAACCTGCTGGGTATAATGGGTAATCAATGAAGAGGAGTTTCACACTGGTCTGTCTCTCATCAAGGTGCGCCAGCAGTGCATGAAGGGCCGTGATGGTGGCGTCCTCTGTGGACTCGTAGAGATACTGACGCCGGTCCAGGTTCGGAGGGAGGGCAAATTATATGTGCCTCATCATTAGCCTCTCAAAGCACTTGGCAAAGGTGGAAGTTAGCGCCACGGGTTGACAGCCATTTAATGTGCTGATGTTTCTTTGCTTAGGGAATTGAACTATTTAAATTCTTGTAAGAAAATAAGCAGTTTTTTGAATACCTGATGAGTGATTTTCTGACGGAAATCAGTGTAACATGGTTTTATTTTAACATTATGATGAGAAGTTTCTCAAAATTGGTTTATTTATTCTTTAAATAAATTTTATTTAGTCAAAAAGTAATTTTCTCTGGACCTTTATTGCTATATAAGGTTTTTTAGTTGGTGGTTACCATAGCAACCAGTAACAGTAAGCTCCTCCCCCTTTTCTGTTGCAGTCTGTTACTGGGGTTTGTGTTAAGATGAGCTCTTCCCTTTACAAATATTATTTTAGACAAATGAAATTATATACATTGTTTCATGTTTAATTTTGCCATGTTTTGGATATGTTTTGCCATGTTTTGGATATGTTTTAAACTGTTATCGTAATTAGTGTTGTGCATGTCAGCTGTGCTAAATGTTGCAACTGTTAACTGTTTTGTCAACCGTTCGTTTGAAGCTATTACTCCAGTTTGTTTAGTGTAATTTATTGTATTTTATTTCATGCATAGGTGCAAATGCTGCTGGAGCTGCTAAACACCAACTTGTTTTATTGTCTCTTGTTAGAATAAATACAGAGAGCCAGAAAGTGTCTGTTGTGATGTCAACCTGCAGGATCGGAAACGAACGGGGAAAAAGGCGTTACATTAGCATACAATTATCAACCCTTTTTACTTGAAGCCTAAAACATTTCAAAATGGTTGTAACAATTTTCACTTGTTCTGTTTTTTAAGAATGTTTCTCCTGGCATCAAATTGTAGACTTATTTATATGTTCTAAAAAATAGTGGCATCTCCACCTTTAATCTTGATTTAGGCAAATGAAATGCTGCTCAGTCACATTGAAATCTGGTGATCGGGTCATTTGAGTTTTTCTCCCATTCAGCCTGAAAAGCCCCCTTGGGTGCCCTGGAGGCGTTCCGTCTTACTGACGGGTGAAATGTTGTTAGACACAGCTGGCTGAAGCTGAGCACACACACCTCTGCCTTCATTTTGTTGCAGCCCTCAGCAATGAAGTTTTCAAAAATGCCAGCGTGCCACTTCCATGATAAGCCATGCATGTCCGTGCCATAACAGGAGCACCTCCATGTTTGACAGATAAGGTGATCCAGGGCCATGTGCTCATCATATTTGTTTTCATTTAATCAGAGGAGGGGCCCAGCGTGACAGAACATTCCAGAATAATAATTTTGCTTTGCAGCTTTTGAATAGCAAGATCTGTCACCATTTGCTAAAAAGAAATATATTAGGAGATGAGATCCTGGGGTGCAGTATGGTTTATTGAAAATTGCTAATATTTTATACGTTTTTCTCCAAATTCTTTGCAAAAAAATAAATAAAGTTCAGTTGGAATAGAAGCCTCAGTTTTAGCTATTGCTTTTAGATTCATAATTAGCTTTATGTTTAGTCATTCTAACACATAATTACATTTTGTTCTAAACCCTTTCACTGTAACCCTGATTGCATGCTTAGGATTGTCGTCCTACTAGAAGGTGAACCCACAGCCCCAGTTTCAAATGGTCTCTAAAGTCTCTAAAGGTATTTCTTCCAGAATTTTCCTGTATTTAGCTCTTTCTACCTTCCTGTAAATTCTGACCAGCCCCGTCCCTGCTGAATAAAAAGTATCCCACAGCATGTTGCTACCACCACCACATCTTAATTCTTCTGTTTTATTATCCTTATGACAGTTTTATTCTATTCGCTGTGATCTTTGGTGCAACTGGGAAGCCCTTTGATCAACTCTTGTTCGTAGTGTGCTATGTAAATACATTTGACATCGGCATTGAAACGTTTCACCTTGGAGATTGCAGTCAGGTTGATGTGCAGTGTGTTTTTTTTGTTCGACCACCCCACATTTTGCTTCTAGTTCACAAAGTCAGTTCTGGTTTCATCTTACCAGAGCATCTTATTCCATGTGTAACATATGTGGCTGCATTGCAGGTTTCTTAAGACTTTCTGTCAACCACACCAGAGTTGCGGAGTGTTACACTAATAATCTGTTGGCAGATTCTTCCACCTGAACTGCTGAGCTCTCCAGCTCCTCCCGAGTTACCATGGGCCTCTTGGCTGCTGCTCATCTCTTCACCTGTCAGTTTAGATAGAAGGCCATGTCCTGTCTTGGTTCAAATTCTGTTTTTAAATAGCTCTGTGAGATGTTGACCTCTTAACTGTCTCCCCCCAAATACCTCAAATCTCCTGGAATACCTGAAATAAACTAGATGCTTTTCTTCAAACCTTTGGGGCACCTGCAGAAGTTTGGTGTCTTTGTGAAGTTAACACATTTTCTTCTCTCGTCTGGATTTCTGTTTTAATTTAACTGTGCATGTTGGGCTAAAGATATGACTCAGATATCAAATATGTTAAACGAACAAACGGTCATTCATTAGACTGTACATAAATCCTTTATTCCCTAAATGTTCTCCTTCCTTTTTTTTTCTTACAATTTTTATCCCAACATCGTACATGTCTAGAAAATGCATCCTGAATTTACCTGACATGAGCATAAATCTTAATATTTAATTGAATCTCATTAAATTTGTCCCAGAAAGGTTTGATGAGTGCATGCAGAGACGCGTACTTTGTGCATTGCTGATTATTGATGAATGTATGCTTTTGTAACCTTGTTTTGATTTTATTATTTAGTCTTTAGTTGTTTCTTTCTAATGTTTAAATGTTTGTGGTTGTCTATGAAAGGAAACCCTCTGCTGGCCTGTTTAGACATAATGAAAAACTCAGAACGTTTGATTTAATTTCCCTCTTTTTTTGTCAAAACAGACAAACAAATGAAAAAAAAACACATTAATAATTTAGTTTAGCAATTATTTCTTAGGCAAATAAGATAAAAGATTTATTCTGTCACCATGCTATTGTGACAACATGCATTTCTTAATTTTAGTGTCTTGAAGCCCACACGAATCCTATGTTTGTAGCCTTTTACCGCAATTTCTGTGGCAAACTGTGTTCATCGGCTCCTAATTAGTTTAGACTGTTTGACATATTATGATATGATATTAAATAACTGCCAAATGGCTGCAGGTTCCATTATTCCTATTTCCTTCTTACTCCTCATGAGTTGGTGCCGACAGTTGCCGGAAGGGGCATTTGTGTTATTAATGCCACTGCTGTGTCTTCTTGTGACAGTGTCATATGCAGCTGTTGATAAAAGGATGTTTGTGATGTGACATGCAACAGAAAGCTGAAGGTAAACGATATGATGCTGGAGAATAAAACTCTTTGAACTCCTCAATCATGTTATTATTAGGGCTGTCAAAATAACGCGTTAATTTCGATTAATTAATTTAAATAAAATTAACGGATTAAAAAAATTAACACAAATTAATCGTATAGGGTAGTTCACTGCTATTGTTTTCATCCGGGTTTTTTCGCGCCTGCGCGCCGGACTGGAAGGCAGAAGGCGAGCACAGCGGCAGACGCCAACAGAGCAAACAACAAGTTCTCAACGTATTTTTCTTCTTTAGGTAACGTATCACAAGATCGTTTTAAGAGTAAGTTGATGGTTGATGGTATCAGATTGCCAGATACAGTCCAGATAGCGAGTCTGTGAATGCTGGCCAAACGATTTAGTCCGGCCCGGTGGCCAAATGCATTATCATTATTCAACGGCTGTATCTCCTCGCTGCATCCACCGATCTGCACTAGATTTTTTGTGAGTCGTGGGCTAGCGCTGCTCAACGCGTTCGTGTGTATCGGCCGGTGGACAGACGGAGAAAATGCGTGACAGCTTCTGCGGTGGCTGACGGCCGGCGGTGCGCGAAGGCGCTTGGCTGCAGGGCCGATTGACGCCGCTTGCGGCTTTAATTATTTAAGCAGAACAATGACCAGTGCAAAATTAAGTTGTATTTACCGGAGATGAAGTGTAGACTGCAAATTCTTTCGGGGTATGATGGCTCCCACAGTCCATTGGCATAAACTAAAAGCACGCTCTAATTCACCCGTTTTGTCACGGTGTTTGGCGAGAACCCGAAAGTAGCGCGGACGTCACTTTACTGTTGTAAAGTGTTGATATTGAGGGGAGTGTTCATTTATTTTCATTGTGTCCCCTACGTTACTGTGTGCCACATATGCCACAACGACACATGTTAAAACGTCTGAAGGCATGAAATGTGAATAAGAATTTTTGAACTTTAATTTATCTAATGCTGATTATTCATTGAATCATTTGAATTTAAATATTTAAAATACTTTCACAGCAAAATTAGATTAATTTCTTTAATCGATTGACAGCCCTAGTTATTATGTTTAAATAAGCCAAAATTGAAAGGCAAAAATAAGCAGATCTATTTCCTTACCATCTAGTATAGCTTATATCTGGACAGTATAAAAAAAGGTTAAATATATTTGCATTATCCATCCACAAGGTTATGCTGGTGACGATTCCCAGCCTTCCAGGTCACGATCAATCCAAAAACAAGCCCAACGACTCTGCGTTGTGGGGGGCGGTCAGTTCCAGGTTAACCTACATACCAGTCTAAGCTCTAAGGAGGCCTCGCCGGCAGGTTTATGAAGCTTGGAGCTCCACACAACTCCAGACATTTTGAACTGAGAAAGCTTCATGGATGAGAAGTGAAACGTCTGCGGTGTCAGAATAGAAGTCTGTTGTTTTTTTGTTGTTTTCTAACCCTTTTTTTGGATTCATCCACAAGCTTCTTGCTAGATTTTGTTTGCTGTAATTTTCGCCCATTCCCTCTGACAAAAATGGTGTAGCTAAGTCCGGTTTCTAGGCGTCCTTGTTTGCTCACGTCTTTTCAGCTATGGGACTGAGATCAGCCCAGGCCACTCCAAGACACTGACTTAGTTGACCTTAAGCCACTTTATAACAAATGAGGCAGTACGCTTAGGGTCATTCCTATGCAAGCTTCAACTTTATAAGTGATGTCTTGAGATGTTACTTCAGTATTTCTGAAAAAAAAATTTCCCCCGCATGATGTCATCTGTTTTTTGAAGTTCACCGGTCCCTCCTTGAGCCAGACACCCACATATAGTTGCTTGCAAAAGTATTCAACTTTTCCACATTTTTTCACATTACAACTGCAAACATAAACATATTTTATTTGAATCTTATGTGAAAGACCCACACAAAGTGGTATACAACTGTGACATAAGCCACTACAAGCCACTGTATAACACAATGCTGTCAAACTACTATTTCATATAGTGATGGTGCTCTCATGCTCTCAACCTTCCCCCTTTTTCCTCAAAGCTCATTATAATCAAACACATGTCTCTGATAAAGGAGGTCATTATCTGTGAATGGATTTGCAAACGATGATCTTGCTTTTTATGTTGTGTTTTGAGTGGTGGTATTTTTATTTCCTTTGTGGGTTGCACATTTCTCACCAGAACATGTTCCTTGCAGAATCAATCTCCTTCCTAAACAGTTTGATGGTTTTGACCCCAAGTGGGAACCAGGTTTCTGGAGGCAAACAATTCTCTTTCTAATATCTTTCCTAAATTCTTTAAAAGTAACTCTAAAGTTTGCAAACTTATGAATTTAAAGTATTAAAAAAAATCCCTAAACAAGTCACTCTAACAATCATGCTTTTTTATCAAATAGAAATAGATTCTGATAGATTGAGATATCAAAAGAACCAGAACCAGCAATAAGTTTTCCCTCCCAAGTCATCAAGAACAAATGAATTTGTCATGCTTCAGTAGGAATAGATGACCTGTTTGTACAGGTGCTGGTCACATAATTAGAATATCATCCATTTGAAAAGTGAAATATTCATTCATTACACACAGACTGATATTATTATTATTATACCTTTATTTTTACAGGCAAGTCATTAAGAACAAATTCTTATTTACAAAAGGGAAGTAGGGCTAATATGCCATGTATTATTTTTTTTGATATTATGATGATTATAACTGACAACTAATCAAAACCCCAAATTCAGTATCTCAGAAAATTTGAATATTACTTAAGACCAATACAAAAAAAGGATTTTCAGAATTGTTGGCCAACTGAAAAATATGAACATGAAAATTATGAGTATGTACAGCACTCAATCCTTTTCCCTGGATTACCGCAGCAATGCGGTGTGGAATGGAGTCGATCAGTCCGTGGCACTCCTCAGGTGTTATGAGAGCCCAGGTTGCTCTGATAGTGGCCTTCGGCTCTTCTGTATTGTTAGGTCTGGCGTATCACATCTTCCTCTACACAATACCTCATAGATTTTCTCTGGTGTTAAGGTCAGGTGAGTTTGCTGGCCAATTAAGAACAGGAACACCATAGTCTTAAACCAGGTACTGGTAGCTTTGGCACTGTGTGCATGTGCCAAGTCCTGTTGGAAAATGAAATCTGCATCTCCATAAAGGTGGTCAGCAGCAGGGAGCATGAAGTGCTCTAAAACTTCCTGGTAGATGGTTGTGTTGACCTTTGACCTCAGAAAACACAGTGCACTAACACCAGCTTGTGACATGGCACCCTGAACCATCACTGACTGTGGAAACTTTACACTAGACCTCTAGCAACGTGGATTCTGTGCCTTCCCTCTCTTCCTCCATACTCTGGGACCTTGATTTCCAAAGGAAATGCAGAATTTACTTTCATCAGATAACTTTGGACCACTCAGCAGCAGTCCAGTACTTTTTGTCTTTAGCCCAGGCAAAACGCTTCTGACGCCGTCTCTTGTTCCAGAGTGGTTTGACAACAGGAATGCGACAGCTGAAACCACGTCTTGCATACGTCTGTCTATTGGTTCTTGATGCTCTGAATCTAGCTGCAGTCCACTCTTTGTGAATCTCCCCCACATTTTGGAATAGATTTTGTTTCCTAGTCCTCTCCAGGGTGCGGTCATCCCTGTTGCGTGTACACTTTTTTCTACCACATGTTTTCCTTCCCTTCACCTCACTATTATTGTGCTTGGGCACAGAGCTGTGTGCCTCTTTAGCAATGACCTTTTGTGTCTTGCCCTCCATGTGCAAGGTGTCAATGGTCGTCTTTTGGACAACTGTCTAGTCAGCAGTCTTCCCCGTGATTGTGTAGCCTACATAATTCTGGTGGTTCCTAGGAGGATGGGCCTCCATGTCCTTTAAAAACAGCATTGCATCAACTGCAGGTTGTGAGCCACCAGAATTTACAAAGTCTCCTGAACAGGTGTCAAAACGTTTTGAGAAAGAACTGAGCGGAAGTACGGTTGCCTCTGATTTAAGCAATCAGAGGAAAATTTGTGCTGTTCTTGCAAACATCTGCCAAGTCTCAGCATCCTTGAAAACAGTTTAAAACTTGTGTTTATAAGTGAGGGTTTGGAACACCAAACAATGATCTGTATTGGATTTCTCTGAGCTGTTCAACACAAGGCTTTAGTGAAAGTTGCATAGTCCCGTGAATTCAGGCACAAAACTTTTTTTTCTGAATACCCTAACTTCTTTGAACAGAAGAATGAAGCCTTTGAAATATTTATTGTGTCCCTATGCACAGTTTCAAGGTTCATTCAGTAAAACTTCATGAAGAGGTATAAGGACTGCATGAAAGAGACTTAATAATAATACTTTTTGACTGAAACCATGAGTCACAACCCTTTCAATAACGCAAGCAGGACTGGCAATGGCTTGCTTGCAAGTTTCATTCCCACAATAACATTTATGCTGTTACACGGTCTGTATCTGGGCTTTTTAAACTTGAAAACACAATCTCTTCTCGCAAAAGAAGCTGGAAGGTGACACCACACCTAATTCAACTCATGTCTGAAATCTTTGACCAAATTCAAAACTTTTGAATTCACATCTTTGATTTTGCTCCTTTACTCCTCTCTAAACCTCTACAGATACTGTTCTAAATCTGACATTTGGTTGATGGTTACATTTAGTCTCACCGGTTTGTTCTTACAAGATAGTAACTTAGTCTGAAATGCATAATATAAGCAACTCTGGATGATATATGTAGTTTAACAGATTAGCCTCACAATTTGGCAAGAAACTGGTTAATTTTGACTCTTGGTTAACCTTAATTAATGCATAGTAAACACCTACGAATGAGTTATAAACTATTTACAGATTCATTAATAACATATCTATAAACTATTTACTATAAGGGGAGCGTTATTGTAAAAGGGTGCCCTATGATTTGTCATTTCTCGTCTCATGAACTGAATGTATTATATTATTACCATCTGTATTGTCTTGATGGTGAGAGAGCTTTGGCACAACAATTAGCTGCATAAGCCAAGTTGGTTTAAATGTTGGTCGTGGCATACTCTGTCAGCTCAGACTACTCTGCTTTATGGTCTGTTTTAAAAGATGTAATGTACAGAAAGTATGTGTTCTACGTTATCGGAAGATAAATGTCTAATGCACCATAAATAGTAAATGAAAAATTGCAGTTGGAATTACAAGCACGGCTCCAAAACAGCTGACTTGCTATATGGTGGACTATTGTGAATGGGTGGACAATTTAAACTCAGCTACAGTTATGTAATTCAAACAATTTACTGCCCAGCCTTACTAAGGGAACGAGAAGGCACAGCCTTATAAAGGAGAGGAAAAATGATCCCTGCATGAACAAATCTAACAGTGGGCTCGTTATTGATTCCATCCTGTGAATCTGTTTTGAAATGTAAATGATAAAGCTATACCATCTATCCATAATTGGATTTTTAAAATGCTTTGCACCTTATCAAAACTCTTCTTTTACAGCCCTTTTGAAACAGTTTTAATACTGCATGCTTGGAATTGCTTCCTGTTCTACACATAAGTGGGTTTTCCAAAGTAGTTTGGTTTCAACACCTTGGTGAAAAATCATAATAAAACACATATTTTTATTTAAATGGTGACGGGCGACTTTTGTACCCTAACTCTTCCACATCGGCTGTTTATAATAGGTTCAATTCCCCCGCAACCCTCAACGGTACCACTGACAAATTGTGTATATTTTGTTACCTAAACATTCCAAAAGTGTTGTTTAACCACTTGGTGTGATTATTATTACTTATTGTTCCTTTCATTTGTACTGACAGAACATTGTTATTAGGAACAGCTGGTCCCAGGTATTACGTTTTTTTTTTTTTTTTGAAGTTATAGTTTTAAAACTACAAAATTAATCCATTGTACCATTTCTTTGGTTTAACATCCTTTTAATGAGCTGCCAGGGAACATGACCACAGTTTTCTTTGGCTGCATGCAGCATGGAGTCATGCAGTGATTCACGTCCCCCACTGGCTGAAAGAATGCTGCTACACTTGTTTGGATAAAAAAAAGAAAAATGTGTGCTATGAAATAGTCTTGGTCTCAAAAAAAAAGTGCACATTAATTCATTATGTAAAATAATTAACAAGCACATCCCATCACTTTTACTAAGGTAAAACCGTTTTAATAAGTAGACTTGGCAGCCGAGTACTGACTTTTAGACGTGCACGCCACAAATCTGCTCCATGTAAAAGAGCCGCAGGAAGAAAGTTATTGCTTAAAGTTAGCCATAAGAAGTTACACTGACCACTTTGCAGAATCCATGCAGGGGATGCTGCAAATGTGAACTAAGGTGCTCTGGCTGGATAAGACCAAATGAGCAATTTCTGTTCTCTACTGCACATCATCCTGATCATACTGACCCCATGGTCAAACTTGTTGTGGCAGCAACATGCTATGGGGAGGCTTGTCTAACAAGAAGATGGATGGAAGTAAATATGACACATCGCTGGAAGAAAGCCTGCTAGAAACTGTGAAGTACATGTGTCTGGAGAGAAGGTTTACAGCCAGAGGGAAACAACGAAATGGTTTAAGAAAGTCAAAAGTCCAGACCTAAATAAGATCAAGAAACTGTAGCTAGTCTTGATAATGAATATTTAAAGATGGTCTTAATCCAGTCTGACTGAAATCAAAATACATTTCAAAGAAGAAAAGGTCCAAAATATCAGTCCCTAGATGTCTAATACTGGTAGAGGCAAACCAAAAGACTTGCATCAGAAGGTGGTTCTGCAAAATTTGACCCATGTAGGCTAAACAAACGTGCATCCCAAACACCAAATGTTGGATTCCTAATAGTCCATTGTGATATTCTTAATGTACACACTAGAGTTAATCAGATGTTCATGTTCATGTACACACAAGGGGGCTAATGTAGCTAAGAAGTGCAGTCACCTTTCAAATAAAAGCTTTTTCAACACAGGAACAGCGTTTTTGCATTAAAGATTTAATGCTTTATGCAGGTTTATTTTGGATTTTCAGTGGAAGTCCCAATCTTTCATGATATTATTTCTTACATTTTGTCTGGAAATAAAATAAGATTCAACAGTGAAATCTAAAGCATGATCTTAAAAATACCTACCTTCCTCACAAATTGACTTTAACAGCATAGGGCAGGAAATAAAATACTAAATCTAACATTTTTGTTGAACGTGCTGTAAAATAAATCAATAAAAAAACTGCTCTTCATCAAAACATTTCTGGGGCTTAAGGGAAATTATTATGGACACTACAATGGGAAAGTAGGAGAGTAAAGGAAGAACAAGAAGAGAAAAAAAAGAAAGAGAAGAGGTGAAAGAAAGAAGAGATAGAAGGGAGAGAATGATAAAACCTTCTCCGTCTGCTCCATCACCTGGAAAGAGACGCAAAAAGAACAGCACAACCAACAGACATAAAGCAACAGATACAATCGAGTAACACCTTGATGCCATTCCTAAATCATATGTATTATTATTTAAGCCGACATGTGTAATGTGATACCTGAAAAAAGAAAATGAAAGAAAATAAATAAATAAATAAATTATAGGCTTTCTGTAGATAAGTGAACACTTAATACCTGGAACCCTGCACCTGTGGGAGTTTGTGAGAGTGCACTAGTTTAGGTGAAAATTATCCAAAAGGAAATAGCTCGATAGTGGTTGTGGAGAACCACAAAGGGAAGGGAGAAAGGGAAGTGTTTTCCAGCGTCAGAACATTATCAATGAGTCATTTCCATTCTGTGTCATGTGTTTACTATAATAACTTAAAGCTCTTGTTATAAGGTGCGTACAGAAGGTAGGTTTGCTGCTCAGTTTTATTGTTTTGTCATGACAAAGTGAATTATTCGTTCCCGGTTCCTCTACAGTTTTCGGTACATGAATGTACATGAGCTTTGAAGTTATTAAAACTGTGTCAGAATGAGGCATTTCTGTGTTGTTTTTTTTCAGTGCGAACAAGCAAAGGTGGGTGGGTAGATGCCACTATTTGAGGATAAAGTATACAGCGGCTGCCAAAGCCTGCAGCAAGAGGAGTAACGAAGGAAGGGGGGGGCAAGTAGCAGATTAGAAAATTCAATTTAGGGCAAAAGAGGGGGTGGATCTTTTATATAAGGTGCCACTGAGATGTTTTCTTCCGAAGACAAAATCCACACACACACACACACACACACACTTTCTAAAGTTAAAGTCTGTCATAGAATCATCCTTCCCTGTTTTGGTCGTGTTATCCGGTAACAGAGAAGATCCCTGTTTGTCTTAGCTGCAGGGCCAAAGCAAGCGCCGGATGCAGCTAATAATACGCAACTCACCAAGGTTTGGGTTGAGTACGTATGACTATATTTTGGTGTGGGAGACGGGGAAGAGAGCCTAGGGCAAAAAAAAAAAAAAAAAGAGCTATCTCACAACTTTTCAGTACATGAATCATCATCCCGCGCACCCTCTGTGGGATGCCGTTTGGAGAATGACCTAGCAGTCGAGGGAAGAGGGCATGAAATTGGCCCTCCGAGAAAGTGAAGAGTCTGCGCTGTGGAAACAGAGGCAGCTCTCACTCAGGGCTTTTTCTGGCTCTGTGGTCTGTCCGAGAGGCTTTTCTAACCTTCCACTTTTAAATCAATACGGCTAAAGATCTGTTTTTTTCTGCCCGAAAATAGCAAGCGCCTCTCAGTCAGAACATCATCAAAATTTGAATTTATTCAATCGATTTAAACTATGTGTGATATAAATGCATTGCGCAGAGATCAGTAAATTGGGATATTACATTGTAATATTACATAAGATAAATAAATTGATAAATAAAATATTAATTATGAGAAAAAAATACTTTTATGGGTAGTTTAAGCATTTTAATGGGAAGTTTGGAGGGGGAAAAAAAGGTATGGCAGAAAAGGGCGCATGAGTCAGTGATGATTTGAGCAGCCATGTTATCTGCTGGGGTTGGTCACCTGTGTTTTATCAAATCCCTCATCAAATATTAGAGCATTTTATGCTTCCCTCCGCTGACAAGATTTATTGAAGTGGTAATTTAATGGCACAGTAACACGTGGCACTGAGTGCACAATGGCACAGCAATTAGCACTGTTGCCTGTTGCAGCATAGAAGACTACGCCCCCGGATCACATTCCAGCCTGGGATATTTCTACATGGACTTTTCATGTTCTTCCTGTGCATGCGTGGGTTCTGTCCAGGTGCCCTGGTTCCCTCACCGAATCTTAAAACATGAATGTTAATTACTGAGTGCGTGTGTTCAGTGTACTGTTCTCTAATGGACTGGCGGTCTCTGCAGGATGCACTCTGCCTGTCGCCCAATGTCCGCCGCTGATGCCTCCCTGTGATCCTGCATGGAAAGGTTGGTATGGACGATGGACAGATGGATTTGGCACCTGTGCATACTGCCAGAGGTAAAAATACAATGTCTCTCCCAGCCCTGTTAAAAGTCAAACTTTATCCACCTTTAATCTCACAAACCGTTCTCGCTATAATAGTCTACAACATTTAATTTCCCACTTCCACAAGACTGCACAGCTTCAACCTTATACTTCTTTGAAGCACCTTCTGATTTAGCATACAGTTCAGGCAGGAGTTTATCACTGTCCTTGGAGATCTTTGTCCTCACAATCTATCATATTGTGAGGACAACTATTGTCCTTCCAGTGGCCCCAGTGGTTTTCTTTCAGATTCAGTTCTGAACTATGGTAAGGCCAAGTTTCATTTCCTTTCGATGAAGCCATACTTTGGCTGTTTTGACATGTGCTTGGACTGATAAAAAAACGGAAAAAGTAAAATTCCTTCCTTTTTTGTGTCGGAATTTCACTACAATTAATAGCAGGAGTGAAGACTAAATGCTGGAATTACACCAGAAAATGGTTAAATAAAGCATTCGATTATGACACATAAAAGGTGGAAAGAGGTTGGAAATTATTTATCATGGTCTACTTTTTTAAGACTCAAAATCCTGGAAATTGAACTGGTGTGTCTAGACTTCTGAGAGCCACTGTGCCTGTTTAATTACCGCAGTATCATTACTCTTTAATGGCCATCCTTTTTGAGGTTTAGCATAGAGAATCCATAGCGTGTTCTATTGAATTAACATGAGTTTTACTCTTTGAATTGGATACCGCAGATAAATTTGCTTTTCAATTTTAGAATTTATTGGGATGCAGCGTTACGCAAATAAAACTTTATGTAGCTTTAAAAGCTATTTTATCATCACTGAATGGTTTCTATTGACCATTAAACCGCTTTATTTACCCAGTCTTTTAAAACTGTTCTTCTTGATCACAAAATTGAGGTTTTTAATAATTTATGACCACTGATTTCACAACCCACATGCCTTCAAGTCAGAATGAGGTGGGAAAAAAATGGAGAGAAGGAGCTAATAAAATAACGAGAAACTGGAGAGTGAGACTCTGAGGCACATATTGTGTTTTCTTTTTCTCCTGAGTACACCTTCCTGCGTTTAATCTCCTAATAGTTCTGATGAGTTGGAAGGGAGCAAGAGCGGAAAATGAAAGCCTACCTCTAAATGGGTTTTGGAGCAATGCCTGTCAAGTGGAACAGGACAGAAGGGGAAAGTAGCCAGGGGCTCATGCAAAGGGAGCACATGCAGCCCGCTGTGTGAGAATTTTTTTTTTTTTAAATCTCCAAAGCCGTGTGGGGAAAAGGGCTTGGGTATGGTTACAGTTTAGTGTCTTCCAGCTGTACGGCGAATTTAAGGAAACACCAGAAACAAAGTAAAGTGGCAATACTAATTTTCCTTTTTTTATCTCATAAGAAACAACCATGACAGTAATTACTTGAGGCCGACTTGGAGGAATATACATATATTTACGCTGTCAGCGGTAATTACTCTCGCGAGATTCCTAGTCATTAGGGAGAAATTTTGAACCCTCCCATGCAGAGCCTTGCAGAAGTGATCAGACCCCACATCTGGCCTTTATGGACAAGTGACAGAAGCAAAGCCATTGTTCGAACAGTTAGAAGTTGCATTCAAGTGTTTATTAAATCAAATTAATGTGCTTTGAAGATCAAGGTGGGGCAACGATCAACAGTTGGCTAGAATGTTTACTTCAGTGAATATTGGATTATTTTGCTCAGAACTTAAATAAATATTTCTATAAAAAAGATCTTGAAATTAGACAACTGTTAAAAATGAGAAGGTTTCATTGTATTTTAGTAACATTTAAACAAAAATGTTAACATTATACAAAGAATAAAAGGGCTAAACTAATTTTTTAAATCTCTGAACTGAAAGTATTGGTGATAATTCTAAACATGATGCTCTAAATGCTTTGTGAATAGTTTTGCTTTGTTAAAAATGACATATTTTAAAAAAAAGAAGAACAATTAGTCAATAACTGAAAATATTAAGAGTACTGTAACAATGCTATTACCGACCACTGTAAGTAGATTAGTGTCCCATAATGTTCTGCTGCTGTAACCCCAACCAGTAGCATTTTTATTAGCCAACCCACAGCTGTAAATTCACTTATTTCGTATTCTATTCAAATGTGTGGGCGTTGATACAGCATAATGTGCTCACATTTTCTAACAACAGAATATGTGAATAAATAGGAACACTGCTGATTGTTACAGTTTGGCAGCAGGTCAAATACAATGTTCATTTATGATGGTTTCCTCCAACACGGGCGCTGCAGTCAGACAATATGAATGGAATCAAAGGGTGACGGTTAAGATAACTTTGAGCCAAGAAGATAAACCAGACTGTCATGTTTAATGATTTTTACGCATTAATACTGTAGTCACTTGAAAACATGATCAGACCCCTTAAACATTTATTGTACTTGATTTGAATTAGGGATACCAGCGTAAGGTGGGGAAGAGGATAATTTTACTTCCACTTCCCAGTTATGTACTTCTTAGAGTCGGTCTATTATATAAAATTCTAATAAAATATATTAAACTTTGTAGTTTTAACTTGACAGACTGTGAAAAAGTTTCGAAGGGTATGAATTGTCAGGACTCAGCTGGCAGGGCTGTGCAGCTTGCTGCCAGCTCCGTTACCTCTGCTTCTCCACAGGTGTTCGTGGTTGGACGGTGGGCGGAGTGCGCACACCTGTGGCTCATTCGGCAGCATCTGAGCGTCCTACAAGAACTGCGTCCGAACAGCGAGAGGACGCCAGAGTGTTTTCGTTGCGGTATGCGTGACAGCCTCGACCTCTAGCCAGCCCTAGTTTCTAAGAGACTAATTCTTCGTTTGCCCTCTCAAGGTTTCCCTGTGTCTGCGTGAAACCAGCGTGACTCTTGAGTTCTCCGACTCGATCAGACGTACCTCTGCTCTGGACGCGAGTCACACCAACCCTCTCTCCGGTTCCTCTCGCTGCTCTGGATCCCTGGACTTCCTCGGAGCTGCTCGGACCCCTTCGCCCCGCTCTCCGTCGACCCGAACGCCTGCTCAAGACAACCCAGCTGAGTCCTCCTTACCGTCTCCCCGCTCGGTTACCCAATCCTCGTGGTAAGCTTACGTTTATAGCCTTATCTCCCATTCTTTACCACTGCTAATCACATTCCCCTTACCTCCTAGACTGGTCCGGTCCCTTGGTCCCGGGGTAGTTCGAGCCGTCATCGTTCCCCGTCCCGCAGACTAGCGCTGCGCTCCGTGTGCTCCCGTGCTAAAAATAAAACCCTTGAATTCTGACCTGAGTAACCGAGTGTGATTTCTGCATGTGGGCCCGACATCTCAAGGCAAACATGACAGAAGAACACTCTGGCCACCAAAGCGACCCAGCAGACACACTCGGTGGGGCGTTAGCGGCCCAACAGGATCAGATTCGGGGCTTAGAGTCCACGGTTTTAGGCCTACAAGGCCATTTGCAGAGCCTAGCCGGTCAAATCAACCAGCTAACTGTAATGCTAAGTGCTAGCCAGCAGCCCGCAGCCTCGGCCCCTCCTAGTTCCGCTTCCGACCCAGCTCCGCCTTCGGTGACGTCACCATCCGGTCCCGAGACTTCCTCCCCCGCTCCGGAGAAATTCTCCGGAGACAGTAGTGACTGTGGGGGGTTTCTTTTTCAATGCTCCTTAGTTTTTAATCGGTCCCCTCGTTTGTTTGCTTTAGATGAGGCTAAGATTTCCTTTATTTTACGTTTACTCACGGGCCGCGCTCTCAGGTGGGCAGAGGCCCGGTTCCCAAATTGCCAGCAGTTTGGCTGTACTTTTAACGAGTTTCTATCTGAATTTAAGATGGTCTTTGCAGCTGAAGTAGATCAGGTGCAGGATGCCAGGCGGCTTTTAGCTCTCCGGCAGCGGGGAAGACGCCTTGCTGATTTCGCTGTTGAGTTCCGTACAGTGGCCGCTGCGGCTGGCTGGGAGCAGCGCGCTTTAAAAACTGTATTTTTTCAGTCGTTAGATGATCCTCTTAAGGATGAGCTAGCACGTCAGGAGGAACCCGCTACTCTTAACGAGTTTATTGCATTGGCCATCCGGTTAGATAATCGCCTCCGCTCCCGCTCTAAGAGTCGCCCCCTTGGGCCTCTCGTTTTCCGCCCTCAACCTCCCGAGCGGAGACCACCTAGTCCAGCGGAACCTCGTTCCCTGCCACCTGAACCCATTCAATTGGGTCGAGTGCGGTTGACTCCTGAGCAGAGGGAGCAGCGAATGTCCTCTAGGCTATGTTTGTACTGCGCCTCCCCTGCTCATTTTATTAGGGAATGCCCAGAGCGGCCAAAAGACCAGGTCCGCCGGCTGTAGCGGAGGAGCCGACGGACCAGCCTCAGTTAACGCCTTCTTCCCCTCCGCGACTTTGTTTAAAAGCGACTGTAATAACCTCTCGTGATTCTTTTTCGTTATCAGCTCTAGTGGATTCCGGTTGTGATTTTAATTTAATCGATAGTGCTTTCGTCCGTCGGACCGGACTCGAGACGGTCCCGCTGAGTTCTTCCCTTCACGCCTCTGCCCTGGATGGCGGGGTCCTCCCTAGCATTACTCATAGCACTAAACCACTTGAGTTAGTAGTTTCCGGTAATCACAGAGAACGGTTAGCGTTTCTAGTTTTCCCAGTGAGACATGCCTCCTTAGTGCTAGGTGTCCCTTGGTTGCAGCGGCATAACCCGCACATAAACTGGGTGGACCGTCGGGTAGAGTCCTGGTCCTCTAGTTGCCATGCTGCCTGTTTACAATCTGCAGTTCCTCCCTGTCAGACCGTTTCGCCGTCTTCCGTCCAGGTAGATCCAGATTTAATGAAGTTAGTACCCGAGTGTTACCATGATCTAAGACAAGTTTTTTGCAAGACCCAAGCCTGTTCCTTGCCGCCGCACAGGCCGTATGACTGTGCTATCGATCTTCTGCCTGGTGCCCCGTTGCCGGTTAGCCGCCTTTATAATATTTCTATGGCTGAGCGTCAGGCCCTTGAGAAATACATAAAGGAGTCCTTAGCGGCAGGTCTAATTCGAGCCTCGTCCTCCCCGGTAGGGGCAGGCTTTTTCTTCGTGTCCAAGAAGGACGGTTCACTGCGTCCGTGTATCGATTATCGGGGTTTGAACGCGATAACTGTTAAAAACAAGTACCCCCTTCCACTACTCTCCTCCGCCCTAGAACCAGTCCAGTCAGCTAAGGTCTTTACCAAACTAGATCTCCGTAATGCTTACCACTTGGTGCGGATCCGTCGGGGGGACGAGTGGAAAACAGCCTTCAAGACCCCCCTGGGACATTTCGAGTACCGGGTTATGCCTTTTGGCCTATGCAATGCCCCAGCTGTGTTCCAGGCTCTGGTCAATGATGTCCTTCGTGACTTCCTTAACGTATTTGTCTTTGTTTATCTGGATGACATCCTCATATACTCCCGCAATCACTCAGAGCATCAAGACCATGTTCGACAGGTCCTCCAACTCCTGTTAGAGAACAAGCTATTTGTGAAAGCGGAGAAATGTGAGTTCCACAAGTCCTCAGTGTCATTTCTCGGGCTCATCCTAGAGGGAGGACAGGTTCGTTCAGACCCGGAGAAGATTAAGGCGGTTCTCGACTGGCCGGTTCCCGAAACCAGGAAACAACTGCAACGTTTCCTTGGCTTTGCCAATTTCTATCGAAGGTTCATTAGGGGATACAGCCAGATCGCCGCTCCTCTCCACGCACTCACATCCACCAAGTCCTCTTTCTCGTGGAGCCCCAAAGCAAACTCTGCGTTCATCGACCTCAAGAAGAGATTCTCCCAGGCGCCCATCCTCATTCACCCTGACCCCAGTAGACAGTTTGTGGTGGAGATTGATGCTTCCGATACAGGAGTCGGAGCAATTCTCTCCCAGAACTCACAGTCGGACCAGAAGCTTCACCCCTGCGCCTTTTTCTCCCGGCGCCTGACCCCGGCCGAACGCAATTACGATGTGGGGGATAGAGAGCTGCTCGCCATCAAGCTCGCCCTGGAGGAGTGGCGACACTGGCTTGAGGGGTCCGAGCAGCCCGTCCTTATCTGGACTGATCACAAGAACTTGGCCTATATCCAGACAGCGAAGAGGTTGAATCCCAGACAGGCCCGCTGGTCCCTTTTCTTCTCTCGTTTTAATTTGTCCATCACGTTTCGCCCCGGGTCTAAGAACCAGAAGCCTGATGCTCTGTCCCGCCTTTACTCCCCCCCTGATTCTGAGGAGAGACCAGCCACCATTCTCCCTTCATCCTGTGTTTTTGGAGCCCTCCAGTTGGAGATTCAGGACTTGATCGCTCAGGCCCTGCAGTCAGACCCTGACCCAGGTACTGGACCACCCGGCCGGAACTATGTCCCAGCCTCAGTTCGTTCCCGTGTGCTCCAGTGGGCGCACTCTGAAAGATTCTCTGCCCATCCTGGCGTCTACCGAACCCGCACCCTCATCTCCCGCCATTTCTGGTGGCCCACCTTGTCCCAAGATGTGAAGGCTTTTGTTCTCTCCTGTCCCGTGTGTGCTCAGAACAAGCCGTCAAACAGACCACCTGCAGGCCTCCTACAGCCGCTACCCGTCCCCGATCGTCCCTGGTCCCACATCGCCCTGGACTTCGTCACCGGACTCCCCTCGTCCCAGGGGATGACAACCATCCTCACAGTTGTTGACCGTTTTTCTAAGGCCTGTCACCTCATCGCACTCCGTAAGCTCCCCTCCGCCTTTCTCACGGCCCAGCTCCTGGTTCGACACGTGTTCCGCCTCCACGGCATCCCCCGGGAGATCCTGTCTGACCGTGGTCCCCAGTTCATCTCCAGGGTTTGGAAGGAGTTTGCCGTGGCCCTTGGGGCCCGGTACACTCTAACCTCCGGCTATCACCCACAGACCAACGGTCAGACAGAGCGGATGAACCAGGAGCTGGAGACCGCCCTCCGTTGCCTAACCTCTCAGAACCCTTCAGAATGGAATAAGTTTCTCCCCTGGGTCGAATACGCTCACAACAGTCACGTCTCCACAGCTACCGGCCTGTCCCCCTTCAAGATCTCTCTAGGCTATCAGCCCCCTCTGCTTCCTGATGACAACCCACGAGTAACAGTTCCCTCAGTAAAGGACCACATCACCCAGTGCAGGCATTACTGGACTCAGACTATTCAGGCTCTCAAGAACACTGCAGAACAGAACCGCCGATTCGCTGATCGAAGACGCACCCCAGCTCCCAGTTACCGTCCCGGTCAGCGAGTTTGGCTCTCCACACGAGACCTACCCTCCCGAGCAGCCTCCAGGAAGTTGTCTCCACGCTTCGCCGGCCCCTTCGAGATCACCTCCATAGTCAGCCCTACGACTGTTCGCCTTCGTCTCCCGTCCCACTCCCGGGTTCATCCCACGTTCCACGTCTCACAAATCAAGCCTGTTCTCACTAGTTCCTTGTGCCCTCCGGCCGAACCCCCACCACCCGCCCAGGACCATCAGGGACGTCAGGTTCAGCAGATTGTGGCCTCCCGTCGGCGAGGTAAGGGGTTCCAGTACCTCGTCGACTGGGTAGGTTGCGGTCCTGAGGAGCGGTCTTGGCTCGCCGGTTCCTCCATTCCTGACCAGTCTCTCATTGATGCATTCCTCTCCTCTCGTCCCTCCTCTTCCTCCTCTGGGCCGCGAGGTGGCGACCCTTGAGGGGGGGGTGGTGTCAGGACTCAGCTGGCAGGGCTGTGCAGCTTGCTGCCAGCTACGTTACCTCTGCTTCTCCACAGGTGTTCGTGGTTGGACGGTGGGCGGAGTGCGCACACCTGTGGCTCATTCGGCAGCATCTGAGCGTCCTACAAGAACTGCGTCCGAACAGCGAGAGGACGCCAGAGTGTTTTCATTGCGGTATGCGTGACAGCCTCGACCTCTAGCCAGCCCTAGTTTCTAAGAGACTAATTCTTCGTTTGCTCTCTCAAGGTTTCCCTGTGTCTGCGTGAAACCAGCGTGACTCTTGAGTTCTCTGACTCGATCAGACGTACCTCTGCTCTGGACGCGAGTCACACCAACCCTCTCTCCGGTTCCTCTCGCTGCTCTGGATCCCTGGACTTCCTCGGAGCTGCTCGGACCCCTTCGCCCCGCTCTCCGTCGACCCGAACGCCTGCTCAAGACAACCCAGCTGAGTCCTCCTTACCGTCTCCCCGCTCGGTTACCCAATCCTCGTGGTAAGCTTACGTTTATAGCCTTATCTCCCATTCTTTACCACTGCTAATCACATTCCCCTTACCTCCTAGACTGGTCCGGTCCCTTGGTCCCGGGGTAGTTCGAGCCGTCATCGTTCCCCGTCCCGCAGACTAGCGCTGCGCTCCGTGTGCTCCCGTGCTAAAAATAAAACCCTTGAATTCTGACCTGAGTAACCGAGTGTGATTTCTGCATGTGGGCCCGACATCTCAAGGCAAACATGACATGAATACTTTTAAAAGGCATTACATGTGTTTCCTAATGGGAATAATCCAACTATGTATTGGTAAAATGTATGGAAAATTATACTTCTTATTGCCTATATCCCTTACATTTTTAACTTGATGTTTTGTTCATTTTTTTGCACAGTAAAAGCTGAAAACAGACGAGTGAGTGCTGTTTTTGAATTAAATGTAGTTCACAGTCTTTGAAATCCGGATCATGAACAGACGTCTTTAAAAATGTTTTCATGTGTGAGTGTGACTGATTTTCTTGTGATTGTGATGACAGCTCTACACCATGCAAGATTTAACTTTAGCAGCGCAGTGAGAACTAAGCCTGAAGACCCAGATTCAAAACTGTGAAGTAGCATAACAACACAACATGTGCCTCCTAACTTCTATTACACCGACTGTAAGTCTGGGCGGTTGTTATAGGTCCTGGGAAGGAATAGTCTGTGTATACATATATAGTTATTTTCAATACATTTGTTTATCAGATTTAATGTACGTCTTGAAAATAACCTTTAAGCAGGTAATAAAAGCACTTGTCATTAAGCCCCCATTTCTGTGTTAAAATATTTGTGTGTGTGTGTGTGTGTGTGTTGGTCTGATGTTTGCATTAGCTGTAAGTGGAAAATAATTAGCAGAAATAAAGGCTTGAAAACACAAGTCTTAGTGAATCGAGTTTCTGAAATACACTAACTTTTCACTAATACACAACTTCAACCTTTATCTGTTACTTTTACCCATTTAGTGAAACGTCTATTTCCCTTTTGTATGTTTTTAATGTCCAACAGACAGATACATTTCTGTTCAGCGGGTTTACATAAACTCGCTGTGACCACTCCTGTCATTATTTGGGGAATCATTCAGAATCGGATAAATGTCCCTTATCAAGCCGCACCTTAGCAACTTGTTCCGTTCTGGGGCAAGAGTTAGTTTAAATTGCCTTGTTTTCATGGGTCCATCATGGACCAAGCTTTTCACCACATTCTAAAAATTGGGCAGCCCCATATGCAACACACTGCCATGCACTAAGTATTCTGACACCTCCCTCTCAGAACCACAATCCATCCTCTCTGTGGTTCGGTCCCTGTCTACTTCGCTAAAATCCTCACACTTGCTCTGTATCCTGTTTTTTTAACATCAACTTGGACCCGCCTGTTATATCCCATCAACTGACAGGTGACATGATGAAAATTTAACAAGTGTTATTCACCCCGCCTGTCAGCGGTCATAATGTTATGCCTAATCAGTTGGGGTTCAGCTTTGCACATTTCCTGTTTCCTTTCCTAATTCACCACGAAGACACCCACTTAAACCTTCTTTCTACGCGTCATGATGTGAATCTGAGATAGGTCCAAGGACTTTGGTCACATCAGTAACCTGTCAGTAACGGAGCGCATATCTGGATTTGTGTCTCCCCTGCCCTGAAAATCTTTTAGTAATGAAGTGGAAGTGAACAGTGAACTGTTTCTCTCTGTGCTCAGACGCTATTCTGCGTCAGTCTTTTTCTGCACCTCTCAGAAGTCTTTCCACAGCGGGGGAAATGTGTTCTGCTGGCTTTTGTTCCCCCACATTGCCATCCGTGGGGATTGATGGTGCTGTGCTGAGCCATAATGAAAAGCCACAAAGCCAGCTGCGCAGACCTGCAAAATGGAACTTTCATCAAACTAAACAAGGCTGGCGCCAGCTCCTCAATTATTTAAGGCTGGAAATAAGCAACAGCGTGGAACGCCTTTTGAATCAATGACTTTCGCACCCATCAGACATGTTAAAAAGGCGAGCATTTTACTCAGGAGATGAGATTTGGCTTATGGTTATGTAGCGAGAGACAATACCCCAACACTGATTGCTACGTAAATGTCAAAACGCGCCCTCTTTTCCCCTGACAAGCCGGGATCAGACTGCAGAAGGCTGAACAACACATCAGGCATGTAACTATACAGACAACTGCCTGAACCCTGAACTGTCGATCCTTTCAGATCATTATACCCAACACATGATCTAGCTAATACGGTAGTTTAAGAGCTAAGGAGCCTAGTCAACAAAAATTCTAATAAAAGTGTTAGCACTATAAAACATAAACCTTGACTGGGAATAACTACCTAACGGAGGAGAGTTTTAAAACCAGCCACAGTCAAATCTAGTAGTGAAACCAAACCTTTTGGGTAAAATTATCTTTTCTGCAAAGCAAAACCTTTGGTGTTTCATCTCATCAGTAGCGAAGAAAATATATAATTGATGTTAAAAACATCCGCTTGTGCCATGGCAACTAGAGATTCTAATTTTGATCTCGCCAGTACTGGAATCTGTTACCTTCAGAGTAAAAGTATCCAACCTTTTAGCTATTGACCTTTATATTTATCTTTTCTCATGTTACAATCACAAACTTCAAAGTATTTTGGGGGGATTTTATACAATAGGCCACCATAAAGTTGTAGATAATGAAAAGTGAAGGTACTTTGTAGAACCAACATTCGCTGTAATTGCAGCTGGAAGCCTATGGAGAGAATGTCTCCACCAGCTTTGCACGTCTAGAGACTGAAATTTCTTCCTTTTCTTCATTGCAAAGTAGTTGAAGCTCAATAAGATTGAACGGAGAATGTTTGCGAACATACATTTTGTAAGACTTACCACCGATTAAATTTAGAGCTCAGA
Organism: Fundulus diaphanus; assembly: GCA_037039145.1. Classification (NCBI taxonomy): domain Eukaryota; kingdom Metazoa; phylum Chordata; class Actinopteri; order Cyprinodontiformes; family Fundulidae; genus Fundulus; species Fundulus diaphanus. Next base: position 7,665,748 of record CM073141.1, on the reverse strand, counting down.
CATTATAACAGAAATTTGCTTTAATCTAAGCAATTCCTCTGTAGGTCTGGTTTTATGTTTAGGGTTGTTGTCCCCCTGGAAGGTAGACTTCCTGCACGGTCTCAAGTCTCTTCAGCCTCTAAAAAGTTTCCTACCAGGATTCTGCTTTATTCACCTCCTTCCCATCAAGTCTGACCAGCTTCACTGTCACTGTGAAAAAAAAGTGTCCCACAGCAGGATGTTGCCACGACTATGCTTCAAGGTGAAGATAGTGTCTTCAAAGGGAAGTCCAGTGCACTGCAAAACGGGAACTAAAAGGGAAATTTTATTGAAATTAGTTCCCTTTTTGCAGTGTGATAGTTTTCCACAAGGCGTAGCATTTGGTATGTAGGCCAAAAAGTTTATTTTGATTTCATCTCACCAGAGAACCTTTTTCCATATGTTGATCTCCTTGGCTTGTGACTAATTATAATTGCTTCCCTTTCCAACATGTCTATCTTCTTTCCAGATGTGTGGAGTGCTAATAGCTTTCCAGTTAAATACATTTTTCCGATCCGAGCCGTGGATTCTTGCAGCTCCTCCAGAGTTACCCTTGGCTGTGCCCCTTGTCCTGCCTCTCATCTTAGGTGGATGTCCGTGTGGGTTTCCAGTGGCGCCATCCTTTTCTCATTTTTAAATGGTGGATTGAAGAGAGCTCTGAGATGTTCAGAGCTTGGAATATTGTTTTCTAACCAAACTCTGCTTGAAACTTCTCCTCTGACCTTTCTGCTGTGTTCCTTGGTCTCCATGAAACCAGTTGTTCACTAATGTACTCTAACAGACCTCTGAGGCTTTCACAGAACAGCTGGATTTATACTCATATTAAATCACACACAGAGGGACTCTGTTTACAAATTAAGTGACTTGTATAGACAACTGATGGCTCTATATTTTTATTTTTTTAGGAGTGTCCAAATGACAAGGGTTTGACTGCAAATCCAAGCCGAACCTCTTGGATTTTACAGAGAAGTTAGAAAACTTTCATCTCATCATGATGCAATTTTTGTGTGTTGGTCCATCACAGGAGTCTTTCACATGTAGCTGTACAAGCATCACGTTGTAAGCTTTTTCAGGCACACCGTTATACTTTATAACAATAAGACTGGATTTTCAAAGTTAGGTCGTGCGAGACAAATGTAAATCTAATTTAAACTGTAGTAAATTTCTAAAATAAAAAGGTGAAAACCATCTGGTTGAATGCATAAACATAAGTGTTCCAAACTGGTTTTAAAGCTAACATTAGTTTTGCCCTGTAACTACCCTGCATGATACCTTGGAGCACTCCTTTCCTTAGAAATCACCTTGAAGATTCAGGCAATGATTGCTTGATTAGCTGCTCCTTTTGACTCATTTCACTCACAGACTGAAGCGAGAGGCAGTCAGCTTCTCAGATGTGTGAGTCTTCAGAAACAAATCTTGTCTCATAATGTTTATCTTTGTCACCGTGTCTTTAAATTGTTGATATATTATTCATTTTGTGAAAGTGCTCCACGCAACAGCAATCCCACCTTAGCTTATAACGGCTGGATGCATTTTAATAGCCTGACACTATGAAAACAGAGCGTGAGGACAGTTACCGCTGAACAATGATTTTCACCTGCATTTCTATTCAGCTTTTCCTGCAAGCTTGACTATTTCCACAGAAATGTGTTGTCTGTGCCAAACACCTCAGTTATTCTTATCGAATGCTTCAACATTTTAGAACAAAATTATATAAAGAAGGCAAAGAGGTTGATTTTAAGTAATTCTCTAACATATTTAATTAAACTGCGATGAGGAAAACAGCTTTATCTAATCATCTTTATATGATTATAAGCATAAGCGTATCTGTTTAAATCTAGACATATTTTTATAAAGTAAAACCTTGTGGTAACGTGAGCATTACATCTAAATTTACTTAGAATTTGTCTTAAAGCACAATTCTTTCAAATTGTCTGACATATTTGAAATATTCAATTGATTGCAGACACCAAATTGTAAAGGAACGGCAAAAACGTGCACAAGGAATTTGGATCAAGAATAACTGTATCTGTCTTTATATGTGTCAGAAAGAAAAACTGCTGCTGCGAGTATCCTGACCAACACTGGGAAAATTACTGTAATTAAGTCACACTCGTTATTAAATCCCTGCAAGGAGAAAGTAAAAAATCTTGTTGTTGCTCTACATGGCACTAAATGCTTTTGGTTCTATCAGAATCGATGTTTTCTCAGTGTTACCTGCACCAGAAATAAACAACAGTAGGGAGTGTATAGTTTTATTGCAGCTTTTACACCAGAATAATCCGGAGCACTCGGTTTGACTGGGTGAAGAATGTAGAAAGATCTCACCTCATAATTTGGTTTGGTTACGTTTCACACTGGACATGGAAAAGTGGACCAATTACAGCTCACCTGGTTGTAATTTAATCCCAGCTTGTTGGTGAAGGCCTCGGAGGTTTGTTAGGGTTTGTAAAGTACGAGCATCATAAAGACCAATGAACACAGTCGACAGGTCAGGAAAAGAGTCTAGCGTAGGGTTTGGCGATAAAATAGTATCTGAAGCAAAGTACCCAAAAACCTGGCTGTCCACCTAAACTGCCAGGCAATGCTAAGAGTTTAATAATCAAGGAAGCAGCCAAGAAGCCAATGGTAGGTCTGGAGGAGATGCAGAGAACCTACGCTCAGGTGAGAGAATCTGTTGACAGATTATTATTTAATTGTCACACAACAAATCATCAAGAAGAAATCCTCCCACCAAAAAATAAACAAATAAAAAAGAAAACATTTGTAGTTCCTCTTACAGTTTACCTGAAGCCATGTAGGTGACACAGCAAACACTTGGAAGAAGGTGCTCTGGTTAGACAAGACCAAAATTTAACTTTGGCCTACATGTAAAGCATTATAAGTAGCAGAAAACTAACACTGTGCGTCACTATGAACACATGTGGTGGTGTCATCCTGAGGAGAATGCTGTACTTTTCTTCAGCATGAAAAGGGAACCAGGTAAGAGTTGACGGAAAGAAGGAGCTACATACAGGGAAGCCCTAGAAGAAGATTGTTTGGCTTGAGAACGGGCGCGGAGGTTCACACGCTGGCAGGACAGCAACCCTAAACACACAGCCATAGCTAGCAAGGATGGGGTTCACGCCGAAGCATATCCGTGAGTCGGAACGGCCCAGACAAAGTTCAGAGCTACAGCAAATTCAAATAAGAATGGAGAAAGACGTAAAACTGTCTGCTCAGAGACACCTGTGTCCAGTCTGACTGGACTTGATGCATTTTGCAAAGAAGGAGCAGGAAACATGTTGGGGTGTAGATGTGTAAAGCTGGTAGAGATATATCCAAGAAGAAAAGGGTTTCAGAGGAGTTTAAGACAAAAGCATACTATGCTTTTCAGATTTGTTTGTTGCAAAAATAAGAATCCTCTTCACAATTATTCACTAATCTGCGTTCTTCCACATGCAGTCCCAATAAAAGATTGATATTGATGTTGATGTGGTGGTTGTAACATGAAAATATGCCACAAAAAAATAAATCAAGTAGTACTTTTTCCATAAAAATATATTTTTGTGTTTCTCTGCTGACAGGCGTAGTTTAAGCACCACTGAGCTTTCAAATGCTCATTCAACTTTGTAATGAGAGGTTCATGCACTGAAGCCTCACTGTAATATCTCTCTGCATGTAAGTGTCAACAGACTGTTCTTCTGGACACAATCTGATCATGTACAGAGCATTCACTCTGAGCCATGTGCTTTGTTGCTCCTCCCTACATACCATGGATCTCTCTCTCAGAACCTCTGTGAAGACATTCATGATTCATGATCATCTGTTAAAAACATTAGATTTGCATACTCTGACAAAGCAACATCTTCCCATGGATGATGTTGCTTTGTCAGAGTCAGAGGACAAGTGTAACACAACGGCGCTTCCTCTACAGAAATCAAAGTCGATGAAAAAGATCATAGTAAAAGCTATTTGCATAAAAAAAAGCTTAGTATTTCAGGTCACTTTTATAAGTACCACTATTTAATTTGCTTAAAATAAAGACTTGTAAACCTAAGTCTGAGTCCTTTACTTTGAAGTTAAAAAAATCTATAAACTGGGTTTGTTTTCTCTCTGTGCAGTTCTGCCTAAGTTTTAACAAATAAAACAGCAGTTTAAAACAGTTTAACATTGAAAGGCAGTTCAAGTTGACATATAACTAAGATCATGCTGACCACAAACCTTAGACAAGTGCAATCCAGGCGAAAAGTGTACACACAGTCACTATAAGCATGGACATCATTTGTTTTGGGCCTTTAATGATGCATGTGGACCAGTTTTTTTCCAGGGTGGAGTGGTTATACAACACACAACTTCACTTCATTTAAAAAACAAGAATTAGGTGAATTTTACCTGCCGTTTTAGAATTCTTACAGGGTCAGAAGTATACATACAGTACAACCTCTTGTATTTGGTAAAAAAATAAACTAAAAATCCCGCAACAGACACTTTGTAGCCATCAACCAGCTTCTGGCCTAATTCTGGCATCATATCTGACCACACTTGGTGTTCTAGCACGAACCCGGCTTTTAGCCTCTTTAGCCACACATTTTCAATATTTTCAAGATTGGTGCTATTCCAGAGGTGTATTATCGACCTACTTTATCCATCCTGAAACCAGTTTGGATGTGTTTTTGGGATAGTTCCCTTGTTGAAACACCCGACTGTGCCCAAGTTTCAACCAGCTTGTTGTTGGTGTTAGGTGAAGTTGGATAACTGGGGGGGTGGGGGTAGCTGTCCATCTTTATTCCATTCCTTTATGCAATGTTATGGTGTCACAGGGAGTGAAACAGCCCCTCAGCATAATGCTGCCTCCACCATGTTTGATAGTTGGTACAGTTTTCATGGGTTGACGAGCCGGACTAAGGCTACGTTCACAAAGCCAAATCCGATCTTTTTGCCCATATGCGACCAATATCTGTCTTTTCTTTCATGGCAGTGTGAACGGCCCAATCCGATCTTTTCACCCCTCCCCCCCGGATCGGATTTGTGCCACTTCCTTATGTGGTACTAATGTGGATACGTATCGGATATTTTTTAAAGCGTCCGCAGTCTGAACAGTCACGTCCTTCTCCTGGCTCCATCTACGCATCCACACACAGCAGTAGCAGTTAGCGCTCCATAAAAGACCATTGTTAATAGCTGTGCTGCTTTTTTCTTACCTTAATTCATCTTGCTACGATGTGGTCTCATTATTGTCGGCTCCCATTACTCAACAGCTTTCTAATAATAACAAGGAGAGATGCCAGACGGTATCCGCAATTTTATTTTTCCCAAGTTTTTTTTTTTAACTGAATTTTGTTGAACACTTCTAGAAACAATTACATTTGCCATTACTTCCATAAACAGTGTCCGTTCAGTCAGTAGAATGATGGTGGTCGCATTTAATAGTAGTATGAACGCCCCCCCCCCCCCCCCCCCCAAAAAAAATTGAGTAACAAGACCTGCAGTGTGAACGTAGCCTTAGACTCTTTCAAACATATCTCTCACTATTGTAGCAAAATAATTCAATCTTGTATGACCATAAAACTTTTCTCCAGAAGAGTTTGTTCATGTTTGAAAGTGTAAATTTTGTAGCAGGGGCATCTTTCTTGGTTGGCACCCTCTCGGTGCATGTTAAGGTTACCCTGGCTTCGCTGTGGATAATGATACTGTGGATATTCTAGCGGTTTTCAGTTAATAATAAGCTTTATATTTGATTACTCTTGGGTTCTTCCTTACTATCCTAGCCAATTTTCTTCTATGAGACGCAGTTTGGGGCAGATGGTTGAAACTCTGACAAAGTTGCTGGTTTTACAATGGGGAGATGATCCCAAACACACATCAAAACTATTTTTGGAAAAAAAACAAATAGTTTTTTTTTAGAAAAGCTTTCCAAAAGCCCGGAACTCAGCCCCATAGCAATTGTGTTGACACTGCTTACAAACTCAGGGTTTATACAGGAATGAGTAACCCTAATTTAATGCTTTTTAATGCTCTTTTAATGCCTGTAGAAATATTTTTAATGCCATCAACAAGTACCCATATATATATATATATATATATATATATATATATATATATATATATATATATATCAGTGTTTCCCGCAGGAATTTGGTTATGCGAGGCGGATGGACTCGCGGAGCGCGGGGGGGGGGGGGGGGGGGGGGTTGGACGACACGTTGCCCGTAGAGGGGGGAGGGGGGAGGGGGGGGGGGGGGGGGGGGGGACCACAACACGTTGTCCGCGGACCGAATCGCGGAGCGGGGGTTATCCATGTGTTTTTTCCCTGCCATTCACGCACGCGCGAAAGCAACAACAACAAACCGCGTGTTAACGTCACTTTTTCTCGCCAAGATAGCGCTGCGGGAAACCCTGTATATATATATATATATATATATATATATATATATATATATATATATATATAAAAAACTTGTTGATGGCTGTGTTCAGACACCAGAGCACCTCCGCACGCAGTGTGGCATTGGCTCCAAATGTTGTTCGCAGACCGTCTGATTTCCTGATGTTAGTGGCGGTAGAGCTTGCGCCAGCTGCTGCTGTGCTGTTTGCGGTAGCTAATGCGGACGTGACTGCATTGGTTACAAGTAACTTGACATTGTTAGCTGCTGTCTGCTCCTTGCAGCTGATCTGTGGCTGTCTGCAGTGGTGTAGTGGTCCCTGGAGAAGTGGGTATACTCTCAATGTTTGCCCTTTTAGACGCAGCTCAGAAAAATGCCGTTTTAGAAACAATGACATGTAACACTGCTCTATTTAATTCACCCAAAAATCCATCACTAGGGTTTACTCATTTTAGCCTAAAACATTTAGATTAAATATTTCCTTGAGCTACTACGTGAGGCGTGAAAGTACTATTGTCTCTTTTTTTTTAAAGATTTTATCCAGCTTCTGGCTGGTAATGTAAAATTTTCTTTGGTTTATATTGAAGGAATTCCTACACTACATCCAGAATCAACATTTCATTACTTTACTGTAGGTTTTTTAATATAGACCTAGATGATAAGGCATAAGTCCTAAATTGAATGAAAATCTATAGAAAGAGATAAAGTTAATGATGAGGAGAACATCCAAACTCAAATCACTTTGTCTTTGCAAATCATGAATTGTCAAATATACCAGCTGAAACACCCAAAGAACTGTTGATCCTGTTGATTTAGACACCCTGACAATGAATGTTTAGCCCCTCGATTTTAAAATGGACGGTGATTTTAAACTTGACAGTCAAAAAGGACCTCAGTTAAATCACTTTTATCATGCAAGGAACAAAGCAAAAGGTAAAACCTATTCTTTCAAGGCAAAAATATGGAAACACTACTCTAAGCCTTCATTTCATCATGGCTGGATTAGTGTAATTCTCTTTATCTCTGAATCGGTCAGTCCTCACTCAAATGTCTGCAGCTGGTTCAAATGCTGCTGCACACCTTTTAATGCAAAAACATAAAATAAAGCATATTACCCGATCCTGGCCTCCCTTCACTGGTTGCCTGTTTATCTTAGAGTTCAGTTTAAAGAACTTCTGTTTGTTTTTAAGGATTTGAACAGCTTACTATTATTATTGTTGTTGTTTTAAACTGTTGAGTCTTTAGCCAAGTCATTTTATTAGATGTTATTTTGTTTTACCTCCTGATAAAGTGCTCTTTAAATAATGATGACAATGATGATGATTATGATCACAAGAAACTTTTGCATCATCACCCAGAAGCTGGAAAGAAAAGAGACAAAAAGATTTTTTTAACCTCACTTAGTAACTCAAGGAATTATTTTAAACTAAATATTTTAGGCAAAAATATTAAACTGTTTATTGATTGTTTTTTTTTTCCTTCAATCCCACCATTATGTTTAGTAATTTCTGCCAAAAGCTGCAGCATTTTCATTTAATCCATCTGAATGTAGTATTTGCAAGCCCTACTCTGATTGGATGGAAAGAAACCTGTCTGTGATTGGCTGGTGAGGTGGACAGTTTTTGAAGTCGCCAGTGCACACAGTCGAGCGACCGGAGAAACCACAGACATTATATATTGTGTCCATGGGAAAAATAGCCGAGCGAGCGCACAGCTGGTATTGACCGTGGAAGTAGCAGGTCACGGCAAATAAAAAACCGAGCGCGAGCGAGCATAGTGGATTGAGAAGAGTTTATCAGAGTTGAGCGCACGCGTGATGTTTAAACGCTGAATACCTGTCTCACTGCGCGCTCAAACAAAAGACACAAATATCGCTCCAGAAGTGGGTATACGCAATGCTGACTGGAAAATAAACGGGTATACGCCGCATACCCGCGTACACCCTGGACTACACTGTCCGACTTCATGTGAGACCGTGAAGCATCGACACTCTGTACAGCTTTTTTTTTTTTTTTAAAACACGGCAAAATCCTTCCTCATCCTTACCGTTGACAGACTGCAGCCATGTCCCGAATTCCTCGTTTTCCATCCACTTTTGTTGAAATTTGCATTTTCCCAAATCTTTCTCCGCCTCGAGCTTCTTTTCCGAACATAACGGCTTTACGATCAACCGGAAGCAGTTCCGCGCACAACGCGGAATCAGTTATATCTGATAATATATCTGACGAAACTGTTTTTATGGCCGTATTTTTTTAGAAAAAAAAAATAATGCCACCAATGATCACATTTAATGACTTTTAATGCTAATTAAGGCCTTAATTTAAAAAAATGTCATTTAATGACTTTTAATGACTTTTAATGCCCCGCGGAAACCCTGAAACTGTTTCCAAGACAAGAAGCTGAATACTTTGCATATGCTCAACCATTTCTCTTAAGACTGGTCGATATCCAGCCAGAATTGTTACAGAAAATTGTTGATGGCTACAAAAAAAGAGCAGTTTCTCTGCAACATAGTTAGGGACATTTAATCAGATCATGAGTATGGGTGCAGCGATATATTTTTGCCTGTGGGGATTAGCGAAAGTCGACAATGAATTCAAAGTTGTGCTTCCAATTCCTGTTTTTGAAAAGTATTGAAGTTGTATAGTCATTCCACCCTAAATAAAGAACATTTAAAATGCCTCCTTAAAGCCAAAAAACTAATTGTATGCCTATAGGAAGTGTACATAAACTTTGTAAGGTTGATGCTTAGTCTTCAATGATCAAACTGCATGGCACATTTGATCCTAAAGGGTTTCCAAGCAAATAAACTCAATCACTGAGGCTGGACAAAGCAGACTTCATCCAATTTCCAGTTTACCCCAACTTAACGATGCTCCTTTTTAGAACATGTTGAGGATGTTTACTGTCATATGGAAAGCCTGAATTGGCCCCAGAAAATGGCTTGAGATGCAAATTTTGTCGAACATCAGTGGCACACAAGTACACACATCTTCAAAGTCAGCAATACAGCAAATACTGTAAACCAAACCAAAAAACATGCTCAGGGGGAGTAGGGACTAAACGTTTGTCAGACAGCGTCCAATTATTCACAGCATTTTAGAGTCAGAATAGAAGGGAGCACTTTTATTTCAAAATTATGTCTTTGAAAAGTAAATATAAATGACAAATTGAAATTGTGATGATTCAGTTAAGCCCAGAATTATTTTTACTGCTAGGTTTATGTTTCATTTTACCAACATGCTTCTTCTGGTGGCCGTAACGTTAATGTTTTGGAGTGGACCACTCATATTCCTGATGTGACTCTATCAAGGGAGATAAAGATTAGGGTGTTGGCCAAGAGGCCTTCCAACCTCAAATGCTTGCAGTGGGTCAGCTAAAAGAAATTGTCCAAATATCAGCAAATTGTATAAATTATTTTAATAAACTGTAAATAAAAAAGGGAAATTGCTGTTTTCTAAACTAATAATCATTTTATGCGTTTGTTATTCCTTTTTAAGGGTTGTCTATCTCCTTTCACATCAAGAATAAATTCTTGGTTGAATGAAAATAATTCCAAATCAAAATTCACAAGGGGTGTGAATAACTGTGGGCTTAACTGTCTTTATGAGGGCATCTCTATAAAGGTTATAATTTCATCAAAAATGTTAATTTTATTAAATTTGAATACAAAAGTTTCATCACACAGAGTGATATATTTCAAACATTTATCACTTAAAGAAAACCCAAAATTCAGTTCTCAGTTCAGAGGAAAGAGCATTTGAATAATCCATAAAACGAACAAAATTCTTTTGGCAAAGAAATGTTATGTAATGAATATGTTGTAGCTTGTATAATTATGAGGAAGACTTCTGAAGAAGCTGCCTGTATAAAAAGCATTGTGTGGAAGAATATTAACAGAAAGTTGGGTGGAAAGAAAACCTGTGGTGGAAAACAGTGCACAAGCAACTCCAGCCTTAAGGCGATTTGGAAGCTCAGTCATGTAGCTGGCGGGGATTTAAAAGGAAAGAAATAGGGCTGGAGTCAGAACCATAAACTCTCACATTCCTCATGTCAACCCAATACTGAACCGAGGACGTCAAAAATGGCTAAAGAGAAAAAAAGGCCAGCATTGCTGCTCTGATATAAAAAAAAAAAACATGTGTTGCATTTTCCAGCAGGACCTCCCACCTGTTCAAATGGCCAAAAGTATTCATCACTGGTTTAATTACATTAGCATCAATATTATCATTGTTGCTATAGCCATGTTATGGTCTGTACAATCCAGAAGACTGCTGACTTGACAGTTGTTCAGACAGTCACTGACACCCTCCACATGGAAGATAAGCAACAAAAGATACTGGGTAAAAAAGAAGTTAGCTGTTCACAGAATGCTGTTTCCAAGCACGTTAATGGAAAATTTACTGGAAGGTGAAAGTTTGGTGAAAGTGTTCAAAGTAAGCACAGAAAATTTCAGAGCATGCCCTAATTTCCTCTGCTGACAAGCTTTATGGAGATACTAATTTCATTTCACAGCAGAACTTAGCACCTGTTCACATTGTCAAAGGTACCTGCTTTAATGACCAAAGAGTCAAAAAAAAATCCTGCCCTAAACCTTATAGCATTGATGCTGACCAGGTTTTTACTGTAGTGTGTTATATGTTCACTACATGGTCATGTTTTCCCCTTTTGAGAAAAATGCCCATGGCTATAGAGATTGCTTGTGCACCTTGTTTTTACCCACACCTTTTCCTCCCACTCATCTTTCAGTTAATATGGATAAAGTGACCGTTTGTGGCTTATTGGGAGTTTCAGCGACTGTCTCGTTAAATCAGCAGGCCTTGGTTTTCAAATTTTCTGAGAAGCTGAACTTTGGTTTTCCATTGGCTTAGCCATAATCATCAAAACTAACAGAAATAAATGCTTGAAATACAGCACTTAGTGTGAGTTTTCCTTTTAGAAATGAATTGGTGAAATTAATTAACTTTTCAATTTTACTCTAATGCCATACAATTTCAGAAAACAAAACAGTGTGTTTCTCTGACCTGATTTAGCTTATTTATTAATGTATGTTTTTTTTCTACTCGTAATTTATCCATATCAAGTGGAATAATTGGAGACATCAAACATCTGAGGTTAGGGTGTGAACAGTGAGGACTTTAGGGGCAGTTAAAGTGGAATTTCAAGGGTGTCTTTTTACAGGGCATACTTGGTAAAGTATTTACCTCTCTCTTGAGCCTTTTGTTTTGATTTAGAGTTTTTATTTTTAGGCTGATGCGATGGGTCATACCTCACACTCCCTGGAGCCAGATATTGTGCAAGTGCAGGAACCAGTGCCATTGCCAAGCACCTCCAGTGCCTCTGGTGTGGCAGCAGGGTTGTAGCTCATGTAATACTCTTGAAGTTGGGAGCTGAGGTTTTGCTCTGGCTCTGGGCTCTTTTTGCGGCGTTTGCGTCCCACCATTGACCGCTGCTGCAGCAACCTTGTGGCGCCTGGGTAACGCCGCCACAGCACGTAGATAATTGTCAGGATTAGCGACATGGTGAAGAAGAGTGCCACGCTGCCCACCACCACCTTGTGTAGCGCCATGTGTTCAATCACGGGGGGCGATACATGGGTGGGTCTAGTGCGAATCGCTGTGTTTCTAGTGTCTTTGCTCATGTGCCCCGGATAGGTTGGATGAGGAATTGGTTGAAGTCTGAACGGTGGGAGGGGCCCAAAGGTGCTGGTTGGTGTTGTAGTTGGTGAACCACTTGTGGGCGGGAAGGTTGGCTCAGCAGTGGCATCAGAGATTAGCTCCGGCGTTGGTGATGGTGTTTCGGTCATAAAGTAATCGTTTTCGTCACAAATACCATGGTTCCGTGTAACTTCCATGATTTTCTCTCCCTGGAGAAGTTTGGGACTGCTGCAGATCATGGTGGTATCTTTGCTCCCCCGGAAATTTCTCAACCAAGCAACAAGAGGGCAAATGCCTGCTCCACAGTCCCATATGTTTCCAGCAAGGCTGATAGAGGTCAGTGAGATCCACGCTGTCACAGCCTCTTGGGACACATTGGACAATTTGTTGGATTCCAGGTTCAGGACTTGGAGGTTGGGCAAACAGTGAAAAACAGCTGGGTCCAGTGTCTGAATTTCATTTCCGGACAGATCCAGTTTTTGCAGCGTGTACCAAGTCCACGGAAGGCCCTGGTTGACCACTCTGATGCGATTCCACTGCAGATAGAGGGATCTCAGATTGGCTAGGCGTGGAAACAGAAAAAAGTTGATCCTTGAGAACTGGTTGTGCTCCAGATGCAACTCCATCAGCCTCTGCAATCCTAAGAAGGTGGTACGAGTCAGAGCCTTGATTCGATTGTAGCCCAAATCTAGAAATTCCAAGCTTCTGCACTCTAAAAACGCTCGAATTGGAATGTTGGAGAGACCATTTGACCGTAGGTGAAGGTTTTGCAGTTTCCGTAGGCCATGGAATTGACCTGGCTGCAGTATTTCCAATTTGTTGTAGGACAAGTCAAGGCTTCGAAGGTTGGGGACGCCGTGGAATGTTGAATTGTGTAGGGATGTTATCCGGTTGGAGCTCAGGATAAGTTCTTTAAGTCTTCGGACTCCCTGGAAGGCTCGACTGTCGACAACTGAAATCTGATTATGGTCCAGGTATATCCAAAGGAGCTGACCGAGGTGAGCAAATTGATAAGGTAGCAGTGTGTGTAGTTCATTGTAGCGCAGGGAAAGGCCCTGGCAGCCTACTGAGATGTTTTCTGGGACTTCTAAAAATCCAGAGGAGTCGCAGTGGATAGTTTTTCCCTCACAGCGGCAGCTATTGGGGCATGTGCGCTCACCAAAGCTGAATAGCAATGGAGCTCGCAGGAGGAGGAGAAGAGGAAAAAGAAAGCACGTCAGCCTCCCATCACACATCAACGGACCTGTAAGGGAGCAAAAAGGAAATTAAGATTAGAAAAATGAAGAAAAAGAGGAACAATTGTTAACTTTATTAAATACCAGCAAAACAGCTAGAAAGCAACATATTTTGAAAGAAAAACAATTTAAAAGTTGAACTCTAACAGATGTGAACTAAAACTCACTGAAAAACAGCTGGGGACTAGAAATATGGACCGTTATTACTTTTGATTGGCTCTACATTGTTATGCTCAGAAACTGAAAATCCTTTTTTTTCCTGATCAGTGAACGCACATACCTAAGCACATAGAGGTTGTGTTGACAGAAAAATCCTTTAGTGTGGAAGTTGTTGCCTGAGTAAAAAAGATTATTTTCTCAATATTTGTTTTTAATTTAAGTGTCAGTTGGGTCTTTAAAATTGAAATCAGTGTAAGAACAGAAAAGGCTAAAAACTTCTAGAAAGGAAATTATTTTCTTTGGAGGCAAGTTGACTTTGCACTCAAGGTGTACCGATGGGAACTGGAGGGTGGAAGTTTAAAATTAAAGTTTATGTGCTTTGTCCTTTTCAAGAGTTCTATCTGTCATGAGGTACACTAGATCATAAAATACTAGGCCTCTTTTAGAAATCTCACAGTTAAGGAAATAATCTATTTTCATAATCTGTGGTTATAAGGACCCAATGCAGCAGGAAGCAAGCAAACAATGACTGACATGTAACATCTTACTCAGGCTGCAGGAAATCCTTAAAAACCAAGACATGAAAGGGAACAAACTTTGAATAAAATGGAGGATCTGACAAGAACTGAATGACCCAGATGAACATAAATAGGGATAGTGATTACTGGGACAAGGAACAGGTGAGCGTGATAAACTAATCGTGGAGCAGCTGCGGGGGTTCATTAAATAAACAACACTAAACCAAAGTTTGAGAAAGTTCCTCTGGAACAGGTACAAGAACTGGGAAAACATGATGCATATAGAACACACTGTACATAGAGACAACAGGTTACCAGTATAAAACAGGAATTATAACCCAAATACAAAGTCTTGCTCCTGACTTCAAAGCAGAAGCTACAAGGGGATACTTTTAGGAAATTGTAGGTGTATTAACGCACAAAATTCATTACACCGTTCCCCAATATACTACAAAACCGGGGTTGAGTGGAACGCTGTGTGACCTGGAGGGGGTGGGTGTGAAGTGCCTCATTTGCATTTAAAGAGACCGCACCAAAACGAGTTGCTCTCAGACGCACCGCAGAACAGGGGCAAAAGAGGGGCTGTGGAGCAACAATGATGAGGATTTCATAACAAAGTATTGCAGTTCCACCTCATATAGACCACCTCTGAATAATCTAAATGTGAAAAGGAAGGCATTAAACAGCATGATGTCCCCTTTAAAACTTTCCTATTTGATAAAGCTTATAGTTATAGTGGATTAGGTTGTCCTGATCTATCTCTGTAGTTATGCTGCTATAAGATTAGGCTGCTGGAGGTCATAATGACCACTTTTTCTTATTGTGCTAAAGTACATTATTCTCCTACCCTCCAGAATTGCACCATTTGCTATTATTCCAACTTTATCTTTATATTCTCTCTGTCTTTTCTCCTCATAGAAGTTATAGCTGATCTGTTGGGCTGTGGCGTAGTCCTGGAGGGGGGCCATCTGCCAAGTTACCCCTGCCAACAGGGGAAATTAGTCGTTTTACATGTTTGAGTTTTTGTAGCCACTAATTTGTTGCATGTTTGTCTTTTGACAGGTTCACTCCCACTGAGATTACCTTTGCTGAAAGGATGCGAGAAGAAAATGAGCCTTTTTGCAGAAGCGGTTGATGTTCCTCAGGGAGAGACCAGTATGCAGATGGGATGGTTGGTACGCGCAAGAACGCGACTCACGACTGAGCTCCAGCATATTTGACTTTTCTCCAAGTTCTGTGGTCCTTTGGTAGATTCTCTTCAAGGAGAAAGCTTTTAACACAGATGCTTGGTGATGCAAGCTGATTGCAGCTGCCATTCTTATTCCTAAGTTTAGGACATGAAGGAAAAGTGACAGTGTTTTGTGTTGTCCATGAAATACTGAATAATTGTGATGATTCTATGTCAGAAAAACAAACAACACCAAACTGCTGAATGATTTATGATATACAATTAATTAAAACTAAATTAAATTAATGATCAAGTTATGATTTCAATAGATTAGTTAACACTTGAATTGAATTTCATAAGTTACTGATATGCAACAAGTTTGCTAAAATGGCAAATATAGTAATCTAATTCAATGATGATCTTTTAATTGAGGTATTGTAAAGGTGATGAAATTCATGAAAAATCATAAAATCCTTCTTTAGTTTTGTATTGCATGGGTTTTGAAGGCATCAAATCCGATCTGAAGAAGCAGCCTTTGGTGCATCCAAGTAATAAGTCTCATACTTCAGAGGAGAAGGACTTCTTTCCACCATCAAGTAGGGCAATGCTTTGGAAAACTGCAAGCTGCAAGTCCTCCCTGGCCTGCCCAGCCAATATCATGGGTGTCCTGAAATCTTTCCCAGCAGTGCACACTTTCACTGAAGCTCAACGTCCCTCAGCTGCATGAGAGAGGCTTTTTAGCGCTGCAGGACTCAATTTCAGACTAAAAAAGGCATGTCTGAATTCTAAGGATTTTGGGAACCAGCTTTTTCTGAGGCTTGATAAAAGATTTTAGTCTTCTTGAAGAGAAAAGTAACTTTCAAACAAATGAAAAAAAGACTTTGTAAGATTTGAGGTTTGCATGTTGATTATGTTTTAAGTTCTGTTGCTGAAATAGAAAACATCTTAAAACAATGCAATTTCTGTTAAATAAAAGTTTGGAGCTCAGAGTACCAAAGCTCTAAAGAAGTATCCAGCTGTTTGTGCTGGACCTGGTTTGGCCTATATTAGCTTGTCTGATAGTCACAAAACGTGACAGTAATTTATTTAATCTTCTTTATACCAACACAGTGCAGGTTGTAAGAAGAAGAAACTAACTTATTTTGTGTGCCAAAAAGAACTACTTAATATTTTAGATTTCCTAAAAAGTATCTTGTATCAGTGAAGCCAAAAATTATCTAAATTTCACAACCTGTGTCTTTTACTTAAGAGTTCAAGTGATATTTTTACATTTACCAGAGTTTGTTTTCCACAGATATCCGAACTTCTATTTCAGTAAAGAATGTGAGTATACTTGCAATCTCTTCACGGTTATCGAGAGAACGTGTAAACTCCCACTGTAGTTCCTATGGCCTCATGCTAAAAGCTAGCAGCTCAGTGTCCTTACCACGTAGCATCTCTCTTTGATAGTTAAAGGGTAACTCACCCCCCATATCAACTATTTTTTTGCCAATAAACGGTTAACATGGTTGTCTTATAGTAATGTCTACATATCCTGGACATTATTTTGGAGATATTAGTGCATATCTGTTGAAATCCTGTCTAAAATCGTCAGTGTGGCGCCCTCTAAGGGTTAAACAGTGATCATGCATTGAATTTCGAATCCATATTGCTATTGGTTCAAACGTTTTGGCGACGTAATTTGGAGAAACTGACATCAGTAGCTCTGGCGCTGTGGGTAAATGGCAAGCCGTTTTAATATTTAACCTGTAAATTTAACTATCCGGGATTACCATTATACATATCTATAACGTCATTTTGACTAGCCGTAATGGCACTGTGACTAGTATGAATTTTGATTTAAGATATAGCTAATGTCACTATGACTAGTCAAAACTAAACTACTGATATCTGTGATATCTGATATCTGTGACAGCAAACAATTCAATTCAATTTTATTTATATAACGCCAATTCATGAAACATGTCATCTCGAGGAACTTTACAAAGTCAAATCAATCATATTATACAGATTGGTCAAAAATTTCCTATATAAGAGAACCAGTTGATTGCTTCAAAGTCCCGAAAAGCAGCATTCACTCCTGGAGAAGCGTAGAGCTACAGGGAGATTCGTCTGCATTGTCCATGGCTTTGCAGCAATCCCTCATACTGAGCAAGCATGAAGCGACAGTGGAAAGAAAAACCACCCATTAGGGGGAAGGAAAAACCTCCAGCAGAACCGGGCTCAGTATGAACGATCATCTGCCTTGACCGACTGGGGGTTACAGAAGACAGAGCAGAGACACAAAAAAGCACAGAAGCACACATTGATCCAGTAATCTGTTCTACATTAGATGGTAATAGTGCCACTGATCAAAGAGAATACCTCCTTAAACAACTTGGTTGGGATTGGGTCTAACATACAGGTAGAAGGTTTAGATGACGCTAGTATTTTAGATAGCTCAGAAAGCTCTACTGCTTCTAGACAGTTCAGACACTGCGCAGGTTCTAAAGATTCCTCCAACGCTGCCTCACTTACTGAGGACGAGGTAATCATGTTTGGGAGGATGGCAATTATTTTATTTTTAATGGAATCAATTTTATTTATGAATAATCCCATAAAGTCATTACTGCTAAGAGCTAAGGGAATGGATGGATCAACAGAGCTATGACTCTGTGTAAGTTTGGCAACTGTACTGAAGAGAAATCTAGGATTATTTTTGTTCTCCTCAATGAATGATGAAAAATATGCTGCTCTAACTCTGCGAAGCGTCTTGTTATACAACAATAGACTGTCCCTCCAGATTAGGTAGGATTCCTCTTGGTGTGTAGTGCGCCATTTTCTCTCCAATTTCCTAACATTGTGCTTCAAGGAACGCAGCTCTGAATTAAACCAGGGAGCCAGCTTCCTGTGAATAATCACCTTCTTTTTCAAGGGAGCTACATTGTCTAATGCAGAACGCAATGACGAAGTCATACCGTTAACAAAGACATCTATTTGTGAATGGGAAGAAACAACATTGCTGCTATCTGCAGGGTATTTCTGCAATACTGACAATATTGAAAGGGGGACAGACTCTTTAAAGTTTGATGCAGCATTGTCCGGTAAAGATCTACTATAATGGAACCCTCTTTTGGGGGTGGAGAACTCAGTAAGATTAAACTCAAATGTTATTAAAAAATGATCAGATAGGACAGGGTTGTGAGGAAATACTGTTAATTCTTCACAATCAATGCCATATGTCAGCACAAGGTCTAAAGTATGGAGCCAAGAGTGCGTCGGTTTATGCACATTTTGAGCAAAACCAATTTAATCTGGGATAGTTTTAAAGGCTACACTAAGGTTATCACATTCTGTGTCAACATGAATGTTAAAATCACCCACTATAATAACCTTGTCAGTGTTTATCACCAAATCAGATAAGAAGTCTGACAGCTGATCCAAAAACTGAGAGTAAGGGCCTGGTGGACGATCCAAAACAACAAACAGAAGAGGTTTTATTGCTTTGCAATTTGGATAAGGGAAACTGAGGGTTAAATGTTCAAAAGAACTGTAGTTATTAATTTGCCTGGGACTAATTAATAAATCAGACTGAAAGATGGTTGCCACTCCTCCTTCTCTTCCCAAAGATCTGGGAATGTGGAAATTTGAATAATTGGAGGGAGTTGACTCATTTATACTAACGTAGTCGTCTTGTAGCCAGGTTTCTGTGAGACAAAATAAATCAATCTGTTTATCAGAAATCAATTCAAAAACTAACAAAGTCTTTGGAGGGAGAGACCTTATATTTAATAGACCACATTTAACTGTTTTATTTTTTGGTTCAAGGTGAGCCGTATTGATTTTTATTAGATTTTTATGATTTGTTCCTTGTAGATCAGTTTTTGATCTGTTAAGTTTTGGCTGTGGGAAAGACACCGTCTCAATTGGGTAATGGGTGGGTAACAGTACAGAAGCTGCAGAGAGGTGTGTTAAACTACGGCTCTGCTTCCTGGTCTGGACCCTGGGTTGTCGGCATTTAGGAGAACTAATAAATCCGGCCAAATTCCTAGAAAGAAGAGCTGCACCATCCAAAGTAGGATGGATGCCGTCTCTCCGGGTCAGACCAGGTTTTCCCCAGAAAGTTTGCCAGTTATCAATGTAGCCCACGTCGTTTTCAGGACACCACCTAGACAACCAGCGGTTGAATGATGACATGCGGCTAAACATGTCATCACTGGTCAGATCAGGCAGGGGACCAGAGAAAATTACGGAGTCCGACATTGTTTTAGCAAACTCACACACCGAAGCAACACCAACTTTAGTGACCTCCAATCGGCGTGACTTGGGATGTCATTACCGCCAGCGTGAATAATAATCTTACTGTATTTACGCTTATCCTTAGCCAGCAGTTTCAGGTAAGATTCTATGTCGCCCGTTCTGGCCCCTGGCAGGCATTTAACTATGGTCCCTGGTGTCTCTAGTGCCACGTTTCTGACTATTGAGCTCCCAATCACCAGGGTCGGCTTCTCAGCGGGTGTGTCGCTGAGTGGGGAAAATTTGATAGAAACGCAGACGGGTTGGTGGTGACCTGGGGGCTGGAATCTAGAGCTATGCTTCCTACGAACCGTCACCCAGCCGGCCTGGTTACCCGACTGCACGGGTGCTGCTTCTGGAAGACCACTAAGTAAAGTAATGCTAGGTCTATGTGGCTCCGTGCTAGCAAAGGGCCGGCTATCAGCCGGGTCTCCAATTCTGACACCCTCGCCTCCAAAGCTACAAAAATACTACATTTATTAAAAGTACCATTATCACTAAAGGAGGCAGAGGAATAACTAAACATCTGACACAGAGAGCAGGAGATAGGGGAAGACTTCTAGGCTAGTGCCAACACATGAATGGCAAAATTGTTTGAATCATGCTAGGGAAAACTGAATTACAGATATCTGTAATTAGAGTTTTGACTAGCCGAAATCTAATAACAGATATTTTGAATAAGAGTTTTGACTAGGCAAGATTATGTTGCAGATATCAGTTAATATCTTGTCCTGCCCTCTGTTTCCCGCGTATCCTCGCATATAGCCAGACCCCTTTCTGTTGGCCTGGAAATTCCTGGAAGTCTATGTTTATGCAATGGTCCATTGTGGCTGACTGGTCTAATCTCAGATTAATCATGATAGCTCTGGAGGACCTGCAAAGATCTACATCTCACGTGGGAGTATATTTTATATACCACAATTATGGCTGTTGTGAAAGATTGGCAAGAAGCCATCTATTCTTGAAAGAAAGCAATAAGTCCCATTAAAGTTTACCCCTAGGCACAGATGAGACAAAATAAATTAAGGTGCTCATGTTAGATGAGGCCAAACTGAACTTTAATGCAGAATGCTGTGTGAGGAGGAAAACAAACACACTAAACACACCATCCTCCTTGTTAAACATGGTGCTGGTATCATCACACTGTGGTAATGCTTTTTTTTCAACAGGAACAGAGGCTCAGAGTTGATGGGAAGATGGAAGGAGCTAAATTATGGGCAATTCTGGAAAGAAATTCCTGTAAGAATGTGCAAAAAAGACTTGAGACTGGGGCGGAGGTTTGTGTAAAAGCACATACGTGTGTTAAAATGGCCCAGTAAAACATAATACCTATATTTTGCCAATAGAAAATTGCAAAAATGTTGGCCTGTACACTTGCAAAACTAGCAAAGACATGGCCCAAAAAGACTTGCAGCCATAATTTGCAGCAGAAAGTGATGGCAGGGCTAAATACTTATGTGGACGTTTATAATTTTCCTTCCGCCTCACAATTTTTCACTACTTTTTGTTGGTATAGCACATTAAATCCTAACAAAATACATTAATATTATAACTATAGGGCAACAAAATGTAAAATCGCAAATGAGGATGAAGTGCAAAGTGCTGCAGAAATGGAATGTGGAATGCAACCTTATAGTTAAATGTATGATATGCATTAAACCACTAAGAAATGCTGACATTTTTTCTTAATTAGATGTTATGTTAATGAAAGCCCCCTACTTAGACACTGACTGAAAATGATTTTTATTTCTCTCTTTCATGTTTCCTCAGTACTAATAACAGTCACCAGTTTCTTTAATGGCACACTCTGGATGTCGACTTTTTTTATTTAAATGGCTTCGACTAGACTGCTTATTTCTGCATCATAATGTACCTCTGGTCAAAATTCTTGCTTATAGCTCAGGACATTTAAGAATTTTCTTTCATGAGTTGTTGCTTGCATCCGTGGCTTTTTAAACCTCTTTCATCAACATCAGCCGCAGCCAAATTACCAGGCTTAACTAAAGAATAAAAATTGCAGACACTCAGCCAGCTCAACATTTTGCGAGGGTTGTAATATTCGATAGTATGAGAGCTAATGGCAGAAAAATGTCAACTGCACATTCTGCAACAGCATAATGCAGTTAGCAGGTTAGTGGTATAAAAGGCTCCTTTAACTTTACCTGAGGGGGATATTAGATAGTTTTGATCCAAAACTTTCATCCATATTCTGTTAAAAACTGTTAAGAAGTGTCTTGTCATAACCAGGGTCAAGAAGAGAGACTCAACTGGCTTTGAATCAGAAATCCAGTAAATGTTGCTTTACTCCTAATTCTGTTCAGAGGCTTACCTTGGTGCAGACAGCTGATGTTTTCAATTCTGACAAGAAATAGTAACACCATCTGTGGCGATTTCCCACAGTGTGAACTGTGCTTTTCAGGTTGAATCAATTTCAGCAAAAAATAACTAAATAAATAAAGAACACTGGCACCTTAAGAGAAAGAGCCCAGGATGTAATGTTCATGTGGAGATGTTTCTGGAGAGGGTCAAAGGTGCAGAAATTACAGAATGGGATAGAAGACAAGGTTTCTTACTGAGGCTGCAAAAAAAAGTGTGTGCAATTTATTTATCTCAAAGCCAAAATGTATTGTACATGAGCACCAATTAAACAATGTCCATATAGAACTGACAGAGCTGTCACACTAAAAACATTACAGTAACAAATAATATCGGGTGTAATGTGAAGATAACACAATGGCTTTCCAAGAGAGGCTTTAAATAAACAGCCAAAGCCCCAGATTTCACCCACACAGTAATTAGACAACAGCTAAAACTGCAGACTGCTGGCTTTTGATCAGTTTTCCAGATTTGTGTAGAAACCATACATCCTAATATTCGATAGTATGAGAGCTAATGGCAGAAAAATGTCAACTGCACATTCTGCAACAGCATAATGCAGTTAGCAGGTTAGTGGTATAAAAGGCTCCTTTAACTTTACCTGAGGGGGATATTAGATAGTTTTGATCCAAAACTTTCATCCATATTCTGTTAAAAACTGTTAAGAAGTGTCTTGTCATAACCAGGGTCAAGAAGAGAGACTCAACTGGCTTTGAATCAGAAATCCAGTAAATGTTGCTTTACTCCTAATTCTGTTCAGAGGCTTACCTTGGTGCAGACAGCTGATGTTTTCAATTCTGACAAGAAATAGTAACACCATCTGTGGCGATTTCCCACAGTGTGAACTGTGCTTTTCAGGTTGAATCAATTTCAGCAAAAAATAACTAAATAAATAAAGAACACTGGCACCTTAAGAGAAAGAGCCCAGGATGTAATGTTCATGTGGAGATGTTTCTGGAGAGGGTCAAAGGTGCAGAAATTACAGAATGGGATAGAAGACAAGGTTTCTTACTGAGGCTGCAAAAAAAAGTGTGTGCAATTTATTTATCTCAAAGCCAAAATGTATTGTACATGAGCACCAATTAAACAATGTCCATATAGAACTGACAGAGCTGTCACACTAAAAACATTACAGTAACAAATAATATCGGGTGTAATGTGAAGATAACACAATGGCTTTCCAAGAGAGGCTTTAAATAAACAGCCAAAGCCCCAGATTTCACCCACACAGTAATTAGACAACAGCTAAAACTGCAGACTGCTGGCTTTTGATCAGTTTTCCAGATTTGTGTAGAAACCATACATCCTGCTCACAAAAAGAGATGAGACGAAACTCAATACTAAGTTTTCTAGAACTATAACACTGTAAAATATTTTTTGCTAAAATCTAAGGTGTTGCAATCCCATGGTGTTAGGTTATATCCTTCCTCTGTGTATGTTCTCACAATTACCTAGTTATATATCTATGTACTTCTGTTCTTACCATATTTATTGTTCATTATTATTTGTTAGATGTTGCCTTATTAAGTCATTCTTTTGCACTTAGGTTTCAGGATTATTTCCTTGTGTTCATCTCTACTTATGTTTATTAGTCTCCTCCCCCTGCCGTATACCTATTTCCTCATCCATGCTCTATGTCCTTTGTTTGTATTAAATGCTGTCCACCTCTGGTTCTGTTTGCATCTGGGTACTTTTGCAAACCTAACATGGCATAAGGTGGTTCTAATGCAACTAAAAGCACTGGAAATGTTCCCTTTTTGAGTTTTCAAACAGATTAAAAGTTTCAAAAAGCTTGAACTGCGTTTTAAAGAGTCTAAGTAGGTTCAGGTCACTCAATATAATTTAGATTTTGAACTACAAATCCCAAATAGGGCTGTCACTAACACTTATCTTAAGTACGTATTTAAGCAAGCCAGATTGATAATGTGTAGTACTTTCTGTTCTGCACATTATCAGTCTGAGCTCTGACTGCCGTAACCTAGAATGGGTCACATGACCCATTCAGCAATGGATCCGACCCTCTCAAGTTACATAGTAAAGCTTTTGAGAAGGGCAGCCACACGGAGCATCTATACGAGCCAAGTGACCTGAAAAATCATTTAATATATCTCAAATTAAATGGTAAATTGTACTAATATAGCGCTTTATCAAGCCCGACGACCCCAAAGCGCTTTACACTACGATCAGTCACTCACCCATTCACACCCTGATGGTGGTGTGTTCGTTGCCCTGGGGCAGACTGACAGAAGCAAGGCTGCCATATATTGCCGCCACCGGACCCTCTGACCACCGCCAGCAGGCTGAAGTGTCTTGCACAAGGACACAACAACTGAGATGGTCAGAGCAGGGGATCGAACCGGCAGTTACAGGTCAAACTCCCTAACTCATGTGCCACTGTCGTCCCATTAAGATTGGGTCAAAACTTACAAGGTGCTGCTTTAAATGATCTTTGTTTTACTGTTAAACCTTAAAAATTCTAGGTCTCTTATCTTGACGTGTTTTTTTTTTCTTGTTTTATTGCCTGTCGCTGTCTCCCTTCATAAGATAACCACACTTGTCATCCATGTATCAGAAGGGTAGCCACAGTGCACTGAATGGATAGACATAATTTTCCGAAGCCTCGAGTCAGACAATTCGCCTCAATGCATTTTGGTAATCGAGGTCCTAGATTCATTAGAGGAATTGTGACAGCCCAATTCACAAAGGCAGTAATTACTTTAAAACTGTTAATAATAAGTTCCAAACGGATGCTGACTTTAGCCTTGTTAGCCGTTCACGGTATTCTAGTTTGTGTTTTTCTTTCAGTTTCCATTCCTATTTAGTGACCAGACTAAGACATTTTTCTAGACCAGGACCGGTGAATGTGCGGCTCACAAGACATATGCGGCTATTCTGTCTGTCCTGGGCTGCTTGCAGCAATTTGACTTATCTGTTAACATTTGCATATTAAATTGTCCCCTGTGGGATCATTTTCATGCAAAAAACAGTTATTTTAAAAATATATATATCAACCTCTCCTGGGCTCAACTCCTTTATCCAGCGCACTCATTTTGACTTGTTAACACAGCACCATTACCTCCCCAAACTATTCAGACTGACTGCCAAGAGCAGGGTAATAAAAAAGGTAATAACAAAAATCGAATAGAAAAATGTTAAAAACTGTTTATGTTTACGTTATAGGGCCTTTGAGTGTTTTAAAATGTGTGGAGATTTTGTTTTGTGGCACTTTGCAATGCCGGTGGCGTTCATTCTGGCTGCTGATGTTGAACTGGTCGTCCAGTACCACAGTTTCTAGTTGATTAAAAGGACTTAATAACTGTCCTATGCCTAGTACCTACATTGTATGTGAGTTCGGGAACGGTAGGCACTCATTCTTGCAGTTGGTCTTTAATTGTCAACACATGCTGACCAGATCCAAGAGACAAGCAGGGACATGATATAGTGTCTTATTCACAATATTTTAAAGCCTTGAGTTTCCACTCTCCATTCTCAGTGCTCTTTAGTGACCTTAATGGGCAAAAGGTTGGAGATTCATGCAGAAAATCTAATTAGATAATAATAATTATGGCCTTGTAATAAATTGTTTGACCTATTTTATAATGGCTACTGTTAAACAATGATGAGAGGTTCAATTTATGTGATGATTTCTGAGAATCCTTATCACATCTAACCATGCCTGACGTCTTTCAACTCTTATTTGTTCCTATGTGCAGGCTCGTGATTATAAAGCAGCATCCTAAGAGTAATCAATATTTTTATTCTCGTAATGTCTAAACATTACAAAAAAGCAGCAACCACGACAATTTATAATTTGCATCGTCGTTTTCAGTTTTCTGCTCTCTAAGATCAAGGCCTTGTTTTGTGCTTTTTAATGCAATTACAGAGATGCAGTTCCATACAAACATTTAAATATTAAATTCTATAATGCCAGAAACATTCATAAAACCCATCTATACATCTGTGCAAGCGTTAATGGAGTAGTGAGAACCTGACGATTGTCTCTTTTACAAAAAGAAACTTAAAGTCATGGGAAAAATTAGCACACCCCAATACGTTCTCAGTACTTTATGAAGGAATTTAACTATACACCGCCATCCAGGGTTGTGCGGGTGTTGGTACCTATCTCCAGCCCCACCTCTCTGGAGCTAGGCACACCCTAGACAAGTTGCCAGTCCATCACACGGCAACACAGAGACACGCAATCATGCACACTCACACCTAAGGGGAATTTAGAGGAACCAGTTCACCAAACAGTCATGTTTTTGGTCTGTGGGAGAGAACCCATGCATGCACCTGGAGAACTTACAAACTCCATGCAGAAAGACCCCAGGACGGGGTTTGAACATAAATGTATCTAATGTCCTATTAAAAGAAAGTGAGTTCACTACCCTTGAACAACTAATGTGAACCTTGTTTTACTCATTAAACAAAATACACCAATAAAAATGTGTTTTCTAGCTGAAGAATAAGTTACAACACATAACACCCTTGTTATGATGGTCAGGATTTGGGGGGTTTTGTGTTTGTGCCTGCTTTTGTTCACCTTTTAGTGCTCATTAGTTGTTTTGGAGTTTTCTCTATTAAGTTTCCCAGTTTTTCCTATGTTTTTTTTTTTGTATATTTGGGTTTCTTTGTATTTTTCATCAATTCCCTCCATGTTAATTAGGCATTCCACTCCACTGTCTGCTCATGTAATTCACCTGTGTTTGCTCATTATCTCTCATGCCGCTCACCTGCTATTCCTCTTTACATAGGCCCCGATTTGTTATTGTCTCATTGCTGGATTGTATGTTTCTGGTTATGCCTCACTTGCTCACGTTCTTGCTTTGCCCTTGTTCCATGTCTCATGTTCCTCAGATCTGCTCAGTAAGTTTCGGCAATACATTTCTTTCTATTTTCCTTACATAATTATTTTTTTTAAATGTCTTCATTGACAGCAAAGTGGAACCGAAGTCGAATTCCTTGTTTGTGTCACAACTTGCAGATTAAAGCTGATTCTAATTCAGATTCTGATGAAAGCATATTCATCTGTTTGAGTTGCCTTGTCAAAGTCCAGACCTAAATCCAATTGATAATCTGGAGCAGGAATTGAAAATTGATGTTCACAGACACTCTCCATTCAATATAACTGAGCTTGAGTTCTTTTCAGAAGTAGTATAGGTACAAATTTTAATTTATAGATGTGGAAAGCTGATAGAGGCACACTAAAAGACTTTCAGCTGTATCAATCAATCAATCAATCAATCAATCAATCAATCAATCAATCATTACTTATGGACTACTTTACACTACCACAGTGACCAATGTGTGGTGCACGTTCATTGATTAAAATACAATTAAAAAAGCCAATAAGACCAATAACACAGAAATACATTAAGTAAAACAAACATCAAAAATAAAGTAAAATAAAATAAAAGACTAGTAATAAGAACAGCCTGACATTTCTACTCAAGTGAAATAAAAGCCAAGTTAAAAAGATGGGTCTTCAAAGGGACTTCAAAGTATTCAAGGTATTAGCCATCTGTACAGTAACAGTAAGACTACAGTAAGATGGAGAGGAAACTGTAACCGCAGTAAAAGGTACTTCTACAAAGCATTGGCTCTGAGGGGCTAAATACTAAGCATGCCACACTTTTCAGATATTTTTGTAAAAGAAAAACAAAGTTTTTCTTGCACTCCACAATTAGGCACTCCTTTGTGCTGGTCTATCACATAAAATCCTAATAAAATACATTAAGACCTGTGACTAACATTTACCGTTTGTAATATACTTAGACTTCACCACTGCTACTGTATGTGCAGACACATTTAGACACATTAGGCAACAAACAAAGTTTGTATTTTAAGCTGGGAGTGGTAATTTTCCAAGAGGTCTGTTTTTTCAGACAGCCTTTACACAGTTAAAATGGAAGAGTGCAAAAAGGCAATCATTCAGCGATGGCACCAATATGTTCTGTCGTTATCCAAATAATGGGAAGCCACTATGAAACCACCTCCAACAAGGTAATGAGATTCAGCTAAAATGTGTGCAATTTGTCTGTCTTCCTGTCAGGAAAATGACACAAAAAAACTATTGAATAAAAGTAAAGCAACCTCGTGTTGGGATGAAGTGTGGGTAAACTGAGGAAAACTCATTTATTTGGGTCCAACTTAATGTCACAGTCCATAAAATTTGCACACAAGGCTAAAAAAATATTTTCTTGGAGGGCCTCTTTTTTGTTATTTACAGTTTTAAAAAGACATTTTTGGCTTATCACCTTCTGTTTAGTTTTAAATGTCTTCCTTCTCACAGAATAGTAAATATTGTTCCTTCTAAGGTGAACCTTTTGCTCTTGCCTAAGGCGGCAAGTCCCCTCATGTATTAAACATACACAAATACACAATACACAAATATTGTATTCTTACATATGGTCTCCCGAAATGGTAAGACATAGTGACAGGGAAATAAAATTGCATCAGTCATGCACGAAAATCATAATTAATTCTGTATTACTTGAAAGTCATGACTTTGATGTTGAAAGTAGAAAGGAAAATCTGAAGAACAGACATTTACAAGATGGGGGCTTAAGGTAGGAACACAGAATTCCCTCATGGTAAACAAAACGGAGGACATGTTCTTACATCTAGATTTACCGTTGCAATGGTCATTAAAATACAGCAACACAAACGCATACATATCCGATTTGTGTTTTGTACAATCCAAAAAGTAAAGAGGCTTAAATGGGAGGCAACCGGACTTCCGTTCAGTTCTTTCTGAAAACGTATCGCCACCTATCCAGGAGTCTTTGTCAGTTCTGGTGGTTCACACTTGAGCAGCCTGCAGTTGGAGCGCTGCTGTTTTTAAGGACACGGAGGCCCATCATCCTAGGTGCATTCTAAGTCAGATGCAAATCAATGACCCCCCGCCACTTTTAGAAGCTATTGCTTGGTGTGAGTGGAGATTTCTTTGGAGGACCGAGCTGTAAACACTGGCTTTTCTCTTTTGACCAAGATGGCTTCTTTCACCCCTCTTTCAAACTATCTGTTCTCCCTGTCCAAAGTCTGGACATCGTCATCAAAAGTGTGTGTATAATCCAAGCCAATAAGTAAGCTACTGAAATGTGCAATTTTCTCTATATAAAACAGGCACACAAAGATATTATTTGCCTTTAAGTGAAAACAGTTCAGAGATGTTTTTACCCATACAACCCATACAACAAGAAATGGGGAAAAAATTCCTACCAGACTTACAGAAAGTTATGAAAACAGGGGCAAACAGGCAGGGCATTCAGAATGTTAGTAGATCCAAAACTAAACTTAGATTTGTAAGTAAGGACATCAGTGTTTGGTTGCTTTGATTATGTATTTGTTGCAACAATGCTTCTTGGCATTAAATCTCATACCGTTGGACAGCCTGTTTATTTCTCTTTAAATGTCTGGCACAACATTTGGAGGGAAAATACATTTGTGGGTTGAGCAGCAGAGTTGAGTGTGTGGGATGTGTGTATGAAAAACTTGCCAAATCCTCTCTGTCAACGCCAAACAGCTTATTCTGCTATTGACTTTTGTTTGGTATCATTTGTTGGACTGCATGTCAGAAGTTTGAACAAACAAGCCAAACTGGCAGTTTAATAATGTTTCTATTTAACAGTCAGCGGCCGCAGTAGTCCCTGGAAGAACCATGCACAGCCACACCAGTCTAGTCGCTCCTTCGCATGCTGATTTAAGGCTGTCACTCTATGAATTAGCATTCTGTTCTCCAAGTCATCCCCATCACTTTGACCTTATGATCTGGGTGCCTTAGGCAGAATCCAGCCTCAACACTGAACATAATATTCTTCCATGTGTTCAGGTTCCAATGCAACAGTTGCTTCTCTAAAGTTTTTGTCTTTCTGTGTCATCATTGTGATCAAAACTAGGATTAAATTGGTCGGGATTGGTTGCATTAAACTGACCAATTTACCAGCAATTACATTTTTAAGGTCAAATTTAATAATCTATAAACATCTGTGTTCAATATAGTTTTAATATAATCAAAGAGACTAACTACAGATCCACCACGTTACCCAGTGGTGTTCACCAGCAAAACCAAGGAGAGGCTTGTGGATTTCGGGAGGTCCAGGAGGACAGAACACGCCCTGCTCCTGACAACCAGAGAGGCAGTGGAGCGTGGTGATAGCATCAAGTTCCTAGGCTTTCACATTTTCTCTGACCTTTACTGGACTTGGAACATCTTGACCTAGGTGACGAAGGCTCAACAGAGGTTCTTCTCCAAGAAGCTGAAAAGGGCCGGACAGTCCTCCAGAGTGTTTGTGAAGTTTTACAGTCCAACAGAGAGCATTCTGTGTCTAAAACAGTGTGGTGCAGGAGCTGCACAGCACTGGAAAGAAAGGGCTTGGACATAACAGTGCAGGATAATGTAGGATGTCCTCTTCCCTGATCTGGACTCCATATACGCTGGACAAGTTCTCAAGACAGCCAGGATCATTGCTGTTGATCCCTCCCAACCAGTCCACAGCCTGTTTGTCTTCAGGAAAGTGGTTCAGAACCATCAGAACAATGGCTAACAGTACTCTGAGATGCCATTCCTCCTCCAGGCTATAGGTGTTAATAAAAACGGGGTATATTTACATCCAAGGTTCTTTAATAGTATGAATTTATTTCTTCAGTAAATTGTAAAGTTGCTTAAGATAAGAAAGGTCAAACATAAAAGTACATATCTGTGATACCACCACAAGTTATTTAAGTCATCTTGAGATAAAAAAAGCATATTTTCTACTGATCTTTCTCCCATAATTTTCTGATGACAATTCTTTCTTCCTGAAATTTTGTTATTCAGATACTTTTTTATGATATCCTGCATGCGAGATCAAATTTTGAGCCACTTTCTGATCGATGGAGACTCATTCTTGTTTTATCTGTGCCTGGGTTGTCAGATTATAATTTCTTTGTCCACTTGTGTATTGAGGTTTGACCAGAGGTTCTAGATAGAATTTTCATATATCTGGAGGTTTTTTTGGCCATGGAACCAAAAAAATAAGTCTTGGTGCCAGAACTAGTTTGTTATCAATTATGCATTGATATGCAGTGTTCAATCATGCTGGGAAACCTACATATTATCACCAAAAACGTCCTAGATTGCTGGGTGAAGTTGCTTTTGGACAATGTTTTGATCCCACTCTTTATTTGTGACAGTGCATGATTAAAGAGGTTGAGAAGAAACCCTACACCTGGATGTTATCAGGTTGCTTTAGCACACAGGATACATAAGCCCCATTTCCACTACCCTTGTTAAACCGATCCATGCCGAGCTCGGACCGAGCTTGGATCAGTTAACCATGCCGAGCTTGGTTCTGACGACCATTTACACATCACGTAGCACGGTTCCTCGCCTCCTAGTGACGATCTACGGTACTACTGCTCTATAGGATTGAAGGAGGGACTCAAGCAAATAAAAATGGCGGCGCCCATAACATTCAGGAAGTTATGCTTGGTTATAATTATGATATTTCGTTGTTTGCTGAGAGTTAGGCAAAGAAGGCAACATTTGGTGAATTTACTTGACGGAGTCGGCTTTTGGGAAGTGGATAAGACAAACGAACACTGCTAAGCAGAATCATCACTGGAAACCGCGTGGCATGGTAAGGAAGCTAGTATTTTTATGAATTTGTTATGAATCTCTGAAACCGCAAAATTAGTCAGCTGACTGTAAGGAGATGACGCGGTCTGCTCATGCGCTTTTTGTTATCAGAGAACCGTGCCACTGAAAAACCGGGCCGAGCTCACCCATCGAACTGGTCTAGATTTAGCGCGGTCCGGTTGTGTCTGGCACAGTTCACTTCAGTTTGCGATCCTTTTACACTCAAAAGTTATCTCAGTTACCGAGCTCGGACCGGTCTCGGCACGGTTAAAAAAGGGTTGTGTAAACGGGGTAATAGTAGCTGTCACATTTTCTTCTCAGGCTATTCAAAGAAGAAGGATCTTTAACAGTGTTTCTGTAGTCTTTTGCTGTTGTTGTTATCTGACTGACAGATTCCAGTTTGTTCATATTAATCTTCTTTAAACTCCAGGGTCACTTGTGAAGTACCACAGGGTTCAGTCCTTGGGACAATTCTATTTACTATATATGCTTCTGAATGGTAAAATGATCAGAAAGTATGGGATTATTTTCCACTGTTATGCTGATGACATTCAGTTATATTTATCCATAAATCCTGAGGAATCAATAACTTTGACTACAGGCTAGAGATCAGCCAATACATTTTTTTAAGGCTGATACCAATTATTTTGACATCAGGCAAACCAATACATGATACGTGGGGCCGATTTTTTTGGATGACACAATGATAAATGTTACACAAGTGTGAATTTAAACCATAAAGAAACATTCATTAAAAGTAGCATAGTTCCAGAGTTTTTGCAAAAGTCCCCCCTCCCCTGCCCATACATTGAGATGAAACCAGTGTTGTGCATGGGAGAAAAGGAATAGCAACTGCTGCTGCGACTGCACAGGTGTCACGTCTTCTGAGATAAACCAGCTATAAATATTGAAGTTAGCCAGTGTTCTCTCGCTAATGCATCAATGGCGATGGAGACTCAACAATGTAGCCAGGTGAGAGAGAGCATGCCCCGTGTCACAGAGAACACAACCCTGATCACTCTCCCATGAACTAACTAATGGAGCCTACAGAGCAGCGGCCCTCAAACTGGGGTCCCCGGACCCACAGGGGTCCGCAGACCACCGGTTGGGGGTCTGTGAAATGCATGTTGTTGGGCCTGAGGAGGCACTGCTGAGGAAGCGTCAGGATTGAGCTAAGTAATACAATTGACAAATATTTAACTCTATTCACTTCATCAAGTAAGGTAAAAGCCAAATCAGATAAAATTAGGAAGTATTACAATAGTTACATCGAGTTTGGCTTTATCAAGAATGAGGATCTAATCTCCACCAAATCTCTAATATTAAGTTTATTTATATATATTTTTAAAATCATACATAATTCCAAATGCATTTAACAGTACAAAAGGCTGTTTAAAAATACTATCAGCATGAGGAATCTAAAGGGGTCATTGGAAAAAATTTACCACTGCTATGTTTGAGAACCCCTGCTGTAGAGGCAACTGCAGTAAATAGATTTTACATGTCAGGCATATATGATAAAGAAAAAAAACAACTTCTAAATTACGCTAAGCTCCTTTAAAAAGACACAAAACATTAACAATGGATAAAAAAACAATGTAGAACATTTAAATATATAACAAAAAAAACATTTAATTGTGCACTTCATGTATCAGAATGAGGTCTTTGTTGTGCAAATCACCTTCCTAGTAACATTTGTTATTTATATGCTTGGTGCTATATAAATACAATTGAATAGAATACTTCCCAAAGAATTTTTGGCCATCGTTAATGTTTTTCAAGCGATTATGGAGCTGAATACATTGTCACTTCCTTGTCAATCAACTGTTGCCATTGCTGAAGAAGCCTGACACTGACGGCAACATAATTCTGTGAAGTACTCCTCAGAAAATTCTCCATCAACACACTTGATGTCCATGGGCATTTTTTTTTATGGTAAGGTTTGCCGGTTCTGTTCTTTACATATCCTTTGACACTAACCCCTGTTGACACAAGTAGACAACGATTTAAGTCCCACCTGGCCCTTTTTTTTTACAGCAATCAATTTGCTGATTAGATTGACGGATTTCCTTATTTCAGTTTAAAGTCCTTTAAATGAGATGCCACAGAAACTACAGTGGTGACCGGCGTTATTTGCAGATGCTTGCATGATGTGTTCCCCCTTTCCCACCTTTTGCTAAGCACTGCCAGTCAAAAGACTGAAACAATCCTCAGATAGTTTACCTTTGCTTAAAAGGAATATATTATCAGCTAACACATTTGACGTGTGTAAGTGGAAGCAAAGTGTGTGTGTAGATGGATAGCAGTACAAAAAGATGTGACCACTACAGTGGAAAAACACTTGAGCACTTCATGCTCCCCTCCTGGACTCTGCTATCCTACAACTGTGGCATTTGAGTAAAATGTCAGAAAAATATTATTCTGCATCAGAGAAAATGAGAGATCATTGTAGGGTACAAACATTATTTTTCAGCTTAACTTTTCTGCTTTAAATCCCTAAAATGTGCTCTACTGATGAGTTACCTGGAGCACAACAACTAAATGCATCAATCACGCTAATAAAAAGCTAAAAAATAATTGATTCATCGGAACGTTAATTCATTTCACTTATTCAGTTGAAAAGGTTAAACTGATTGAGTATATAGCTTCATTCTGCAGAGAGAGAGAGAGAGAGAGAGAGAGAGAGAGAGAGAGAGAGAGAGAGAGAGAGAGAGATGTCAAGTGTTTATTTCTATCTATATTTTGTTTTTGGAATTGTGTATTTTATGCGCATGGTTTCTATTTTAATTGTTGTTTTCAATGTTGCTTTTTTGGTTAGTCTCCATTTAGCTGTCTCTTTACTGTTAATACACTGAAAGTTCCCCACTGAGGGACTAATAAAGGTCTATTATTTTTTTCTATTGATTTTGGCTTATAGTCAATGAAATCCCGCAATATAGTTCCTCAGAAAATCAAAACATTGCATAAGACCAATATGAAAAATGATCTTCAATGTAGAACGGTCGTGTAGATGGTCAGCAATGTTGAGTGAAATGAAAAAAAGCATGGTAGAAAAAGGTGCACAAGCAATAGGGATAATAAGGGATAAGCACTGCCCATTTAATGATTTGGATGATGTTCTAATGGTATTTACTACAGTTGGAGTATTTAAAAGGAATCCCAACTTCTGAATTAGAGACGTCAAAAATGTCTTCTCAGCTAAGGAGACAAATGACTGGACTGTTGCTCAGTGGTGCTCTTTTCAGAGGAAAGCAACTTTTGCAATCAATTTGAAAATCAGAGGTCCCAGAGTCTGCAGGAAGAGCAGAGAGGCATATCGTCCAAGTTGCTCGAGGTCCAGTGTGAAGTTTCCACAGCCAGTGGTGATTTGGGGAGCCAAGTCACCTGCTGGGGCTTTATTAGGTTCAAAGCCACTGCAGCTGTATACCAACACAGTTTAGTTGCAGTGGCTTTCAACCCTGGTCCTCGGACCCACTGTCCTGCATATTCTACGTGATTCCCTTCCTCCACACATCTGTCTTAAGTAAACTGATGACGAAGAGGCCTCTGCAGCCCTTGATGGCTGCTGAGGAAGTAATGTAATCATTTGATTCAGGTGTGCAGGAGCAGAGACACATCTAAAGCATGTAGGACAGTCAGTCCCGAGGACTGGAATTGAAAACCACTGGTTTGGAGCACTTCAGGCTTTGCTCTGGTGACACGCTTTATAGAGATGCAGATTTAATTTCCAGCCGGAAAGGAAATCTGCATCTCTATGAAGCTTTTCACCAGAAGGAAGCATGAAGTGCTCTAAACTGTCCTTGTATGTTTTATAGAGGTGCAGATTTTCCAGCAGGACTTAGGCCCTGCCCATACTAACACGATTAACAGACTGGCCTCACCTAAACCCCGCAGAGTACCTATGGAGTATTGTCAAGACAAAGAAGAGACACAACAGACACAGCAAGTTTAAGGCTGTTATTAAAGCACCCTGAGCTTCCTTAACACCATCTATGCACTAATTCATGCAAAAGGAGCCCAGGCCAACTACTGAGTTGCATCATTGATCTTTTCCTTCTGCCAAACTTTACATTGACACACATGTATTGCAACCCACCTCTGAACGACCCACTACTCTTGCAATAACCTTTTGTGGCTTACCCATCTTGTCAACGCAGCCGTGTTTCCATCAACGTCAATGTCTCCATCAAGCTACAATAATCGAATTTTACAGACACAAACTATTAAAATATATCACTCACTATTGAATAAATCAATTGGACTTTTTCACTTGATTTACAGAAATAAACTTTTTGGTGATATTTATCATATTCCTAATTTTTAGATGCACCTGCAAGTAGAACGGATACATCTTAGCAAAACAGGATTTTTTTTCTTCTGAATACACTGAAATGCAACTGAGAGGTAAGGCTGCTGAGGGGGAAAACAAGGATCTAGAGGTAAATGAGGTGTGATGGCAAGTATATGTGAATGGAAGATGATGAACACAATGTGAACATGGGTGCTATAAATAAAACCCTGAAGTCCTCCAAGCAATGGTTACACCGCCACTTCCATCACCTCCAATAACCGCTCTGCAAACACACCCAAGGATCCCCAGCACCATAACAACAGCCATTGTCCCCCCTCCAAAATGCTAATCTAATTGAATCATTCAGAATGTCCTCAATAAAAATGAGAATTTTAACCCACTTCAGCTACATTTGGGGGATTTGTTTGTGTGACAGTGACAGCAAGGGGTTGTCCACATTGATTTTAGATGATTGGAAACTCCTGAGTGCTCAGCCACCGGCTCGCCGACGCCTCCACATGACAGCACCTTTAAATTAGGACACATCGGTTCAGTATGGATTTTTGCGTAGAGGGGGCTGTAATAACAACTTACCGAACATCTGCACACTGGGTTCCCACAGGAGGCTGCACCGAACGAAGCAGGACCTTTACTCAACGCAGATTGATTAGCTGATCATTAAATGTGCCTGGATGTAAGGGCACGACTCAGCATTTTCGCTGCTTTTTGAGGTAGTTATTCCTTTAGTTTTCTTTCCTATTATTTTCTTGCTAGAGAAGGAAAACTGAATACTGAATTATAAAAAAATAGAAGCGAAGAAATGAAGA
This sequence comes from Fundulus diaphanus, assembly GCA_037039145.1. Classification (NCBI taxonomy): domain Eukaryota; kingdom Metazoa; phylum Chordata; class Actinopteri; order Cyprinodontiformes; family Fundulidae; genus Fundulus; species Fundulus diaphanus. Next base: position 7,629,240 of record CM073141.1, on the reverse strand, counting down.
TGAGGAAAATTTTAAAAGTAAATGGGAAGGAGAGGGGGCATGAACGTTCACTATAAATAAAATATTGCAACCACGGGCATACACTAAAATTAACTATGGCCACCCTTACAACAGATCTCATCATATGAGGTAAGCCAGACACATCTGTTTACCTGGTTTCCTTCATCTCAGTATAGTGTGACCTAGCTTTAGCCAGACGCTTCCAGAGATTTCATATTCAGGTCCTTCTTCTCATCTGAATCAAACCAGACCAGAACTACTGACTTCTAACGATTACCATGAACCAAATCAAAATAAGTGCCATAGAAATGAGGGAAATTAATACAGACATTAAAAACAGGTAATGCAAAGAGATTTGAAGGACTTAATAGATAGGGTTTGCTTGAATTAAAAATGTATTTCTATATTTTAGAGGTATGTTATCTAATACCATACCATCTTTATTTATAAAGTGCTTAACAACAGCCAACAGCTGAAACAATGTGCTGTGCATTGCTACAAGCTACAAGACATCCATTAAGAAAATAAAATAAAATAATAAAAGAAACAATAAAACCAATTAAAAATGATAAGTAAGTCTCATTAGGAGTAAAAGTCAAAGAATAATAGTGGGTTTTAAGACGAGTTTTAAAATCTGGGCAGTGTAATGTAGAAGCTATTGCTGTTGTATTAGATCTACAATTAGCAAAAAGTATATTTGCCTATTTAAAAACATATTATACGCAGATGTACACAAAAGAGTTCATAACCCTTTAACTTTTCACATGTTGCCACATTAAAACTACTGTCTTCCCTGTATTTTAGTGGAGTTTCTTGCGATAGCCCAAAACATAGTAGTTCATAAATTTAAAATGGAAGAAAAAAAGGGAAAGAGTATTTGCACAAATGGAAACCTACCAAGACATGACCGTCCAGCTAATCTGCCAGGCTGAGAAAGGAGAGTATTAATCAGAGAACCAGCCAAGACACCCATAGTAACTTGAGCTATTTGCCACAGAAAGAACAGGATGCTTTATTCAGGAGAGTGAGCCAGTTGCACGCTATTGCTGCAGAGCATTGTGCCAAGGGCACTATGTCAGAGCTACACAGGCCTTCTTTGCCCTTTTTTGGCAAAAGAAAACAATACACTTGTTAAAGATAGGGAAGAATATTTTAAAAATTACAACAAAAGCTAGATATGCATTAATTATCAGAAGTTAAAAGAATTTAACAAAAACAAATATGCACTCAATAGTCTAAATAAACGCTGCAACCGTAATGTTACAGCCTAATTAGCGATGGATTACCTGTTAACAGTAGCAAACACTGTGTTGCTCTGTATCCAGCAGAATGGCGTAACTTAATGAAGAATAAACATGTGAAACAGTAGTTTAAGGAAAACTAGAGGCTTTTATTACATACAGAAAAGAAAACATAAAATGGGATTTGCATCTGTTGTGAGCAATAAATATCAATTAAAACCCGACGCTGCTGTGCTCCACTTTCCTCAGGGCCCAATTACTCCCAAGAGTAAAGTTAGACTCAGAGCGTACACATTGAATGTCAACGAGAATTGGCTCGAAAATGAGGAACACATGAAATGTTATTACATAGGATGCATAGGCATATCTTTTTGCTCAGTTACACCCTTTCAGGTCAGCTTCCAGAGGCAAACATTCTAAAATCACTAGAAAAGTGAGGCGGCTCTTCCCCTCAGGATAGAGTGCACTCTGGCACACCGAACAAAGTCAGCTGTCATTCTCTTTGGCCAAGCGTCAGCTTGGTATTTCATCTGAAACCACGCCGCTCTGAGCACTGATGCAAAAGCAGAGTGCCCATGTCGATTGGCCAACTGTGGTACGCCACAACTTGGGTCACTTCAGAGAAATGAAAAGTGTCCAAAAAAACGAAATATGCTCCCTATTTCTCATTAAATTGCCTGCATTACCAGTGGGCAATACATATTATAAGGGGAGAGGTGATTTGGTAGGTCTTAAATGTGACTGGCATAATGCTAAAATTAAATTTCATGTACTCACTGCCTCATATAAGATTGTGACACTATGACACTATGACTATCTACTATCCCATGGATATGATGTTTGTATTTTGACTATTTCTCTGCTGTTAGGTTTCTGAGATCATGTTTTCTTTAGGTATTTCCTTACTCTTAATATACTAAAGGGGTTTAAGTTTTTGGGTTTCTGTTTTTTTCCCGTTTGTCTAGTTGCTACCATTTTAGTTCATAGTTGTGTGGATTATCACCTTAGTTCATCCGTTGTACATTTTGTATTGTTTTCTGTCAGATACGTTCCCAAGTTTCTTTGTGTTGTCAAATGCAGCAGGTATTCATTCTGCCAGCTGCTCCACATCTCTTCTGATTGTGCTCCCTTTATTTAGTCCCAGCTGTTCCTCATTTCTCCTGGTTAGCTATTCTGTTTGCTGTCATTTCTTTACCCTGCCTGAGTATATTTTCCCCCTGATTCTCTCTGTTCCTCGCTGGTTTCTTCCGTTGACTTTATGCTTTCTGTTCCCTGTTGCTCTGGTGCCTCTGTTCCATGCTCAGTCTGTTTTCTTGTGTTTATTGAACTATTCCATGCCAGTTCCATTTCCTGTACTTCCTGCCTGTTCTCCTTGTGTAAGACTTTTTTGTAAGTTTATTTTTTAAACTTTCTTGTCTGAACTGCAGTCTGAGCTTGGGTCCTCCTTGAACTGACATGGTTATGTAAAGCCTACAGATGCCTGTTAAAAGTGCAGGTTTCCGTCATGACAAACCATTTTAAACCTATTTCCTTTATAATGTGACTTATAACATGTACAATCTAACTGAAAAAAAAAGAAAATCCTTTAGGCAGGGAATAAACAATAACAAACTTATTGCAGTTTTAAATCCTCTTTAAAAGTCTTTATATGGCAGGTGCTTGGCAAAATCTTTCAGTTTGCAAAACAATCCCTTGTGCAAAGCCCTCTTCAGATTGCCCCCTAGGAAACGTGACAGTCTGTATATATATGTATATATGTGTGTGTATATATATATATATATATATATATATATATATATATATATATATATATATATATATATATATATATATATATACTGTATTTTTTCAATTGTTTTCCCCCCTGTGGTAATGATTAGACACAACTGCTTAAGACGGTGATAGACTGGCATCCTGTCCAGGTTGTACCCCATCTCTCACCTAATGACTGCTGGCTATAGGCACCAGGCCCCCGTGATCCTGCATGGATAAGCGGGTATAGAATAGGGTTGGATGGATGATAAAGAACAAGAATGTCAAATTATTTTTACCAAAGGACTGTAAGAGTAACTGTGATTGCTGTTGGGGGCCAATTGTTCCAAAAATATATTTGATTATAAACTCAAACTATGTTTTTTATTTGCTGCAGCAGACAGATTAGAGATGCATGTCATGGAGCAATTTTCAATCAGTAAATATTAAAATTAATATTACATTTGTAGACCTATCAAGACATTGCCATTCACCTACATCAACAGACTTTACAAGAAGAGAAGAAATTAAAGAACCAGCAAAGAGAGCCATCGTGAATCTGGATGACAAAGCCATAAGAAGTCCGGGTAGCAGGTTTACAATTAAATGGCAAAGCATATTCACAAGTTCAAATGGCCTAAATCCAATCTCGAATTTGTGGCAAGACTGAAGACTGATGTTCGCTAACACATACAGGTTGACAGTAATGGAGCCATTTCGCAAAAACGAATATGCAAAATCCCCTGTGTCTAGATGCCCAGAAGAAGTAGAGCCATATTCTACAGGACATGCACTTTAAAAAACAGCAAAATGTTTACAAATTGACTTTTGCAAGGAACTGAAAAAAAACACACACAAAATATCTTAAGCCTAAATGGGGCCTATGCCTACTTAACCCTTTAAGACCTAATGTGTTGGTGCCGACACATTTTTGCAAGCCACGTTTGCCGTACCGTAATGTCGCCATACTTTGTGCAATCTGAAAAATTCCAACGGTTTCTGAAAGGGAAGACATTGCGCTTTAAAGCCAATATTAAGTTATTACAATAATTTCAGTTCTGCTGTTGCAGGAGGCCTGTGAAAACTTGCACAAAAATTCAGAAAGGATTTTGAGACCAACAAAGAAGTTGAAGGAGCCGCTTCTGGTGGAGAAAGGTAACATTTGCTTTAATTTGCAAGTTGAATTGTCAATGAAACAAGAGCTTCATTCAGCAGAATGAAGCTCTATTGTATCTTTTTTACTTAGTATATCACATTATATGTGTAATGTTTTTATTTCGAATTGTGACTTTTAGCACATCCTACCAAGTCAGTGAGATTGCATATTACATGCATGTCTGGGATTCGTTTGACTTAAATCAAGTGTGCATTCCGCGTGTGCATTTCCAGCTGAATATCCTTCCTATTCTCTTTTAGTGAGGATCAGCTATCCAAAAGTGGAGGAGCTGGCAAAGCCCACAAGCAGGGAGTGAGAGAAAGCGGTACTGGAGATGCTGGTGGTGATGCTGGGAGAGACAGAAGCCGCTCACCACATCATGCAAGATGGAGAACCGAAACAGAGGCTAATAGTGTTCCTTCTCTACCACAGTTTGCTCCAGAACGCAGACCTGATAAAAGAAGACCATTGCCTGGAAGTGAAAGGGGTAGGATGTAGGCCCCTGTCTGCAGCTGGGCAGAAACTGCTACTGGTGGTACCACCAAAACTCAGAGGGGAAGGAAACGGCTGTACATAGTTTTCTTTTTAGTTTCTTCACTTTCCAAACAGAGTGTAAATGTTGTGTTTTAAATATTTTCAATACTGTCTAAATATCTGATTCAGAAGGCAAAATAATTTTGCTGTGTACATCTATTGTATTTGTTCATCACTAAATATCTAAAAACAATTTCCCATTTTTGTTTTTCTTCATCTTAAATTGATAAAACTCTAATAATAGTCTGTTAATTGTAACTGGTATATCTTAAAAGTTCCAGTTGTTATAGAAAAATTGGCAAAAATGATTTACTCATAGGACATTTAATGGCCATTCTACTGTACAGTTAAAATAAACAAAAATATCCAGGCACAGATTTTGTGGCATATGCCTTAAAGGGTTTGATATCAAGGGTATGTCCATGTTTCTTTTTTTATTTCTACTTTGGAAGACATAAAACATCATGTAATATTTATCAATACTAATAACTAAAAGTAGTTTCATTTATTCTTTTTTTTAACGGCTGAACATTTAAAGCTGAAATGTGTCTTTAATTAACAACATTTTAGAAAATGTAGTAAAAACTGATCAGGTATGCAAATGTAAATAATGTAACTTAGCAGACAAGTGAGCTTTATTACATACCTACGTGTTTATCATAACACCATTTACTGCTGCTACCTGCTACTAAAGTTCTCCTACCTCTGACAAACGCCAAGAGATTTCAAATGTGTGATACGTGTAAAGAGTTAGATCAGCAAAAATCCAGGGTACTCCAGCATGTGATATACTGCATTATTGAGCGGCTTCATTCAGCTTCAACACGGATAGAATCTGAGAACAAAATCCAGGCATGACATATGGGAAGTCACCAGGGCCAGCTGAAATTAAGTACCTTTTATACACTCATATTCATTATTTTATGTCCATAAATTTAACTGTAGTTTACAGTAAACGCATAAGGCAGGATGAAGCAGCTGATTTATGATAAAAGCTGCTTTTATTACGACTCGGGCTGCACATCCAGGAAGGAGCAGCGAGCCCTAAATATATGATGTACCGAACATCAGAAACAAGATCGGAAAAATGGAGCATGACTGGTTAATCACTGCAGGAATGGCAAAAATACAGCTTAAATGGGGCAGGAGCCATTAAAAATTTAAATGAAATGAGAAGTCAATTCTGTCTTTAGCTCTTTCTTTTTGGAGCAGTGGAGGAACATAGCAACCATGGTCAACTAAATCTGCTCAGGCAGAACCCCAAGAAGGGAATGAGGACCGACAGAGCGGCTCCAGCTGGGACTTTACACGCAGCTTCGGGAAATACTCCAGGCTCCATAAAACTAACGTTTGTTTCATGTTCATGTATTTGTCATGAATAAAATTTTTCGAAAAGGACGAGTCAGTTGGAAGCTGAACTGTATTTTTTTTTTAAATTGTATTAGAATATATATTTCATCTATAAGGTTTCTTGTTCTTCCTGTTTTGTTCTGGACACTGGAAACGGTGAACCTGAAAACACCTTTAAAATGTTTTTCCACTCTTTTCCTGAATAAAACCATTCATGACATGCGGTTTCATGTCTTCAGTCACTTACTAATCAGAGGCCTAATTTATTGAAAAATTACAAGAAGAATATATATATAGATAGAGAGAGAGAGAGAGAGAGAGAGAGAGAGAGAGAGAGAGAGAGAGAGAGAGAGAGAGAGAGAGAATTATTTGAGAACAAAAACTGCTTTCTGGCTGTAACCAATGATCGAAACTGAACAGCTTAAAAAAATTTATGATTTAGTGATGGGAGCTGAATAAATCGTAGCATTGCAGGTTTTACACTAAATCTTTTGCACAAATCTGTTCAATTTAACTTTATAAAACCTATGCTAAGCCAAATAACTTTTGCTGTGTTTTTTTTTTTTTTTTTTTTTTTATAACAGCATGTAATTTGGCCTTTTTTCAACAAGTTAGTGGTAAATGTGCTAATGCATTACATTTGCACATTTCTATTTCTAAAATGTATGCTTTAACCCACTGTCTAAAAGATCCATCCATCATCACATGTCTGGGTAGGTTTCCTCTGGGCGCTCCGGTTTCCCCTACCACTGAGGTAGGCACTCAGTCGCAGCGGCTCAGGCTAACCATCCATCTGATCTACGAAATTTCATTGTACGTACCTTGTATGTATAATGACAAATAAAGCATCTTATTTTATATATCCATTTGATAATCTTCTTAAAAACTTAAAAATGAATGAACATAAACATTAACAGCCTAAAGAAAATATAGTAGTTGACAATTTCTATTGTTTGTCCCACCTTAATGAACATTTCTGTTTCAAATCAGCTAGTAAGTATAAGATGTATAAGATGCATCTTAATATTATTGGGTTGAACCCCCCAAGAGATACGTCAATCCTTCGTTGTATAGATCTAACTTTTTGTCGTAGATATTCTTCACACAGTTTTTGTCCAGACTGACATGATGACATCAGGCAATAGCTGCAGATTTGTCATATGCAAATGCATGATACAGATCCTTCCAATGGGTGCACTTACTGGATTGAGATCCGGTGACTTTGGAGGTCATTAGTACTGATTCAAAATGACAAATAAAGTCTGCAGTTAAGGCTGGTTCACACAGCAGGACTTTAACACAGTCAGACGATTTTCAAAGCCAGAGAGGCACCACACGTAACGATAACGGATCAAAACATTAACAATGAATTGGTCTATTGCAAGCTACATTTCTTTCATGTTAAAAAACTCCATTTGAGATTATTTGAGGGTCTTGACGACTTCTTCCAACTGAAAGTAGGGCTGTGTGAATTATAGCATTAGCTCTTTGTTCTTAGCTAACAAGAGTGGCACTTGGTGCAGCCTTCTGCTGCTGTAGCCCATACAAGGTTTATTATGTTGTTCAGAAATGATACTCTGCATACCTTAGTTGTAGAAATTGGCTACATTTGGAAGTACTGCTTTTCTATTGAATTAGTCTGTATATTGTTTTCCCATCCAAACAGCTGCCTCTCCATAGATATTTCCTCTGTTGTGGCTCATTCTCTTCAAACGAGGGAGATTGCTGAGCAATACTTAAATGAGCTAGTTGGCTCCAACAACCAGTCCCTTTCAAATTCTTGGTTTGAGCTTCCTCAAGCTTCACCAGACGATCCCACTAAAGTCACTAAATCACTAATTGCAATGAATTGCTGTAATCTGACTGGCTGGTTCAATATTTATGTTAATGAATAACTGAAATGGTGTAACTATTAAAATGGCTGGTAAGACTATACTTTGTGTCTGAAATACAAATAGCAGCCTGAGAGTTCACTGGATAGCTGTGGGTGAAACAAAGTAAGTAAACTGAAAGAAAAACACAACAGAAATAAATGCTACTTATGACAATTTCAGCATGCTTTCTCTGTAATCGTTTTCTGGACTGTTCATTTTAAGCCAGAAAAGCTCTGTCTTCAGTGATCTTTGCTGTTCTATTTGTAAACTACAGAAGGAAAATGGGGGTGGAGGGGGGACTCAAAGTTAATATGGCTTCAAACTGGCAACGGAAGTTCCCAAATGGAGTCGCTGCTCGATGTGAGTCACACCAACACCAGCACATAAAGCGGGGGCCAGAGAAGGATAGATGTATGAAACTTAACTCCAGCTATCCTTTTTTTTTAAATAAGAAGCTGGTGCTGGTGGATCATGGGTGAAAAAATGTATTCTAGTAGAATAAGGGCCAATTATTCACATATTTCACCAAATATTTTTTGTTGCATGCTTTTTCCACAGTTAAAAGTTATTTCCAAGCTCTAATTTTAACAAGACGGTTTGCTTGCATAGACTGTATGTTGTGCTTTTAAACTTTTTTATTATAAAACGGTTTTAAAAGGCCTATCACTTAAAATATTTTTGTTTTGTTTTATCTTATTTTGTAAAACCAAAATCCACACACCCTAGCCCTATCTTAAGGGAGACTAGAAGTTACTCAAACCAACTGTGTGTACAGAGAAGTGTATAAGAACGCCAGAAATAAGCAGTTTAGGCACATTAGGCTGGTATAAAATAATTTTGATGAAGTATTAGCAGTAGTTTTCAGGGGCTTTTTTTGTCAAATTATTTAAACTCGCTATTTGCTTAAGGAGCTAGCCTGCAGCTTGCCAACCAAGCGTTAGCCCAACAAGAGTGATGGCCGGTGCTCTTTTAGTTTCAGATGAATTTGTCTTTCAGCCAACCAAAATGATCACACTTAGCAACTAAGCTTTATTCTGTCCTGCCTTCCTGTTATCTGCAGAATCTCTTGCTCTCTCTTATTTTCTCACAGCCAGAAAGAACCACAGACACGGCTGGACATGTAGACATTAACATTTCTTATAAAAAGTTTCTTACATCTCTGAGCTATCTGTAACGTTTTTTTGAACACCTCACTGATTCTGAAAATAGCTCAATTTCACAGGCAACAACCACATCTACACTGAAAATTGTTATCAGCGTGACCTGTTAGCACTAACAAAGTTAACATACCCCTGGACAATTTGGTTTCGTAATTATGTTCAACAATGAAGTTTCTGTTAGTAATGGAGGATGGGATCTCAAAAGATAATGAAAAAATCTGAAATTACCAATTTTGATAAAGAAGAACTTTAAATGTATTCCTAATATAAGTAATCGCCAGTCTATTGAAAAACAAATTTGGAATTTGTAATAGTTTTCACAAACACAAAGAAATAAATTCTTTTGAGAAAACTGACCTTGCTTTAGTAAAAGAAAAAGCATACAAAGCAACATTAGACAAAAGTAAAAAGGATGAGTTCAAGCAAGGACAGAATCAAGGCTAAGGAAGGAACACCTCTTTCTATCCGACCCTTATCTGCAATGGATTATCTCCCAGGCTGATGACCCACTCTGTTTACTATCCAGCGGCACAAACAAATGTAAAAATGGGACATGATAAATTACTTTCTATAAAACAACCCTGGAAACCTAAAGTAGCAAATAATAAAACATTTTTAAATAATTTGTTACCCATCTGAACTCTCTCGCCTAGGATCACGGGTAGTGAAAGATTACTCATTTTAAAACATGAGAGAGGTAGGGTTAACCATGAACACATTATCAGTTGGACCTAGGTTTCACGTAAATGAAATTCATGCAAGTCCACGATCACACCTACAGTGATCTTTGTAGGAATAAAAGCTAAGACATTCATGTTTTTCAGCAGGGGAAAGCAGCCAGAGAAAACCCACATAAAAGAATACGCAAACCAGCCACACTTACTTCAAGGGTGGCCATCGTTGAGCATGACTCACTAGTTACTCATATAACCCATCATTAATGATAGGACACCAAATAAGAAAAAAAAAGCAGACTCGGTCCCGATAAAAATGATCTGCATGACAAACTTTGATGTGACACATGTCCTGTAAATTTCAATTCAAAAATAAACAAATTTATCAGGGGGAAAGTTCCCCAATGAAAGTGTAAAATCCTAGTGTGTACCCTCAAATTAATACTTGGTAGAAACAGAATGAGATTTAATTTCAGCAGTCTCTCTTCAGAAGTTCACAGATGTCATTAAAAATGAATCTGGTTAATCTAAAATAAAGTCCACTTGTTCTTGTAGGAATCTCCTGCAAGCCATAGCTTGCAGGGCCTTAAATAAACTCATTATACAATGTTATCCGTCAAGAGAAGAGAAATCAGCTGCAGGGTTACTTTTCTCAAGATGAACATGTTTTTTTTTGTGGGTAAAATAATGAGCAGTTCAAAATACCAATCAGTTTAGACCATAAATCAATCCAACCAAAATCTCAGAGCTGTCTGCTAGAAAGCTGAAATTTTCTATTTATTTTTCAGCCTCGCCTTGAATCAACACATACATCCAAATCAATTTCAGAATAAGTTTCTCAGAAGAAAAGCTTGGCTAACCTAGATGGTAACAAAACCTGAGTCTGACAGAAAATCTCTGGGGTCACCAAAGGCCCGTTTACACTACACTTTTTTAACCGAGCCGAGACCAGTCCGAGCTCGGTAACCGAGATAACTCTTGTGTGTAAATGGTCAGCAGACTGAACCGGACCACGCTAAACAAAACCTAAATGCAGACCAGTTCCTGAGTAGGTCTCAGCCTGGTTTTTTTTCTGGCCCGGTTATCTGATAAAGAGCGCATGAGCAGACCGCGTCATCCCCTTACAGTCAGCTGACTGTCAGCGGGTTTTCCGGCGTGTCTGGCTGCACGTCCCGATTCACACTCCATTCAGACAAATTTCAGACATTCATAAAAATACTAGCTTCCTTACCATGCCACACGGTTTCCAGAGATGATTCTGCTTAGCAGTGTGATGAACCTCAGCGTCTGTCGTTGTTTCCTGTGTCTGTAAATCCTTATTAGACGTTCGTGTGTCTTACGTCCCAAAAGCCGAGTCTGTCCAAGCTTAACTTCCTCAATGTTACGGGCGCCGCCGTTTTGATTTGCTCGGTCCCGCCTTCAATCCCAGAGAGCGGTAGTACCGCAGATGGCCACTAGGAGGCGAGGGGCAACCAAAGAACCAAGATAGCGTTGTGTGTAAACGGTCGTCAGAAACGAGGCTCGGCCTGGTTAACTGGTCCAAGCTCGGACTGGTCTCGGCCTGGATCGGTTTAACAAGGGTAGTGTAAACGGGGCTCAAGTGGCGCAGTTGGGGTGTGGGCTTGAATGACACTGACACCCCCCCCCCCCCCCCCCCAGCTTACTTCCGGCGGCGCCCCTGGCGGCAGCAGCCGAACACAGCTCCTGTACCAACTCGCGGACTTTTTGCATAAAAATGCATAAAAATGCCGCCAAACTCGCTGGAAACCACTCATCTACCCAGCCGATCAGTACTTGACCGCGAGCGCCTGTTGGAGTTACGATCAAGTTGTGTTTTTGGACTTTTAAATACCACGCTTGACTGCTTACGTGACTGTGGCGTCCTACGGAGACCAGCCCCGGAGGCCTGTGAAGCGGCGGCCTCGACGAGCAGCTCACGCCGGTGGAGAGCGACGCGAAAGCGGTGTAGCCGGCCGAAGAAGCGCGGCTGCCGAGGAGGCTTAGCAGCGAGGCTAAAGGCTAACCCATTCAGACCGCCGCTCCCGTCCATCTGGCTTTCCAACGTTCGCTCACTGGACAACAAAATGGACCACTTACAACTCGAGCTCTCTGCAAAGAGGGAGTTTAGAGACTGCTGCGCTCTCATTCTGACCGAAACATGGCTCACCTCATCATTCCCGGACAACGCCGTTAGCCTGGAGGGGCTAGCTACTTTCCGCGCCGACAGACAAACAGAACTCTGCGGTAAGACCCGAGGTGGAGGACTCTGCGTTTACATTAATAACACCTGGTGTAAAAATGCTAGATTAGTCACAAGTTTCTGCTCTCCGGACATTGAGCTTCTGACTGTTAGCTGCAGACCTTTTTATCTGCCTAGAGAGTTCACTGTTGTTATCATCGCAGCGGTTTACGTCCCTCCCAGCGCTAATACTAAAGATGCTATGGGTGTTCTCTATCGGACTATCTCTGAGATGCAATCTGCACACACAGAGGGTGTTTTCATCATTGCTGGGGATTTTAACCAGGCAAATATGAAAACTGTTCTCCCTCATTTTTACCAACACGTGGATTTTGCAACTCGGGGAGAGAACACTCTAGACTAGTGTCTACACAAATATAAAAGGAGCATTCAGAGCAGCCCCCCGCCCCCACCTGGGCTCTTCAGATCACCTTTCCGTGATGCTATTCCCAGCATACAGGCCCCTGCTGATCAGAGCAAAACCAACAGCGAGGCAGGTGAGGGTGTGGACTGAGGGATCAATGGAGGCGCTCCAGGACTGTTTTGAGTGCTCTGACTGGAACATGTTCAAAGCTGCTGCAACTTATGAGGACAAGATCAACATTGATGAGTACGCCATGACTGTGTCAGCCTACATCAACAAATGCATTGAGGACGTCAGCACCACCAAGACCATCATCACCCGAGCCAACCAACGACCCTGGATTACTGCGGAGGTCCGTCAAGCGCTAAAAGCACGGAACTCAGCCTTCAAGTCTGGTGACAAGGAGGCACTGAGGACAGCGAGAGCCAACTTGAACCGTGCCATCAGGCTAGCAAAGCGGAACCACAGTCAGAAAATCCAGGAGCTTTTCCATGACGCCAGCAACACCAGGAGCATGTGGAAAGGCATCCGGGCGATCACTGAATACAACACCCCCTCCCCCCCGGTGGGTGAAGTTGATGCTGACTTCCTCAATGGACTAAATAACTTCTTTGGGAGGTTTGAGGCACTAAACAGCACACCAGCAGTGAAGGCTGTTCCCCATCAGGAAGAGGAGGTCCTCTGCCTTGACACCGCCGACGTGTGGAAGACTCTGAGGAGAGTCAACCCGCGGAAGGCCCCAGGCCCCGACAACATACCTGGGCAGGTGCTCAAGGAGTGTGCAGGTCAGCTGGCTGGTGTCCTCACAGACATTTTTAACACCTCATTGGACCAAGCCATAGTGCCAGCATGCTTCAAGTCTGCCTCCATCATTCCGGTGCCAAAGAAACCTCAAGTCACCTGTTTCAACGACTACCGGCCTGTTGCACTGACTCCCATCATGATGAAGTGCTTTGAAAGGCTGGTAAAGGAACACATCGTCTCCAGTCTCCCCCCAACACTCGACCCGTTCCAGTTTGCCTACCGACGGAACCGCTCCACTGAGGACGCCATCTCCTCTGCTCTTCACCTGAGCCTGGCACACCTGGAGGAGAAGAACACGCACGTGCGGATGCTGTTCCTGGACTTCAGTTCAGCGTTCAACACCATCATCCCACAACATCTGGTGGCAAAACTGGAGCATCTGGGCTTCAACACACCCCTACGAAACTGGCTGCTAGACTTCCTCACCAACAGACCTCAGTCAGTCCGGGTCGGACAGAACACCTCTGATGTCATCACCCTCAGCACGGGCTCCCCTCAGGGCTGCGTCCTGAGCCCCCTGCTGTTCACCCTGATGACACACGACTGCGTCCCCAGGTTCACCACCAATCACATCGTGAAGTTTGCAGACGACACAACGGTGGTGGGCCTGATCAGAGACGACAATGACCAGGACTACAGAGAGGAGGTGGAGCAGCTGGTGGGCTGGTGCAGAGACAACAGCCTGATCCTGAACGTGGAGAAGACGAAGGAGATCATCGTCGACTTCAGGAAAAACCGGCCTCACCATGCTCCACTGCTCATCAACAACTCAGCGGTGGAGGTGGTCAGCAGCACCAAGTTCCTGGGGGTGCACATCACGGACAACCTCACCTGGACTGTGAACACCACGTCACTGGTGAAGAGGGCACAGAAACAACTGTACTTTCTGCGGAGGATGAGGAGAGCCCGCCTGCCCCCGCCCATCCTCACGACCTTCTATAGAAGCACCATAGAGAGTATTCTGACCAGCTGTCTCTCTGTGTGGTGTGGAGGCTGCAGTGCCTCCGACTGGAAGAACGTGAGGAGAGTGGTGAGGACAGCAGAAGGGATCATCGGGGCTCCTCTTCCCTCCATAAAAGACATTTCATCGCAGCGCTGTGTGTCTCGAGCCCGTAACATCATCAGGGACCCCTCACACCCCCACCACAGACTATTCTCCCTGCTGCCCTCTGGAAAGAGGTTTCGCAGCATCCGCTGCAGGTCCACTAGGTTCTGTAAAAGCTTTTTCCCTGCTGCCATCAGACTGTTGAACTGCTGAACTGCTAAAGTATAAAAACGGACTGTGTACCACATTCGATTCGCTGATTTGCACATTTGCACACTTGCACATTGTATTATATCCTGCAAAATTGCTGCTGCACCTTACCGGGAAACGCACTGCAAAACTGTGTACAATGCAACTGTCTACTTTTAAATCATTGCTGCACCTTATTGCATATTTGTTTACATTTGTTTTACACTGTTTACATTTCAACTGCCTACTGTTCACTGCTGCACTTTATCCGGAAGTCAATTGAAACTTATCCTGTAAGTGACTGCGATTTATCACTGCACTTTATCCTGTACTGTAATTCACCGCAAGGTATCCTGTAGAGTTACTGCAATCTTTCTGAGCTGTGTGAAAACGAAATTTCGTTCTGTATGCACTCTGTGTATACAAAATGACAATAAAGAAAGTCTAAGTCTAAGTCTAAGTCTAAGTTGTCAACGCATCGGTCTTTTCCAATTAACAGTGAATGCACCATCAAATCCCTTAGTTTGCTGTGCTTAAAGGTGCGTAGTGCAAGATTTGAAGTTAAATATTAATTATTTTCTTTTACATAAATGTCCTTACAATTGTCCAACATGTGTAATTAGTTTTCCTCCATTTATCACAGTTGCGTCTATAGTCAGTTCATGAGAGAGTGATTCAGGCCAAAACCTCTGGGCGTGCATGTGGGTGTGACGTGCTGCTTGTTCTCGTTCACCTGGCTACTTTATTGAGTCTCCACCGTAATCAATGCATTAGCGAGAGAACACGGGCTAACTTCAATATTTATAACTTTCTTACATCAAAAGACATCACGCCTCTAAACAAAAGACCCGTGCAGTCGCAGTGGCAGATGTTTTTCCTCCTCTCCCATGCACGTGCACAACACTGGTGTCATTTCAACTTGTCACCAGAGGGGGCAGACGTCTGCAAAAATCCTGGAACTTACGCTATGCTCCTTTAAATGATGTTTAAGTTCACTTGTTTACACCTGTAGTGTAATGAACCAGTGCCCTGTCTCTTTAAATGATCAGTGTTTGAGCTGTCGGCCATTGCTAACATGTATTAACATTGTGTAATCTGCACAAGCTAGAGTTCATCAACAGTTTGTGAGTCAAATTAATTTGTTTACCCTTTTCTGTTTGATGAAAGCCCAGTGGTATCTGTCAGTTATGTTGCTGGTTCTTTTATGTTTGCTTTGAAACAGATGCAAACCGTTTGTATGCATATTTACACCCTGCATACATCTGGTATTTTAGCTCTCATGCTGACTCCTAGTTAACTGCATTCGTCTTGTGAGAGACCCACTGTTTACATGTTTGCAGAAGGTTGGCACCCTTAGAAATCAAAGTGAGGTATGTCAAGCTATAGAGAAGAGGTGCCCTTTATGTTGATCGCCTGACATAAAAAAATAAACATCCGGAGAAGTGCTTGAGGCTGGCTGTTAGCGGCTATTGTCCATTCTTGCACCCCTGGCTGATTCCATTCAATGCAAAGCATCAGTAAGAACAGGACAGAAAAATGACCAGATTTGTTTAATATAGATTTATTCAGTAATGCCAGTTTTGAAAAGGTTGTTATGTTAAAAGGCATGTGGACCGGTTTGTGTCTGTGTTTGGTTTGATAGTGCGGTGGTTAGTGTTGCTGCCTGCATAAATGTTTTTTTTTCTTTCTGAAAGACTAAATAGGTTATTACTATGATATTCTACTCCTCTTTTTTATTACTGAGCAGAAATAGCATAGGTTTTGTTAAATTGTATTTGTCTGATCTGTTTAGGTTTTTTTATCAGCTGGAAAATGTTTTTCGTATCGTGCCACTGTAGTCTCTTTTTGTAACCTGCTGTAGAGAGAGCGAAAAGAATAGAAGAACAAAAATAATAAATACTACATGCATTTATCATTAAATAAAGACATTTAAAATTTTTATTTTAGGTCGTTCTTAGTGACTTTGTCATTTCTATGTGGCAAAAAAATGGAGAACTATTTTGGAAACATTAAAGCTTCCTCTGTAGAGAGATTTAGAATAGTTGTTTCTGACCTGCTTTTAAAATGTGATTAAAAATGGGCGGAGCTCTGCTCATACCTGTACCGGTATGGACGGGCCGGACAGGTTGCATTTAGCTTTTATGATTAAAAGAAAATATTTTTTTTTTTTTACGTTGGTTTTGAAATGAATCCTAGTATAGAATATATTGCTATTTCGTCATCATGGCCTTTTTATTTTTAGCGTATTGCATTGATTTTAATTTTACCCCACCCACTTCCAGGTTTTATATGTCCCCAGGACTCTGGTCAAGAGATGCCCTCACAATGTCTTGGATTTAGAGAGTTGTTTTACAAGTTAGAGTAGTCAAATATGACCAAGCCAAAATTTTGGATCTCCAACCTAAGAAGTGTTTCAATAAAGTATTATTTGCACAGTTTTTATTTTTTATATTTTCCCTCCACAGTTTTGTTTGTTTTCTTCTGCTGAATTCTACAGAATATATCTCATTAAAGAGGTAAAAAGTTTCAAAATGTGTCATCATGGTGTCAGTTTTGTAAGTCTCAAAAACCTAACATTTTCCCAGGGACCTGTGCACTTTTAAGAGCCATTATACTTGTGCAAGCGACGTTTGTGGTTCAGCAATAAGTCCAGCAGGATTTTGATCATGAAGTGTACACATTTTCAACAGAAAAAGGGCGTGGATTGAACGAGGCAGCATAATTAAATGTTTAAAGGTTAAACTTGTCAGCAATTCCTGATGGCAAATCCTTGTTTAAAATGTTAGCAAGTTTACACCAGCAGGTTTCGTGTGGCTGTGAAAGCTGACTGGTGCCAGAAAAGTCAAAAGCAATGACAAATTTTGGATGAAATTTAACTCGGAGAAGGTACTTGTTGACTCACAGTAGTCACACCATATTCTATTCATAGAAGCCACATATTGTAGATGTCAAAGGTGTAAAGGTAATTAACAAAAAGGAAGACATTTTCAGACAGGGGTCTCGATTTCCTCCTCAGCCGGGTATTTTTGAGGCCTTAAAGGTTTCTCACTGGAAAAAAACACCCACTAAAGAGTAATGCATTAAAATAATTTAAAAAAATTCTGCTTAGAAACTTTACTTTTCACAGATGCTTCAGCCTGCCCATTCTGGTCATGTGCCTTTAGTTTTCCCTCTGCCATATGGCTGGAGTGATAATACAGTGACTTAAAACCTCATGAATATTCAGGAACATAATTAGATTTGTTCAAGTATATTCATCCAAATCATAACTCAAGAAGACAGAATCTGAAAAAATGCCATCAGACATGCCATGTTGCAGAAAATCTTAGCTTTAAATGTCAGTGCACAAATATCTGGAGCCATCAAAGCTTTATGTAATGGTTATGTTAATGCTTTGAGAAGGTTTTAGATGTTCCACTGAAGATGTAAAACAGCTGGGCTGTTATCAAAGTGCACCAAGGTTCTCAAACCCACTAAAATTCTTCATATCAGTTATTCCCAAACTATTGTTCGCGTACCCCTAGGGGGTACGCGACGTCATGACAGGGGGTACGGGATATGAAGTTCATATCATTGCTGCCATTTAGTCTTAGATACTGGAGCAATTGCAGGATTGACCAGTTTTCTCCAGCTCAATGGAGCATAGAACTGCAGAACCATACCTCCTCCACCTATTGCTGTGCACTGCCTGTTAGCTGGCTAATAAGGAATTTCAATGTTTTTCCCTTGTTTACATGAAAGACAAATTTAGCAGTTTGGAAAAAATCTCTGTAATGCCCTTGATTCTAAAGGACAGGTTCCCATTAATATTAAGCTTTTTCTTAGTCACCAAAATCAAAAAAGAAATGTTACAGATACGCTAAATAGATGTGTCATATATGTGCTAGATTATTTAACAAAAGTAGGAGAAGTTGTTGCTGTTCTGTTTTAACTAATGTAACTTCTGTTTTAGCAAACTGAAATGTTGTTAGCTCGCATTAGTTTTGCTGCACCGCTTGTGGCCACAGCATTAAAAAAAAGAACCTTTGATCAATAGTTATAGCGGATAAAAATACTCATTCACCTATAGGGTGAAAAAGAACCGTCAGAGAGCACAGATGATGAGCTTATTAGTTTCATCTTAAAAAATTTTTTAAAACATAAAACTGTGTGTACTGTAACTCTGACTCTGTCTTTCCCACTGTCATGCCCAAATTTGTCCATTGCAGGACAATAAAGGATTTCTTATCTAATTTTATTTTATCTTATCCTAAGGCATTCTAGCTACTATTACCTACTTTGTACTGCTTTGTTCACACTATTTTTGTGGTAAATGTCCTAATGATTGCACCTCCACTAAGACAGCATTACATTATCAACGTCTGATCAATTCAGAAGCTGAAGGATAAAGCAACTGAGCTCAAAAGTACTTACGCGAGTAGCAACAGACATGTTTTTAACAGCTAACTAGTGCGTTATTATTAGCATTGTAGCATAGCTGGAGACTGGACTAGAAGAAATCTAGTAGTTTAAAACTGATAAAACATTTGATTCAAAATGTGTGGGACTCCTTGAGTAGGTTTTAAATTTGCAAAACTTTTATGAATTTCTATTGCTATTGTGCTGGATGATATCTATAGCAACACAAACCTATTGAAAGAAAGCCACATAAAAATATGACACAAACCATACAGGGGACATATGTTACATAAGTCTAACAGTTAAACTTTTCACTTGAAATGCAAAGTGTGCGTGCTTCCCCTTGAATACAAGATCTCTACGTGACCCATGGTGGTGGCAGCAAGGTTTGTGATGAAGCTTTTCTTTAATTGATAGAGTTAAATACAGGGCTATCCTGGAAGAAAACTTGTTGGAGGCAGGAAAATATTTGAGACTGATGTGGAGGTCCTCTCCAGCAGAACAAGAACCCTCAACATACAGCCAGAGCTACAATAGATTTGTCTATATCAAAGCGCTTTCATGTGTTAAAATGGTCCAGTCAAAGTCCAAACCTAAAGCCAGGTGAAAAGTGATTTTCACCATTTTAACTGAGCTTGAGCTTTGCAAAGTTTTACATCGGGGTGAGTGACACCCCGATGTAAAGACTCAACCCTGACCCCAGACGCATTTTGAAAAATGCCACAAATTGAAATCAATCCAGTTGTATTTATATAGCGCCAATTCACAACACATGTAATCTCAAGGCACTTTACAAAGTCAAATTCAACCAAATCAGATAGATTGGTCAAAAAGTTTCCTATCTAAGGAAACCCAGCAGGTTGCATCAAGTCTTGACAAGCAACATTCACTCCTGCTGAAAGAGCGTAGAGCCACAGTGGACAGTCGTCTGCTTTGTTGATGGCTTTGCAGCAATCCCTCATACTGAGCAAGCATGAAGCCACAGTGGCGAGGAAAACTCCCCTTTAACAGGGAGGAACACCTCCAGCAGAACCAGACTCACTGTAAAAAAGGTCATTTGCCTTGACTGACTGGGGGTTAGAGAAGACAGAGCAGAAACACAAAATGCATAGAAGCACACATTGATCCAGGAATCCTCTCTATGTTATATGGTAATAGCGGATGATCTGTCTACACTGGATGATGTCACAGCTAACAGAATGCCAGACCAGGTGTACCTACTATGAAGAGAAAAAGGTGCGGCCCAAAGTGGGCAATTCCAAGAGACACAGATGAACAGTAGATGTTTTAAGCGGTGCTTGTTACTGTGGCGGTCAGGAGGAGGGAAAGATACATATTGAAACATGGAGTGACAAGGGAGACGTCTGGTGGGTTTGCCATGGAGCTGTCTTTTGAGATGGAGGATTTTTCACCCCTGAAAGCATGTACCGTTTGAACCAAAAGGAAAATTCAACTGATGTAGCCACTGGTTAACCGTAAGAGGGCAGCACTAAGATGGTTTTAAGACAAATATTGTAGAACTAAACAAGTTTACATAAAAATGTAAAAGGTTGCACAGTGACATTAAAGTAACACCCTTAGGCCCAGTTTATACTGTACATCTGCAAAAAAAAAGTTGAATTTGGGGTGAGTTACACTTTAAAGCCTCTAGATGTGCAAACTTGGTAGACTTATCTTAAAAGATGCTGTTATTTCAGCAAAAGGTGTTTTTTATTAAGTATTCACTGGGAAGGGGGGGGGGAATTAAAAAAGATCAAAACCATTTCCTTTTTCCTCCAGTTTAGTATTCTGCACTAACTACTCTGTGTTGGTCAACTAGAATTCCAATAAATACATTGATGGTAGAGGATGTAACCTGACAAAGTGTGAAATAATTCAGGAGGTATGACGAATACCCATTGAAGAGCACTGCTTTTGAGGTGAAATGTATTACTTCCTTCCTTTAGCTGTTACAGTTATTGTAGTGAGACTCTTCAGTAGTTTTCCATATTGCTCTTCACTGCCACAATGATAAAATGTCCCTCCAGAAATGAGTCACAACCTGAGTGTTTTTGTAGAACTACGACGTTATGAAGAGATAAAGCACTAGAACTCTGCTTTAGACAAAGACAAGAGGAGTATTACGCTGACCTTTGTACTAGAGGACCTGAATAATGTTCTCAGGCCTTTTTGCTTTGTCAAACATACGGTGAAATATTTCAAGCCTTGATCCTGACCCAACCTCTTAAACTTACAGTAAACACAAACAACATGCATGGGTTGTTAAGTCATCCACCTTTTGAGTCCTTTCCTCAAGCGTGAACCACGAGGGACCACAACCCTCACCGGCCTAGCCTTTACTAAGTTTAACTCTTCTGTTAAAAACATAAACTCTTTGCTGCCTTCCCAACACCAAAAACATCTAAACTATTGAATGCAATCACATTTATAGGGTTTGTTGTTTATATTAAAAAGTCATTTTTAACAGGAACATCTTTGTGCATTTAGTCCCTTATTTAACATGAAAGCCTTCAACTTTCACTCCCACAGCCCTTAGGATCCAGCCTCGAGCCGTTAAACAGAGACAGCTAAACCTCTTCACAGGCCAATTATAACACACAACTTTACTGCCACTGTATTTTCCTGTGGAGCACACTAGTCTCCAAATGTGTGCTGAGAGGTGATGATCAATAGGAGTGCTGATGCCCGGGAGATCAACACAAACTGAGCAGTTTAAACAGGCCACTGGGAAGCAGGTCAGCTGTTAAGGCCAGGGAGTTAAGATTCTGGAAAATGTGCATACCTGTGTTGCTCAGGGAAGTTCACGGAGTTCTTTCTGAGTACTTTGAACATGAGCATGTTCACACTTGAGGAAGCGTTCATTCAAACCTAGCTGTGTGCTGTCAGTATAAACCCATGAACAAGGCGTTCTAATGTCATCTGTGACCTTATTTTCTTTTAAAGCAATTTAGAGGCACATCTATTAGCAGCGTTTCAACTGGAGGTGGTTGATTATGGACACATGGCTCTCACTCAGTAGAGTAAAACCTCCAGATTAGCGTCTCAAAATAACCCAAAGAGTAAGCACTCTCCCCAGCATGGAATATATTAAATCTTAAAAATATGTCCATACTACTGGAACAAACTTTTTTCACAAACTTCAATGTATTGCTGGGATTTTATGTGAGCACAAAGTACTGGGCATAGAATATTATGAATGTTTTTTTTTTTTTTTTTTTACAAATATAGACATGAAAAGCATGGAGCACATTTTTATTCAGTCTCCATTACTCTCCTTTGAATACAATTCTTATTAGTGAATTTGATGTTTCTTTTTATAGCACATTAATCAAAAACAGGATCATGAAAATCAATCAACACAGTAGAAAAGTCATGGATAAAGTCCTAAAGCAGGCTTCCCAAACTTCAAAATCTTACTGAGTACATTTCTTTGGCGCTTTTGGGGCTAAACTATTACAACATATCGGAGCTTCTGTCAAATATGCATTTTTACTGTAGAATCATAAATAATGTAACATTTTCTCTTTATTTTGCATGATGTCAAAACCTCTGAGGACTGGGTGGATGAAATTTAAATAAACTAGAGATCAAGAATGTGAATTGGAGCATCCGTGTCTCAATGGGTAGACTAGATTTCTCGCATCGAAATAATGTGTGTTCCAGCTTCCTCAGCACACATGGCAGTGTTCCCCTGGACAGGACGCTTAACCTCAAGTGTCCTGGTGATCTGTGCATTGCTATATGCATTTTGTGCGTGTGTGTAAGTGTGACTGGTTGAATGTGGCTCTAGTAATGAAGTTTGAGTGGCCAATATGACTAGAAAGACAATATGTAGACTCAGTGCATTTACCGTGTGATTAAAGGATGGATTTAGCTGTGAGCGGGTACGACTTAAGGAATATGAGCTAAAATAATGCATTCTATTTAATTCAGATTTATAAAGTGTATATGCACACCATGTAATTAAACACTAAAACATATTTATAAGTGGCACTGCTGTTGTTAATGGGAACAGACTAGGATTTGGAGATGATTTGGAGACAACACCCCCAATTAATTTGTCAGGTGCTCTCCAGTTGTAAGCAGCACACCTGTTGCCCTGAGCTGTCAGCCAGCTGTACATAATAATCAAAGGACAGGAAACTTTGACTCATCAAAAATACAAGTTCTGTCTTTTCAAGTGACACATGCAGAGAGGCACCTGCAACCAGCAAGTTAATAAGCCTACTGAGGGAGATAGACCAGCTAACTGCATAACAAACCTCAACTTGTCAAGCTTCAAATTTTAATTAACAACAAGCAGAACAGCAGGAAAGAAGGATAACTACTATCAGAAATAGTAGCTGTTTATTCTGGGAATTTTGATAATTCCTCTTTGCACATTCTCTCTTATGACCCAAAGTCTTAGGTCTTCTCTTATGCTCTCTTCTATTTACCTCAGTTCATAGAATTTGAATAAGGTTAATTTTGGCGGACTGAGATGGCCAGAGGTTGATTATGTGTATGTTAAACCATATATACATAGATTTAGGTTTTCTGGCAGAGGTCAGTAGATTTTTTTTAAAAATGTCCCGGTAGTTCAAAGTGTTCATGATGCCATGCACTTTAGCAAGGTTGCCAGGGCCTTTGAAGAAACGTTGTATCAAAACACCACAGTTCTGGTTAAAATCAGTGGAGTTCAGCAAACTTCATGTTTACATTTTTAATGATAGGACAAATATGCTGTTTTCTAACATGCCTCAAAAATCATTACACCTGATAATGTGTAATGGTTGTTTTGGAGACTCGAAGGTTACGCTCGCTGCAGGTCTTGATGCTTATTCTCGATTTTTTTTTTGCAGAAATTGGATATTTTTGAGGTGGCTGTACATACTACTATTAAATGCGGCCATCATCGGACTTCAGTGTGAGCAGTTCAAGACCGCAAAGTCACCCGCATGCGCAGATAACAGAAGGAGATGTCACAGAGCAGCGCACTGTTTGCGGAAGTAATGGTGAATGGGATTCATCATAAATAAAATTGATTCTATTAAAAATAAAATCATTGGCATCCTCCCAAACATGATTACTTCGTCCTCAGTAAGTGAGGCAGCGTTAGAGGAATCTTTAGAACCTGATAAGTGTTTGAACTGTTTAGACACAGTAGATCTAATATTTTAGCTTCATCTAAACCTTCAACTTGTGTATTAGACCCAAACACAACCAAGTTACTTAAGGAAGTGTTTTCTTTTATTAATACTTTGAAAGTAGCTTTTATTAAACCTTTACTTAAGAAAACTTATCTTGATCAAGATGACTTGACTGGATGATATGATTGAGTTTGACTTTGTAGAGTGCCTTGAGATGACATGTATTGTGAATTGCCCCTGTATAAATAAAACTGAATTGAACTGAATTGTTAGAAGTATTCAATAAAGGTTTGGTAAAAAAAAACAAAAAACTACTGTATGTGGATGAGTAGTTAGAGACAGACTGTGGTCACTGTGAAAAAAGTCCGGTACAGATAGTAGCTACCACATATGGAAATGGCACAAATCAGATTTTTTTATTGTTTTTTTTTGTTTTTTTTTGCGGGGGGGGGGGGGGGGGGGATTAGGCTGTTCACACTGCCATGAAAAAGACAGATAATTAAAGATGATTAAAGAATCACAATGTTATCACTGCTCCTATATATCAAAGCATACTGTATGTCACTAACCGTCATCTCTCTTTAAAGAAGCAATAAGCGATTTTTCACCACTAGGTGGAGCTTGGGCATTGTCTGTAGACCAAAACAAGATGTGTATCTAGCCACGACTCTCTCTTATCTCCGCTCTAGCACTCTGCACGCATTTCCCTTTCTCAGGGGGCAGGCAGGGGCAGCTGTTCACATGCACGTATGTTCACACGCATGTGCGGCCGGCCTGTGTATGTAAACAGGACAACAACCGAGAGAGAGAGAGAGAGTCTGTGACGTTTAACCACAGTCCATCTAAAAAGATGCCTTTAGTTCTTCACAAAACAATTTTTTTTGTTGAAATTTTGCTTATTGCGCCTTTAAAGAACTTTATTACTTTGGTTGCTGAGAGAGAATGGAGAGAGGTCTTAGATTTGGTGCATTTGAAGGAAAAAGTGTCCAAATTCAAACTCTGGCACTGGGTTGGGCAATACGGACTTTTATCATGATATATCGTGATATTATTGTGATAAATATTTACAGCTTGTTGCAGTCTTCTTTAGGTCAGTGTATGGCTGTGACTGCATGTCGCATTAATTTTAGCCCCATTAACAGAAATGTTGTGCTTAAAAACACATTTAATAATATAACATATAGCATATTAAAGCCAACTGCGATAGACTGGCGACCTGTCCAGGGTGTACCCCGCCTCTCGCCCATTGACAGAAAATTGGATGGATGGATATTAAAACAAAATTCAAATTAGGCTTCATCAGGACACTAGCTACATTCAGTAGTGTGATTTTTATCACTAAACCCCACACAGTAACACAATCAATTTGATTGTTGAATTTATTGATATTTATTACTGCTGTCAAGGAACCAAAATGCAAAAAAGTTAAAATTACAATATTGACAGCAATGGCAGTGTTTAGGGTTTTCAGACACTGCTAATTGGCATTTATCATAAGATATATCATAAGAGGTTTTTCACAATAACGATAAAACAATACAATAAATGGCCACTCATACTCTGACCAATTGTTTGGGGGGGGGGGGGGGGGTTGGAATCTAGAGCATTGTGTTTTAGCCATTTTCTGACCTACAAAGATCAACAAACATCTACCTTACTAGAAAGGTCTGCTCTCTGGTCTTTTCCTCAAGAGGAATGGGCATGTGACCTGACGATCCCATCCAAGGTAAACTGGAAGCTCTTAAGAACTTAGAAAGTAAAGAATAAATATAAAGAAATCTATATTTTTATGTTCTGCTTCCTTCCTATTGTGAAGAGTGGGATGAGGAATGAGAAATAGGCTTATCTGACACAATAGGTTTCTACCACAGGGAATCTCCATTATGCATTTTGTTGCCATGTACTCTCATCAGCTTTGAAACATAAATTCTAAATGAAACAATGCCTCTGCTGCATTTAGAAAAGATTAAAGATAAATTGAAATAGAAATGATTAAAAGTGTGCCACCAGAAACTATTAATTTAAAGTGGGATTTTCCACACTCAACTATACAGGGTTCTTACTTACTCCTCTAAGTTGTATGTAATTCTTATTAATATTGATAAGGTGGTCAGGAATTAAACCTGAATAAACAAGAAACAGGAAAGAATGAAGCAAAGGGACAATGAAAGAAGGAAAAAAAGAGGAAAGAAAGGACAAGAAAGTAATAAGGGAAGAAAGGACACACGGTAGGAAAGAAGGGAGGACACAAAAAAGAGATGAAGGGAAGACACAACGGAGGAAGAGAGATGGAACACAAGGAAGGAAAAAGTGACCAAGATAAAAAAAAGGATGGGCACAAGGAAGGTATGGAGGTAAGACGTAAGGAAGAAATAAATGACTAAAGGGTTGAGGAAAGGACAAAGGATGGAAAGTGGAAGCACAGAGAGGGGTCAGATGGAAGGTAGAAGCCAAAATGAAGTGTGGGAGTTAAGAGAAAATGAAAGATGGAATTAGGGACAAATGAAAGGTAAGAAGGAAGGACATAAGGAGGGATGGAAGGACACAAGGTTAAAGAGAAAGACTGCAAGGAAAGAAAAGAAAAGAATAGGGTAGGTAGATCACAAGAAAGAAAGGGTAAAAGGAAGAAAAGGCGAAGAAGGGCATAATGAAAAAGATGAGGTAGGACACAATGAATTAAGGAGAGAAGGAAAGAAGGAAATGCATGAAAGAAGTAAGGGAGGGATAGGGTAAGGAAGGGAACAACACTAACATAATATGATGGATAATAAAATCTGGATTTTTTTTTCATACATTTTAATTTGTTGTCACTATACTTATTCACATTTGGAAAATACTGAAGTCGAATTCCAGGCTTTTCCAGACTCAGCAGGAACCCTGTTGACT
Organism: Fundulus diaphanus; assembly: GCA_037039145.1. Taxonomy (NCBI): domain Eukaryota; kingdom Metazoa; phylum Chordata; class Actinopteri; order Cyprinodontiformes; family Fundulidae; genus Fundulus; species Fundulus diaphanus. The sequence continues at coordinate 7,602,445 of CM073141.1, read as the reverse complement.
CTCATTTCATTCTTGTTACAGATTTTTTTTTAAAAAAAGTATGAATCTTTTTCTCAACTCAACACTAAATTTTCTTTTCCATTGACCAGAGCCGGCAGTGGTCACTGGTCAAAGGTATGAAACCATGGCAACTAAACGCCGGGTGTCACGCGCCCCAGCCACATAAAACATCCCGACACGTCTGTTGTCGCAGTCTCTCCCTTTCTTCCTGAGCGAGCCCGTCTCACCGCGCTGCTCGTCTGCAGACTTTGTTCTCAGGTTTGAGTCACTGAACATGTTTCAGCGGCATACATTCGATGTGCAGGACACGTTGTTCAGGGGAAGTCATTCATCGCTACAGTCACTGGAACATATGAAGGAGAAACTACACACACTGCACAACAGGAGGGGGGATGGGAAACAGAAATCTAACTAGTGACCCATAGGTACACGGTGAACAAATCCAAAGTGATGTGCTGTGATATGACAGTCATGAGTGGGCTGTGATGGAGGGAATATATTACTATACATAAGCAGAAAATGGCTGATTGGGGCACGGAGTCAGGCACTGGGTGGGGAAATAGTCCACTCTTTTATGAAACAACTTCCATTGATGGGTTTAACTATTACAAAAGCAGCGACAGACACTGACAATTGGCTTCTTTTCATTCTCGAGCACAGCCACTTCTATAAATTGTTCTTAGAGAAGACCTTGTTTTTTTGTTTTTTTTACCTAAATGTATACCCACATGCTAAACCTAATTAAATCCTGACTATTATACGCAGATAGGCGATCTTTACTCCATAATGGACTAGTTCACATAATTGTTTATACCCGAGGCAACCACTAATTATAATCTTTAAGTTGGGGAAAGAGAAAGAAAACATGGCACTTACTTTAACGGACTGTTTTCTTCCCCCAAAAGAAGGTTTTTTTTTTTTTCAGGAAAAGTGCTCAGTAGGATAATTATTGTTTCAGCTTGATGGAGGAAACTGACGGATTATTGAACAAATGGGACATTATTTGTGCCTAATTGTCTTGTTGCTCCTGCTGAAGCACTTCCACCACAGAAGATTTGCATGCTCCATCAGACTGGAGACCATCAGGCCACTGTGCAGCTCTTGTATTATTTATGCCCATACTGGTGTGTGTGCAGCCGAAAATGTGGCTTCTTTGTGTTGTTTGTTATTGTGGGAGGCAGGAATGAATATAAATTCCACGGATTAGGATACAAGTAGGTGATTCGTATTCATCACTCCCAGGCTGTTATTCATCTACGCTTGGCAGCTATGGATAAAAAAAAAGGTGTTGTTGAATTGCCGTTGACTAGTTTTGAAATTAGGCTGCTATTGTTTTTTTGATTGCCTGCAGTTACTGTGACCATTCAATTATCAGCTAAACAAAAAGGTCAGAGAACTCTGGTTTTGGCTGATCAAAAATGACTTTTTCAGTTGCTTATTGTTGGAATGCTGTTGCTTTTCTAATCAGCTTTCAAAGAGAGCATAAGTACTAATTATGCACACTTAAAATAAAATAGTCAAACATTATATTTCAAGTATTTTATCTCCATTTTATCCATCAACGAATCAAACATTTTTATTGGTGATGAGCTGGAAAAAATACAGCTATGTGTCATAAAATGCTTTTTGATACCCATTATGTTTTGAATTCATTAAAAATCAACTAAAGATCCATATGCTTTGATGCATAGATGAACCGGCAATCCCTTTATTTTCTGTTGGATTTAACACTACCTCTATCAAAAGCATAGATATTGAGCAACGTATTAATGAGGCCAATCATACACAAAATCAGTCTGAAGAATGAATACTTCACCTTTCCATTAAGCAAGTTCTGTCATAAATAAAGAAGGAAACGGGAAGTGTATGTATACTTTTAGAATTCATTCCAAATTAACCCTAATATTAACTCAAATAAGAAAAAAATTCAACAATAACTAGTAGTTAGTTAGTTAGTCAGTCGACTAAAGAAAGAGATTTTCTCGCCTTGTTCTGAGTGCTTTAACCTAAAAGGGTAAAAAGTTGCAACAGCTCTGATCTACCAGCAGAACCACCACAATAGAAGTGAAGTGGGTCAGACTTGATATGTTTAGCTCTACCACAACAAACCCGTGTTTATGCTCAAGTGTCCCCCCCTCCCCCCAATCTCTGTTGGTTGGAGAGATAGTTAGGTCACTTTGGCACTAACATGTGTCACTGGCCTTTAACAGGCTTTTGGATGCTTGTAGGTTTCCCAGTTTAGATTTTTAAATCTGTTCTGAAAACCCACTTTTTCTCATTAGCTTTGTACATATCATGACAGAGCTCACCTTATTCATTTTATTCATGTTTGTTACATATTTTAAGTGTTTTATTTTATGTTTTACTTAAGTTACTTATAATATTCTTACGTGTTTTATATTGTATTTTACTCTAGTTGATTATAACTTATTTTATGTGTTTATCATGTATGCAGTTCATTTTTGTTCTGCACTTTGGTCTGCTGTGCTGTTTTTAAAGTGCGTATAAATAAAGTTGGCTTGGCTAGATTACTTACAGAGCTGGGTTGGATACTGAGAAAAATGTGCTTAAAGAAAAACATGACTTGATGTAATGCACACATCTAAGGTCTGGAGGGGAAAAAAATTAATCTTGAAAAACATAAAAATTGTGTCGCCAAATAAAGAATCCTCTAATCTGGTTGACAATATTTGGTTACCCACTTTTGCGTTGTATATGTGGGAGCATTTTGAGTATTTTGCAGCAAAAGTAATAGTCACACATTAGATTTAAATGATTTATACGCACTGGGAGATTACCACAATTGGGTGACTGTTAGCCACCAACAGTTATGCAAAAGATACGCAAGAGTTAGTGGTTTGTGAAAGAAGGCAAGTTTTGTTTCACCCAAGATTCTGTAAAAATCTTTTCATCTTCTTGTGAAATCTCTCTAATCTCATCTAATGAATTTATTGTATTCTGGTACCCCTAATCAAACACTACTTGTATTCAGAAACCTCTACAGAGCACCAAAGTTTTATGTAAATGTCAAATTCATCATCTCTTATTTATGTTTGTTAATTTATTTGATAAGCGTCTTAATTTTTCGATTACTATTTCCTGGCCATGTATTCAGAGAGAAGAGATAAAGAAGTAAAAAAAAAGATTAGCCATTATGAAACCAAACATCAAACCTGTCCACTTAAAAACCAAAATACTGATTTTAAATTATTAAAAAAGATTACTGAGAATTAAGCTTTTAGGCTTTTAGAATTGGATTACATCAATTATCTTGTAAAAGAATTTTATAAGGTTTCTAGAAAATCGAACATTGAATGACGTGGAGTTTTTACTGATTGATTCAAAAAGATGTTCAAGGTGATGCAGTTTTTTATGATTAGATAAAACTGTTATTTCTGCCTTTAATAATAATGTGAAACAGGCTCGCTTTAAATGCTGCATAATAAAATCCTAATTCTGCCAGTTTGTTCCCAGTTTTTTTATATTGTTTTTTATTTTGTTTTTTTTGCCAAACTACAAATATCTATAGATTTATTTTACATTTATAAAGATGGCAGATTTTTCATCAAAACAGGAAATACTACAAAGATTATAAGACATCAGTTCACTTAGGCACATGTTTGTGTGGTATGTGATTCCCTGATTGCCAGGAAGCATCCTTAGTCCTAATAACGGCTCTTTCAATTTAAGGAAAATATAAGAACGGTAAAAATAATATCACATCCAAGACAAATGTAGCCACTTATTTTGGGTAATTGTGGTAACATAATTAAAACTGTATCAGTATCTGCTCATTAGCTGCACCAAGCTGCTTATTACTTGGGGAAATGCACGGTTCTGCACAGATGTGTGGGTTGCATGGATTCTTAAGGACTATTAGTCTAATATAAATCAGCTAGATTTAAATTAGGAGTAATATAAAAGAGAAATCTGCAGAATTAAAAATCCCTGAAGAAGTGAATGGTAAGCACAAAGATGGCAAATACCTCAAATTGATTTTATTTTCTTTTGGTGCAAAAAAATAGTCTAGATGATTTTGTTTTTTTGCCGAGTGAGTATGCTATGTAGAAAGGAGTTTTGGAGACCATTAAATACAAACCAATGATGTAATTTTGTTTAAATACATCACAGTTTCTTGTACTAATGCACAATTAATGTGTAATTCTCAAAACATTAACTACTTCATCATGATAAATTCTACCTAAATATTTTGCTCAGAATTTAACAGATGTTGGATGAGTTAACCGTTAACTATTCTCGTTTATAGTGTGTGGTGTCCTAAGTGTAAGGCTGACATGTAAATATGGATTGTAGTATATATTAAAACTGTATATCAAATTTTACAAACTAGTTGTTAAGAATGTTGCTTTGTGGGGTGAAAATATTTGGTTTGTATCTAGTTTTAAATGGTTTAGCCAGAGCTCTCAAGCCTCATGTAATGAAAGTGACACACACATTTTCCTAACTTCACAGACACTCAAACACACACGCCACACACGACCTTCCTCACACTGAAAATAACAATGCCCATACTGAATGGACTATGAGTGATTTGTTCAAGGCAAGGCGAGTTTATTTGTAAAGAACTTTTCAGTGGCAAGACGACTCAAAATGCTGTACAAGAAGAAAAAAAAAAGAAAACATTACAGAGATAGAGGGAAACATTTCACAGGAAAGAATATTGTAGAGGGACAGCAGCAGCAGAACAAGATAGGCCAAGATTCACTGTACAGTCCGCTCAAGAGCTCTGTCTAAGCCCCGCCTCCTGCTCAGCTTGATGGGCATCTGTAGTTCCTGCTGCTGTTAGTGTGGACAGAGTAGCAGTAGAAGAGCCAAGTGTGCCAACCAAGACACCCCCACCCCTGCCAACAGCATTGTGCGGTGTGGGAGCCTAATAATTTCACTCTGAACTAGTGTTGTTCAGTATACCGGTGCTACATTGCTATCAGGGTACTGCGGCATTTAAAACGGTTCTATACTGACTTTGGATGGGACCGGTACTTGCAGCGCTGCCGACAGCGCCTGCAACACCGCGAACGCAACGCTGAGGACGAGGAGCAAGAGAGAGTTTTCAGACCTCTCTAGTGACCTTTTTTCAGAAAAAGTGATAATTCTAGCGACATTTCTCCGTGTTGTTGGTGATTTTGGCGACAACACTTAGAAGCATCGATGGGTCTGCAGTTTCGTGTTTTCAGTGAGCAGTAAGTGCTGCTACGAGCCCCGCCCCCCACCTTCAAAGCACTGAAGTCGGTGCTCCGTCCTGCAGCCCGCCTGCCGAAGGCGCCAGGAGGAGGAAACCCGTTCCACTGCGTGTCCACATTTCAAATGAATCACACATGTGCAAAGCTGCCGCTGATCTTGCCCTGGTCTACAAAGCAGGATGTTAATATAATAATTTTTTCACCGAACCGTTGCACTAAAATAAATGTCTGTTTGAAGAGAGAGAGCAGTCTTTCCGCAGCGTTAAAATGCTCGGCTCAGTCTGTGTCTACAGTTTGTTTGAGCTGATCACGTCACGTCACATCTTGATAACTATGGAAGCTTTCTTCTCATTATAGCTTTTTTTCTGATAATATCACGACTTTACTCTCATGTCACCACCGCTTTATTCTCGCAATATTATGACTTTGATCTCTCAATTAAAAATTGACTAAGTATGGCCCGATCCATGCACTTTTGACTCAGTAATGATATTTTTTTGTAATCTCTTTTTAATTTGAAAAAGTATCGAAATACATGTTGGTACTGGTACCGATACCAAAATGTTGGTATCATGACAACGCTACTCTGAACTTTTCATAGAACTTGAGAGATTTGGGTTTAGCAGTGCTACTTGCCAGTTTGCTCCAGGGTTAGACGTACCGTAAACAAACTGCTAATGAATGGCACAACTTAGCTGGTGTTGTCAGGGGCAAGGTTTAAAGGAGCCATGACAACAAATTAAATTTTTCTCAGGCTTAGGGGGTATAATATGATCTGTTGTGCACTGTTAATGTCAGAAGAGAATATCAAACGACCTGCTCAGGGGCAATCAGCCCTATTCATTTGCTCAAACACGGTCAGATCTTTCTACGTTGGTCATCTTTCTACGTATTCATATTCTCCAATCAGAGCACAAGAAACGTCTGACACATATGGGATGACAGTGTTTTTTCATCTCTGTTTTCTCCTCTGTGTTAGATGAAGTGTTGTTTTATCTGCTGGTTTTATTAGCCGACTTGACAAACGGCCAGTTAGGATAACCACGTCTGAAGTGATTTCCTGATGTTCTTGTGTTATTTTTGTTTCTCCTCTGTAGAACAAGGAATGTTGTCCACCCGATAACACTGAGTTCTGATAACAGAGAGTTTGTATGTCCAGTGGGTGATGTGAATCAAAATCCAGAGGCTTCTGGTAAGCCCCTGGTTTGAGACTCCCAGCTTCATCAATGTTCACAGCACAGTCCAGAAGGGGCAACATGTTGTTCTTGGCATCCTCTCTGGTAAACCTGATGTTGCTGTCCACTGAGTTGATAATAATCTTAATAATACATTTTATTTACAGGCACCTTTCTTGACACTCAAGGTCACCTTACAGCAAACATAAAAACAGACTAGTGAATACCTCAACCTCTTTAATTTGGAGTTTGACTCAAGTGTTATCTATGTATCTAAACCAGCGAGATGGTAGTGGCCACATGTAAGTACTGAGTGCTCTGCTCTCCAACTCCGTCATGTACACATCGGCCACAACAGGTGAAACTGGTAAGCACATGGCACATCCATGTTTCTATCTGTGAAAGTTATCTCTGTCACCTAAGAGTTGCTAACTTTGCCTGCAAGCTGAATTCTCCTGGTATTTGTGAGTTCACAAACACACAAGAATCCCTTTTTGTCCCCGCTCCATTCTCAACCGTTCGGGCCCCAACCGAAATCGATCGGGCCTTTCACATTGCAGTATTATGGTTTAAGGTGGGACATACCAGCTATGACGAAAGTAAGACGTGCCGAGGCCACAGCCGAACCAAAATAAACATGGCAGCGCCGGAGGACGCAGGCATAGCTGCTGTCATCACATCTGTTTTGTCAGAATCCACAATTGTTGCGCGTGGTTTTATTGTGGTTTTTCATGGTGCCTGCTGTTTATACCATATTTATTTGATACAATCACGACTTTACTCTCATGTCACCACCGCTTTATGGCTGGCTAAAACAAACCTTTGGTAGATGGGTATTAGATGTTGCTTCACCCAATCAGCTCGCAGAATTCTGCTGTATGTCCCTCTTTTCCCCAAACAGTTTTGATAGGTCCCAAAGTGATAATGTGCAGAATGGAGAGTGCAACACATTATCAATCTGGATTGCCAGGTTAAAGAGTTGCAACATCATGCCACAAAACTTTCCAAAAATGTCCAAACAAATGTGTTACAACCTGGCTTAACTGGTAATGAAATAATTGTGCTACAGTGGGATATACATAGGAAGGTCATGCTGAAGTGCTGTTTACATAAAGCCACATATAATTAGATACCACTGAAACACAAGCCAGATATACCACAGTTACAGTAAGTACTGTCAGTTGTGCAAATGATTTTTGTCTCCAATTAATTTGTAAAAGATAAATTGAGAAAAATGTTGCCATTCTATGTCGAATCAAACTAGTTTATTATTGTAATTAAATTAAACTGAGCAATTTTTTATATTAAGAGCTTTTCAGATTTTTTTTTTCAAGCAGGTATATTTTAAAATTTGTTTGGAATTTACTCAATTAAGAGACCAAATATCATTGTCTTTTAGAAACAGAAAATCTATAAAACTTTGAGGTACGCAACAGATAAACTAAATTCTGTCTTTCCATTATTTTTTAAAATGAAAAAGTCATTTCAGAATAGATAATTGCGGGGCTAACTTTTGGTTTGTATCATTCAAGCTAAGTCAAGAAATTGTTTACAGACTGGTTATCATCCATATTATTGGGTTTCGCTAACTGTAAATATGATATCTTTTCACAACAAGATATTCATCCTCCATTACATCACTGTCCTGGCTTAATATGCATCCACATAAACTTCTCTACAGCAGACTCACAGCTCCACAAAATTTTTTTTGAAAAGTGGTGCTGTTTTCGTCTTATCTTCCTTCGCTCCCATTGGTGGCTCTAAAACAGAGACACTTTAATCCATATTTTTTTCTGTGAACAGTGTGCCGCCATGTGACTCAAATCCCTTTAAATAGTAGTCTAACTGAGCTTTCTGGGTGTGTCACCAGCACTGCATGAGGTGCAAGGAGACTGGACTCTGGGTTTGGGTCTTCTGGGTCACTGCATGGCTCAGCGGGACTCTGTTTTCCAACACTTCTGTACAAAGCACCGGGCAGCTTACTGCCCTATGATTATCCTCGAGGGACATTTAACCAGCATGTGTAAAATGGGAAAACATGTTTGTTCTACACAGCAATGATAAAGCCAGTCTTTAGTTATGCTTTTCTAGTAAGTGCACAGTAAAAAAGTAGTGCAGCACCAAAGCAACTGACTTAAAGAACTCAACAAGCTAATAAAGAAGGCCAGTTCTGTTCTGTGTAGTCTTCCACAACCTCTGTAAATGACTTTGCAAAGAAGGGTTCTTCATAAAATTAAGATTATGGACAACCCTAAACACCCTCTTAATCAGACTGTTGTACAACAATAGAGTGTCTTCAGTCAGAGGCTTATCCAGATCAGCTGTAAGACAGACAGGTACAGGAGATCCTTCCTGCCTGCAGCCATCACCATCTACCACAACTCATTGAAAAAACCCTATAACATGAGTTATACCAGCATTTAATTTCTCTTTGGGATTAAAGTATTTCTGAATTGAATTTGATTTTAATTGAATTAAATATATAGCACTGTTGTTACAACAATAAGTAACCCTAAACATCATGATTTATATCACGTTTGTTAAAGAATGATGACAGAGCAGGAAAGGGACCTACAGAAATGCTCAGCACTGTGTTTCAGGCTTCCAGCAGTGTTGCCATGTATGCTTTGGGCTTGTTCATCTATACTATTTACAAAGTAGAAGTATTAGAGCTAGTTGCTTGTTTCTCCCGCAATAACTACCAACACTAGAGTGGCTTCCCAACTCGAAAGCAACGCTTTTTTGAAATTCTGCGGTCTTGCCACAGAGGGATAAAATATTCTTCTCATAAGCTTCCACTGTCATGTAACAGTTTAAAAGTAATTTATCCCAAACTGAAACAGCTATCCCCTCAAACTTGCAGCGCTGTGCACGTTTGTTAATTGCCATGTGTGCAGGCAGCATCTTTTGTCTGAAGACGTGTGACATAGACTGACAACCGTTTGTTAGTGGTTAGTGGCTAGCGTTAACTTGCTCATATTTCTTAGGGTCATATTTCTTAGGGACAAAAAAGACCTGACTGATGGGAATACGCTATGTTGATATTTGGCAGCTTATTTGATATTTGGTCCCACTGGGCCACAGAGAAAAGGATTTAGTGAGCACTTTTGCTACAAAGAAAGCTAACATACGAAAGGAGGACAGACTGACTAAAAAGATATTTTTTTTTGCCTCAGCTGGATTGTTGAATTTTGCGAAGTAACAACCCAAAGTTCAGCGAATAGGATAAAACACACAACCATATTTTGAGCAGTCAGCAAGACCACCGAGGCTTTTACTTTTTATGTCCTTTTTCAGCACAAAACATTGGCTGATCACAGTCCAAGCTCTCTTAACATTCCTCCTGTATGTGTTCCCACAATAGCTTTCGCTGTGACTTGTTTGTTCTCTGTGTATGAGCCAAATGAAGCAGTGAGTGTTTGCATGTAGTCTGATTATATGAAACAAAACAAAAAAAACGAGACCCACAAAATCTCTGCATAGCATGCTAATACAAAGAAGGCTATTTTGGTGATACACTTGTTGGAAAAAAAGGGAATGCTGCTATGTGAGGACAAAGAAAGTAACAATGCTGGTCAGAACTGGGGGAGAAATTGACCGAATGATTCCAGTAATGTAGTCCTCTGAATTACAGATTTTGTCAAAAGTAGTCTTTCACGGCTGTGGTGAGCTGCAGGCAGACAGGACTCACTATACAGTACTTTTAAGCAAGTTTCCAAGCTACTCCTCTCAGACAACATTACTCCTGTCTGGATTAACTGTTTTACATACATTTTACCTTTAGCTTTCTTCTTGAATGGCTATTGTATTATGCACTGAAAGGTGAATTCAGTTTCATAGTGCAATTCCTTCTTGGCAACAATTGGCCGTTTTCTGCCTTCCTTGTGTGTCTTATTTCTTGTTCTGCTTTTTTTTTTTAAACGTTTCTCAAGTTTGTATATGGAAATGCAAGCCTGAAAAATATAATAATGTGAACAAAATGACAATTCAGGTGTATTTTAGTAGGGTGGGTGGAGGTGGGGTGTTAAAGTACAAAAGTTGCTTTAATGGAAGCGGTCTCGTTCTTCTGAAGCCGCTCAGCCATCGTCTCGTTATTTCTCCAGCAGCTCGACTGATGAGCTTAAAATACATTCAGAACAAAAAATTGGAGCAGCTGAGCCCAAAACCACAGAGAGTCACACAAGCGATGCGTGTGGGTTTGGGAGGCTGAGCGGTGAATTTAGCTGTGGAGCAGCCAGTCAGTAAAATGGAGGAGGTGATAGGCAGTGTGGGATGAGATTGTAGGTGCCCAGAGCTGTCAGGAGGAAGAGGAGGAAGAAGAGGGGGGCATGGCGTTGAGTCAAAACATGTCAGAGCTCTGGAGGGAGAAACTGGGTGTTTATTAGTAGAGGGTGGGGGTACCAAATTAGGGAGTCACATCTAAAGATTTTGACCGTTTTAAGGTCAGATTCAGATGGTGTTAATAAACTTGTCACAGCAGCTTCATTACCAAGGACGGAGAGGGGAGGGGTGGGGGGGTATGGAGGCTTTGACTCTGTGCACGACCACAACCACTGATTCTACATTTTTTTCTCATTCACTTTTCCAATTCCATCTCTTCGCAGATTAAGTGGCATACACACGGTATAAGAGATGGATTCCAGAAAGCACCGCTGTTCTGGCAGCATATGGGAAAACCAAAGCTAAGTATGTAGATTTCTTCAGAACACCAAGCAGAGATATTTTCCAAAAACGACAATATTTTTTTTCTTTACTTACCCATGTTGTCTCATCGGTCCAATTCCCCAGTCCTCCGCAGCACGACTCCTTCCGTGTCACCTTTTCCAGCCGAGTCTACCTGAGGATCGCGCTTCACGCCGCGGGCGATTCACCTCCCTTCATTCTGAAATAACTCTCTCATCAGAAAGAAAAGGCTCTTAAAGTTTACGGTGTTGGTCCATGACGCAGTGTAACTTTCCAGAGCTGGCACAAATAAGCCCAAAGGATCCTTCACCCAGAAAGAGCCATGTTGTCGGAACCAGGTCTGTTCCAAGCATGCACAAGTTCAGAGGTGATGAGGAGCGCGGCAGACGGAGGCTGCGACCCTCTGCGCAAACATCCAGCGGAGTGGCAGGGGCGCAAAGGCAGAGAGGGATCGCCGGCAGACACTCGGTAGCCGCTGTCGGGATGCGCCTGTGCAGCAGCGCAGGTTGATTGGCGATGTGTGCGCGCCTGAGTGCGCTGCGCTGCGCTGGGGTAACGGACGTGCGCCCGCGTGTGCAGAAAGGCAAGCGTGCACGTGTGCGGGTTCAATTAAAACGAGGAAGACGCCAAACGTTCGATTCGGTTCCCCAGTGAGTTTGATTTCATCAGATCAGCGCCGGCATGAAACTAACTGATGCAGCAGCAACCGTCTCTCTCACTCATGTCGCTCAGTGTGCTCTGTGCTGCAGGTGTTGTGGAGAATAAACGACGGGCTATATGTGGTCATCATCATTACAGCGTGAGTGGGTGGCCTGCCTGATCCCACCTCGTGTTGCATAATTGTTGCAGATGGGAAGGTTCAGTTCAAGCGTGCGTGCAAGACTTTCGATACACAGCTTCTCATACGTACCCTCCTATGGGGAGCTTTCAAGTTGCAGCTTTTCCACATCTGTCATGTTACAAACACACGTCGTCAATTTTATAGCGAATTAATGTGCACGACTAACACCGCGTAGTGCATAATAGCGAACTGAAATGCATAGGTTTTTAAACAAATCTGAAAAGTGTGGCATGCATTTCTACTAAGACATGCTTCGGAGCCTCCACTCACTTCAGTCTTTGGCTGTTGTCTTCAGGTAAAGTTACATTCTAGTTTCATCTGAGCAGTGCACCTTGTTGCACCTTTTTTCTGTCTCCCATCCTTGGCTTATTGCAAAGTGCAACCTAGCCCTGATTTAAACTTCTCACCCAATTGTCTCCCTGACCTGACTACTGTGTGCTTTGGTCTTCATGATCCCGTTTGTTCAATAACATTCTCTAACTGTTATTAAGTAAAGTAACGTTTATTTGAAAAGCACCTTTCACAGACACAAAGTCACAAATCACTGTACAACATAAATTAAATGTATGGCCTTCGTAGAACAAATGGATTTATTAAATTAGGTAGACTCTCTTTACTAATTAACTGACCTCTGAAAACAACTACTTTACAAGATTTCATTTAGGGGTTTAAGGATTAAGATGGTTCAGTTTTCATGTATGCATGCAAGTTTTAAAAACAAAAAAAAATCTTTCATTTGCCTTCCACTAAGCACTATTTCGTTTTGATGTGCATAAAATTCAGAAAAAAAGACACAGAGTTTTTTTGTTGTAATGTGACAAAATGTAAAACAAGCTCAAGGGTTATTGATTACCTTAGTAAGACACTGTTAGTGACATGTCTCAACTAATTACATTTTACGGTATATTCTTGGAGTTTTGGATCAGTACCAGTTAGTGCTTGGATATGGTGTGTTCTGTTTGGACTCCAAAGTAAGATGTCTCCAGTTCAAGGATAGAAAAAACAGCTAGAAGACCCGTTAATTTGATTATTTACCCTAAATTCCATGGTTGGCATGGTTACAAAATGATGTGGAAGTTGCAGTAATAAACTGTTTATCCATAAGATTTAAGTGATGAATTTGTAGTAATTAATTTCTATGGTGACACAATAGCTGGATCCTGGGTGCTACGTGCAGATGTCTAGTAGCTCCAATGATGACTTATCGACAGACCCGGCAGCATGGGCGGGCATTGGGGGGCCGTGCCCGCCCTGTGAGCCAGCTGTGCCCGCCCTGGGCTGGAAGCTGTCTTTTTTTTTATACCTCGGAGTGGCCATCGTTCTATTAGTACTATCTTTGATGTGTAAATCATACAATTTAACCAATCGACTCAACGACTGAAGGCAACATGCTAGCCAATCACAGCTGGAGAGGGGCGGGACACTGAGTTATAGCCTTCAGTCGCCGACGCGGTGTTCGGCTGTCGTCACCGTCGGTGTCGGTAGAGCGGGATGGAAATTTGGTCTGATTACCAAACAATTACAAGAAGTGACAACGAAGCAGACAAGAGCGAGCTGGAAGCAGCGCGATTAATTACTGTTTGAAATGTCAGCACTGAAGTCTAAAGTGGAGTAAACATTGACGCTAGGAGGGTTAGCTACGACAGTTAGCAGCACCAGGAGCAGATCTACTGCCAAACTGGAGAAACTTGGGTTACTTGCAGACAGAAGGGAACTCTGCTTTGTTCTGCTCCTTGCACTCCATACCTGCTGTAATTAAAGAAACCTCTTCTAGTGTGAATTTTTACTTCAGTCAGTGTTCAGCCTGATCTCATGCTAATAAGCGTGTAGCTTATGCTGGACTTTGAGTCAAGACACAGCACTACAGGTTACCCTATCTCACTGATAGTTTCCAGTAACTGAAACCCAACATAAAACCTGCCCAAAAACAAGCCCAAATCTCAAAATCTCACGTTAAAAGCACAGAAATATTAAACACATAAGAACTATTAAACATAAGAATATGCCATTAGCACACAACTGCACTGAAGCAAAGAAAAAAACTGTGCATATGGCCTCTGAACAAAATATGCAATCAGACAACCAAATAACACACAAGATCTCTTTAACAATCATGATATATCAACCGGAAAATAAATAAATAAATAGCTTCCCAACATGAGTTTAATATAAACTTAATTTCTCTCAGTATAGCTCAATCAAACATATCTCTTACTCGCAGTCATGAAATATTTTTAAGTTGATAAGTAGAACTCAACCCCTCTTGGGCGTTTACACTGACCAAACACTTGATTAACCATTATTATTTTCTTGTTTTATCATAACAATCAATATTATTCATTATAACTACTATTCATTGATGATGTCAGATCGACAGATTCGACCTATTTAAAAAATAAATTGACCAGTATGAGTTGAAGGAGATGCCATTTTATTAAAATGTTTTGGTTTCCTGTCCGACCTTGACGACTATTTTGATATATTTTGTTAGTAATTCTTTCTAAAAGCCCAAGAAATGTTGTGAAATGTTTCCCAATTTTTTACAACCTGCCCATAAGCTATTTTTGTTCCAGCTAATTGGAACAAAAATTTGGCTTTTGTGTATATATATATTGTATATATAATAAAAACTTTTTAAAGTGTGCCCCCCTAAAAAAATGGAATGCCCCCCCTGTGATTTGTTTCTGCAGCCGGGTCTGCTTATCGATAAGGTGCCGCATGACTCATCTTCATGAATGACTGCTAGCCTGAAAGAAAGCAAACACCTCCAGATTGCTCATATAGGCAGAATCCTAACAGATCGCAGGAAATGTCAAGTTTTCCAGGAAATTTTAAATGCACAAATGTATTTCTCTGTCAATATAATGACTACTCATTAGATTGTTCCTCTTTGGTTTCCTTGGTAACTACCCACTAGTTCATGGTTAGTTCTGCTCTGTTTCTCGGGTAACTAATCAGTAGTCCCCTGATAAAACTGGGCTCATTTGTACATGATTAGTTCCCAAGGCGTTCCCTAGTAGTTAACCAAATTTTGTGTACCTTATTGTCAAGTGTTACCCAAACAAATTGTGACTCTGTTGGATATCCATATAGTATATACCACTCACTCCCTGCTGCTTCTATAGAAAGACCCAGAAACTTAATTGTATTTTTTTTCTTTGTTTTTGACATAAGAGCCTCAACAAAGACGTTCCTCTGTAGGTCACTCAGGAGGAACCATGAAAAACAGGCAAAAAGGTACATTTAACAAGCACAGACAGCAGACTGTTTGGATGTCTTGAAATGTTCTATGTCCCAGTTCTTGGAAGGCAGGGCCCTTTAATCAGTTTAGTTTGGAGATGCTTCCGCTGCTTACTCGCTGCCTGTAAACCATGTAGCATTTTCTACCTGGACCCAGAAGTACAAGGCAGGAACAGCATGGTTTAATGAGAAGGCTGCAACAAGGTAGTAAGATGCAGTAACATGAACCAAAACATTAAGAAAATAACTTTCTATATGCTATTTATTTTGTGAGTACTGTACTTTTAACTTTAAAACAATACAAGAAATATCTAGATATTTACAAACAAGAGACTATTATAGTAAGAACTCAAGAAAATGGGAAAGTCAAAATAAATCAGCAAAGGTATCAGGAAGAGAATGGTGGACTTGCACAAGTCTGGTTCATCTTTGGGTGCAATTTCTAAATACCTGAAGGTGCCATGTTCAAACAATTATACGTAAGTCTAAACATCAGGGGACTGTCCAGCCATCATACCGCTTACCAGTGTCTCAGAAATTGACGCGCTTTGCTCCTAAATGTGCATACCAACCCAGGAGCAAAAGCAAAAAGCCCTTGTGAAGATGATAGTGTCATAGCTTGAGTTTATGTCTTAGTTTAGGTTCTGTTTTGGTTTGGGCTCTATCTTAGTTTTAGTTTGATTAGTTCTAGTTTCTGTCTCAGGTTGGTTTTGTGTTAGTTCTGTTTTGCACTTTACTTCTCAGTCATCAGCTCAGTTCACCTGCCAGCAATCTGCCAGCTCACTTCACCTCCCAATCTGTTTGCCTGCCACTCCCCTGTTATCAGTCACTAACCAACCAGTTCGGTTCATTTCAGTCACCACCTTCCCTTTGATTATTTCCACCTGTCACTGTTATTCAGGGATGTGCAGAGACCGTTGGAGGGGCAGGTGCTCAAAGTTAAAAGAGGGCACATGGGGCACGGATTTAAAACACGATACAGAAACATACCTGGCTATACAACCGGCTGAACTGTACCAACCCATACTATAAAGAATGTAACATGGAATCAAGGGCGTATAGGTTTGATTTGAACTTTGGTAGGGACACTATTGGTCCAAAGCTTCATTGTTCCTATGCAATATGCATGCTCCTATTTTTTGATGCTTGATTTGAGCATTAGGATGCGTTTTTTCTAAAAAGAAAAGGCAGCATTATTTGCTAGATTTATACAAATTTTATAAGCACGACACACACTAGATGCTGTTTGTTTATCTTTAAAGCATCACAGGATCTGATCAATGTCGAATTGGGACTTTTTCCCACTTTGAAAAAGTTTGCATTTGAACTTACCAGCAACAGAGACAGATGGTAAATACGTGCCTATTAAACCAAATATATTCAAAATATGTCTGTTGTCTAGATTTATCCTGTATTTTCTTTTGAAGATATAGAAATGTGCAGAGATAAACCCCACCCTTATTCTTTTTTTTTTATCTAAGATATTCTGTCAGCATCATAAAACACAGCAAAATTATACATTCAAGGGACTGCAAATAAATGTATTGTATTTACTTTGCACTGGAAGTAGAAGTGTCACTGGCACTGACAGCATTTCAAATATTAAATTCAAACTTCAACAAATGTACTACTGGGTTGTAGTTGCTCTCTTTAGCCCATTTCATGTAATTTATCTCAACATTCCAAACACATTTCTTACATCATATATCTGAAGTGTAGATAACAGCTTCTCCTTACCTACATCCTCTCAGACAACTAATTATTTCCCTAACAATAGTGAGATTTCAATGTTTAAATGTGCAGTAAATCTTAATACATAAGGAGCATGGAGGATCCAATACTGTACTTTAAGTAAGATTAGTGACACTAAAACTGATCTATGAGTGGTTGTCCATTTCATTATTGAAATGAGAACATATTAATATACTAGAGGCATATACTAGTAAGACTATTAAAGAACAGCAGATTAAACATTAAGATATGTAAAGACCTATATTAAATTAATTTTGCAACCACATCAACAGATTAAATAATTTTTACTTTTTTGGTGTACCAAATTACCCTCGTAATGATGAAATATGTTGTGGACTAAATCCCTGGTGATGAGAATGTCTAACTCCGCCTCTGGTTTGCACTCATTTACTAATGGACAGTGTGGAAACCTTTGTACAATAAAACCAATGTAAATGGTGTTCCTCGGTTTTATTTGTCTTTATTCTAATTATGTCTACAATCAATGAAAGCAACAATAACAACGAAATATGGTAAAAAAGAAACCCTCACCTTTTCTTTTTCAGACAGCTGTGGTTAAGAATCTGACTTTTTAATAGCCTATAGTCTTTGCTTTTCCATCTTTCCAGCAGTCTTCAGAACTCCTGCCTGGCACAGAATATTTAGTTTTATAAAACAGATTAGGTTTCTGTTGATAAATGCATTATACTTCTGAATTAGATGCTATTTTGAGATGCTAATGTTGGTTACTTACATTTCTCAAGTTCCACAAATCCAAACAGTCTCTCCTGCTTCTTTACAGAACTGCACTCAGCAGCTTTCACCTATTTTAGTGCTGATAATATTTTGTTTTTTAACTGGGACTAGTTTTGTTGTCAAGTAATTGTGGTAACGGCAGTATCGCTGTATGAATTGAAATTTAAATCTTGCGCTCCAAGCAAACAGGCACGCACACAGGCACGCACACACACGCTAGAAATCAGAAAGTGGGAAGGCGGGATTTAAGGCAGTACAACCAATGAGAGTGGAGTTTAAAAAAAAAAAGCACAGAGCACAGTCACGTGTGCTGCCGATTTAAAGGTATACTATGCAACCGGGGTTGATTTTCCAGCGAGGCTCCCCCCAGAGGGCGAAAGTAAAAGTGCACTGTCGTAAAGATGCTCAGCTGTTCTGGTTTCTCCGTCAAGACAGGCGCGGTTGTTTTGAGCTTAGCAGACAGGCGAACGCAACGAAAAGTGGAAAAAACGGCAGTACAAACAATGACTAACACAGTGAAGGTATGAACATCAAGCTTCCCACAGCGCTATCTTGGCGAGGCGGCCGCCTCGCCAAGCCGCCGCCTCGCCAAGCCGCGGCTGCCGCCGCCGCCTCGCCAGTTTCATTTATTTTTTTTTTTTTTATTTTTTTTTTTTTTTATGTTGGCGAGACGCTACCGCCGCCGCCTCGCCAAGCCGCAGCCGCGGCCGCCACCTCGCCGCCGCCGCCGCGGTAGCGTCTCGCCAACATAAAAAAAAAACAAATAATAATAATAATAAAACTCGATATGCTTGCATGTTTATTTGACGTTAACACGCGGTTCTTTGTTGTTGCTTTCGCGCGTGCATATAGTGAATGGCAGGGCAAAAACACATGGAGTTCTCGCCGTAAAGCGAGACTTCTGTGTGTGCGAGCCGAGGGCTCTTGCATTGCAAGTGCGGTATTTCCCCCACAGACCCCCAGGGCGGCCGAGAAAACCTTTGTTCGACCTGAAATGACTCATTTAATCATCCAAAACGGTATGGAACACATTAATTAACTGAAAAATGTTGCATAGTATGCCTTTAAAGGGGCAGGCAGTCAGACAGCGGCAGCAGCAGCCGCGGAGCTGCGAGAGGAGAAGGGAAGAGTGAGGCACGTTATGTGGATCATGTTACCGTGCCACGGTAACCGTGGCATAGTAGATCTAAATTATTACTATTTTGGACATGCACACACACACAAATGCACATACACACACATTTAAAAAAAAAAGAAAAACACACTGACAAAAGGGCACTTTGGACATCAAGGGGCAAAGGGGCAGGTGCCCAAGCCCCCTCCGCTTGGGCACCTGCTGGAGAACCTGATGTCCTCCAGCAGCCTAAGCCTATAGCCTTATCTTAAAAGTAGACGGGGTGTCTGCCTCACGGACCAAAACTGGGAGTTGGTTCCACAGGAGAAGAGCCTGATAACTAAAGGATCTGCCTCCCATTCTACTTTTAGAGACTCTAGGAACCACCAGCAGACCTGCAGTCTGAGAGTGAAGTGCTCTGTTAGGAACATACGGGGTAATCTGATCTCTGATATATGATGAAGCTTGATTATTAGGGGCTTTATACATGATAATTTTAAATTATATTCTTTATTTACCAGGAAGCCAATGAAGGGAAGCTAAAATAGGAGAAATATGATCTCTCTTGTTGATTTTCATCAGAACTCTTGCTGCAGCATTTTGGATCAGCTGATGTTGTAGGGTTCTGTTCGGCTTCAGTTATAATTTCTTTTTGCAAATAATATCAGATTTTCCCTAAACACCCTCTTGATACACATTAAAGACTGGTTGGGTCTTTGATTCGCTGGACATGTCCTGCTGCAGCATAGCATTTCCAAACCATAACACTTCCAGTTCAATGCTTCATAGCTGGTATGAAGTTATTGTCCTAAAATGGTGTATTTGGTTTAAACCAAACCTATCCTCTGTTTTTGTGCCCAGAAATTCCATTATTAGACCCAACTGTCCAAGGAATAGTAGTCTGCCTTGTTCTGGTCTTGATCTACATTCTCAAGGGCAAACTTTTGTCTAGCCTTCTCCATTTTTTAGGGATCAAAATTATCCACCCTGCACATCTCTCACAAGTTAAACTTGTTAAGTCTCTTTCTTCTGAACATGAATTTCCATTGCAACAGTTGCAAGAGCCTGCTATAGACCTTTTCCCAATAGATGTTTGGAGACTTCTTTTAGCATCTTGCAGTCTGCTTTCAGGGTGAACGTGCTTGGACAACCAGACCTGGATCCGTTGGAAGTAGTTTTGAATGCCCTCCACTTGTAAACTATTTTCCTTGCAGTGGATAGGCTGATGTAAAATTAAATTCTGACATTTTTGAATCCCTTACTACACTGATAAACTGTTACAGTCTTCTTTCTGAAAGACACAGAGAGCTATTTGGATCTTACTATTGTGTTCACCTTCCTCATAATCCTTAGAAGTACACCCAACACCCAACTGTTTAAATGGAGCAAACCTCCTGGAAAATGCTGAGAACTTCTAAACATGTGCATTTTATGTGTTTCTGATGCGTTTCGTCTGTCACTCTGTGACTTTTGTAATGGATGCTGCTGGCGAACCCGAAATTTAGTCAAACACAGAGTTACGTTAAAAAGGGTTTATTGGAAATGTTATATGCTGACAGACCAGGAGTTGCTGGCAGAATCAGACTGGACCAAATGCAGACTGGGCACACAAGAACTGAACGTATCACGACAGCAGACCACAAGTGAGGTGGTGAGACGATCTGGCAGTGAGTGGGTGAGTGAAGCAGGTATATGAAGGCTGGGGAACAGGTGAGCAGAGTAGGAACAGATTAGTGGCAGCAGGTGGAACTGGTCTGGGCTGATGACTGGTGACTGAGAAGTGGACTGAGCTAATAGGAGGGTTTCTGTGGCTGAGAGGTGATAGAGATTATTCTAAACAAGTCCGGAAAAGTCCAAAACAAACAAAGAAAAACCTAAATTATGGCAGATGTTATTCAAGATCCATATGTTCAGAGGCTTCTCATATCTTAGGATGTTTGTTTATATATATATATATATATATATATATATATATATATATATATATATATATATATATATATATATATATATATATAAAGTGATATCCCTTGTTCTTAATATTTTTTTGGGGAATGCATGTCTCATTTTCTATCAGAAACAAACTTCTTGGTTGAATGAAGATAACTAAATCTAAATCTTCCAGGGGTATGAATAATATTGGGCTAAAAACCATTTATGTAATGGAGTTTTCAAAGAAAGGAACTTCAAATTCAGGCATCTACTTAGAAACACATCTATATCTTAAATAAGGCCAATAAGTCAGTTGTTTCTTCTTCTTTCCCTCCTTTGGCAAAACATACAATGTTGGAGATATAAAGAGGTCATTTTATCCTTTTGGGTTTTTCCCTCAAGTGTGTTATGCAACATTTTGTTCATGTAAAAAGGTCGGCTCAGTTACAAAGCCCAGAACCCACACCAAAGGGAGTTATTCTCTCCCACGGAAGACACCGCTCCTGAACTAACAGGCTTATCTTCCCTCACTTGTCTACATAACCATGAGGTGGTGAAGAAATACATAATATCACCAAAATTGTACATGTTTAAATATTCATGTATATATGTGGTTATAAAAAGAGCTTTTGGATTACAGAGCTTCAGAGTAAAATAAAAGTATTTTCATCAGTAACGCAAACATATTGTGGAGAGAAAAAATAAATATACCATTGCTGCTTGCATAGGATTTATAAACCCAAGTGATGCTAATCAAATGCACTTTAATAATTGATCATCATCCATGCGAACGTCTTTATAAAAGTGTGTTTCATCAGGTTGTTGCTGTGGAGAATACAGACTTCCTTTCCAACGAACCCCAAGGTCAGATCATGCAGCACTGATGTTAAATGTTGGATTTCCTGTCAGAAACATTAGAGGTGTTGGCTTGTTTTGTAAGTTGCATGTTAATGAAGCACAAGACAAGACGTCTGGATCAATGTTCTTCTGAAGGCTGTAGTAGAAATGTTGGAGAAATCCAAAGCACAGCCTCATAAAGCTGTAAACCCCGGTGATGAAGTGGTAATCTATTTCTTTTTTCAGCTACAACACCGAGGGATTTTAGGGTCACCAAGTCAATGTTTGATCATAATTAGCATTATTTAAAGTGTATTATTTTTCATAAGTGAGTTGTCAGTAAGAGATGCTAACAGTAATGTCACAGCACATTTCTCACTCACGGTACTACAATTTTCAAGAGCTCTAATAATTTAGCAGAATAGCTGAATCTGTTTCTGAAACAGCAAACTGCACAAATTCGAACTACGAGTGAGGACAACAATTTCTGCCGCCAACTGTTTTTCTCCATGAGTAACCCTCCTTCTCTCCCTCTTGGTCTCCTCCCAGTCAAAATGTATGGGAACATGTCTCAAGCTCGTGCACAATCCTCTGGAAGGAAAAAAAAGCTTTATCAAGGGACTTTTCTTTGTTTTCTTGGACACAAAGAGCTATTTCTCAAGTAAATAATATTTTCTTATGTGAATGGTCAATGCCAGTTGTTGTGCCATTGGCAGAGAAAAGTAATCCCAGGTATTCCCCAGTTCGCTGCTTATTACTAAAATAAATTAAAAATAAAAAGCCTGAACTCACTTGATCACTCAATAAATCAGTCAATTATTTTTTACCAAATTACGTCTTTTAACTCATAATACATTGTGTAACCAGACAAAGTTAAAAATTTGGTTATAGCCTCTTTACCGCCTAAACAAGTGTAATAACTTCAGCAACATTTCTGCACATACTGACAATCAGGATGACCATGCACATTACCCATAAGTCCCTGAAGCCATGCCTACCTCTTTAGACTTTTATTCAATAAATTCAAGGTTTATTGCTTATATTCAGATTTCCTAAATAGAGAGAGTGAGAAAGACACAGATGTATTAGTATTTTGTAGATATTTCTGTAACAGCAATGTTCCATTATGTTTCAAGGTGTAGCTAATAAAGCATCTCACGCTGATATTAAATAAGTTCAATCTAGGCCAGTTCACATGGAAACATAAAATTATATTTGTGTGCATTTAAGACAACTTGTTAAAAATAAGTTGCTTATTTTAACTGAAATGTGAAAATGGAGAACTTGCAATGCAAATATGGAGTTTCTATTAAGATAAATACTCCTTTCTCCCACCTAATACAGACCTCTCACGGTCACTTGTGTGCCTATAAGTCATCTGTGATACATCCTTTGACTCAGTGGGCTCCAAAAATGTAGTCCGGGGCCCATCTGCTGCTCCTGGACTGATTTTGAGCAGCTCCACCAGCTGCAATTTAACAATAATACAAACGAGTCCTGTCGGCACAGGTGCTTGATTCAGATGGAGCCCTTTTAATTTCAATAACTGCAAAATTGTCACAGACAATTGAAAATCTTCTTACAATGAAAAATCTTCTTACAATAGTCCGTTTTCCTTTGCAGGGCTTTCATTTTTTTAATAGCATGTCCTGTATGGCAGTGTAGCACTGAGAATTGCTTTCTTAGTTCCAAAGACAGAACAACATATTTGCTTTCACAAGTGGAGCATCACTTCTTTTGCTGTGGTACTCCGCTTTATACTCATACAAAAAGGGTTATTGGACATTATTTTGGGATTATTTCAAATTCAATGGACTCAGAAACAGAAAGGGAAAAGAACAAGAAAGGGAAGAAGGTCAGGCAAAACTTTAAAGGGACGATATGACAAAAATAGAGTTGAATAAAAAGAGATTACAGATAACATCCTTGGAGTCTTGGAGTCTGCTTCTACACCTGCAGAAAGAGAGATAGAAAGAACAACAAAACAAACAGAGGAAGTATCACAAGTACAAACAACCAATGCTTATGATAACCTCACTGAAAAATACACAGTATTTTAAACCCAGTCATGGGCCCAGAGACCCAAAGGCTCACCGCCCCTCAGCAGACCCCAAACAAAGCCAGGGAGCTCAGGCCCAGTGAAGCAGCCACCGGAGTGAGTCTATACACACCTTAGCACCCAGCCCTAGACATCAAGAACCATCAAGGCACCAGCAGGTCAAGGCACCAGCAGGGAGAATAGATAGAACCTCAATATTAGTGGAGACCTTAGATGCCTGAGGAAAGGCGGCAGCCCCAAATCCAACCTGATAAAGAAACTGGCACACAGTCACAATCACACGTTCCAACCCTAATGCTCACACATACAGACTTTGGAAAGTGCCTTGAGATGACATGTATCATGAGTTGGCGCTATAAAATTTAATTGACTTGAATACAGAAACTCATACTAACCTCAGGTCCCACAGAAAAGAAAGAGATGAAGGTCCCTGCAATGGACACTCAGTCCACTGCAGGGACCTTTAGCCATTACCTGGGATTTTGAATGTCCTCCATGCATTTTCACACAATGGGGCATTCCTCAAATGACGTCAAATTACTAAATTTAGAACAGGCAGTACACCGGTGTCATGGCCATCCTGTGGGCGGACAAGCTGTATAGAGTGATGAAGCAGACAACTCTGTATTTTGCATCAGCAAATATAATGGTAACAACAAAACACTGCTGCTTCGGTGTCGGCTGGAGTGACTCTCGATATGGCCATCGTGACCATATGAAAGGAGTTTTTTTCCTCCCTTTTCCTAAACCCCGAAAGAATGCCGAGAAATGCCCTTGTTGGATAAGAGCGTGTAAGCGGAAGGGCTTTACAGTTCAGCTGTAATTTTATTCAGTGTTTATTTGATCACAAGGGATCTGTTTTATATGATCCATTCATGCGGGTCTATCTAGCAACAAAAAAATACACGAACAAGCAGACAGCTGTGACGGACTCAGGAAGGGGGATTTTTGGTTTCAGCAGACAGACACGCGACAATCTATTAACATAATATTATTATAGTAAAATATTATTTTCGTTAGACATCTGCAAATAACCACAGAGCCGTTTACTTTTTGAGAACAAAATATTCATCTTTTAATAACCAAGCCCTTTGCATTTTATTTAATTTCATAGTAACTAGGACCTCACCTATCCAGCGACCTTTACTAAAAAGAAACCTTTGTTTCACCCAAATCTTCTTGTAATTAATTAATATTGGCAGCAAGAGTTTTCAAAGTAACAGTGACCCTATTTTTCTTCTTTTTTTTTCTCAAATCTGACTAAATTTGTTTCTATTTTTTTTAAATCAAGCCCAGAATCATTTGTAAACTGCATGCCTTTCTTTTAACGAGATAATTGTGCTAAACCCTTGTTTGGTTTTTGATATAGAATGACTTACACATCCTTTTCTGGCTGCTTCATTTGTTTAAATAAAATGTTGCATGCTTACATTCTCCTTATTATTTTTGGGCTTTTATTTTGTTAAAGAATTGTAGTCTTTTGACACGCGAGTATTTTTGACTTGCTTATTTTGGCCAATGTGACAAAAAGGTTTAGACACTACTACTGATAATGAATTTCATGATAACTTTGTCAGAAAAAAATATTTAGGTTGAAGCTATATTTCTAACTAAGATCCATTTGACTAGAACAGCTTAAGGTTTCCCAGAAGGGTACTGTACAATCATTACAACAGTTATGCAGGCATAGATCCAGTCATCCTTAAGGTATAAAATAAAATGCAGTACATCAGAAAATGCAAAATTCGTTTGCAGCTACAGGGCCTGGTCAAAGCTCACAGGCCCATTGTAATCCTTTTCAGAGGATGAAAAAGAGTACCGTCCTCTATCCTTCTCACAATACTTGTAAAAATAATTTTGAGAAAGCTTTCTGTATAAATAAGAAGTCCATAGATTTTTTGATACACAGGTACAAATAATATAAGGCGATAAAAACATTTGTCCCTTTAAAGTCTTAGGTGAATGAAAAAGATAATCAGATTGTATTATTATATGTAAGAAATACAACGATATATCATAAAACATTGCACTAATGTTCTAATTTGTTGATAGACTTAAAACAAACAAAACATTTGCGATTTGTATGGTCCTATTATATTATTTTTATGAATAGAAAGGTATGCAACAGCTCACTGTAGCAGCATGTCCTCAATGCACCCCACAGTAAGTCACAGTTCCAACATAAAGATACTTTAATGTTAGGTTCACAACGTTCTGAATGTGAAACACTCTGTGAGTTTTATATAGTCATAAATGTTATAATATGATTTAAATGCACTGAGAATTGCCATGCTGAGTATTTTAAAATTATTTTCTCAAGGTAGCAGGAAAACATATAGCACCATCATGATATCTCAAATAGGGATGGGTACTAAATTCGGTACTTTTATAGATACCGACCGAATCCCGTTGGTACTACTGTGGACCGATTCATGTAAAATCAAACGCTACCATGTTTCGTTACCTAAACGCATCATTGTGACACTGGGGGAGTGGAAGAGAGCACGATTTTCCATGTCGGACATGAAGACAGCATTGCACACACAAAAGTGTTATGTGCCACTCGTCCATTAAATAAACCAAGCGTAGCTGTGGAGGCTGATAGAAGTGCTTGAAAATATGGTTAAACCTTTCAACATGGCCCCTCCCTGGGCTGTCACCTTACCGTGGTGGAGGGGTTTGAGTGTCCCAATGATCCTAGGAGCTATGCTGTCAGGGGGCTTTAAGCCCCTAGTAGGGTCACCCAAGGCAGACAGGTCCTAGGTGAGGGACCAGACAAAGCGCAGCCCAAAACTCCCCTTATGATGAGTACAATCATTGGACCTCGTGTTCCCTCGCCCGGACGCGGGTCACCGGGGCCCCACTCTGGAGCCAGGCCTGGAGGTGGGGCACGTTGGCGAGCGTCTGGTGGCCGGGCTTTTGCCCATGGAGCCCGGCCGGGCTCAGCCCGAAGAGGCGACATGGGTCCCCCTTCCGATGGGCTCACCACCTGTCGGAGGGGCCAAAGGGGTCGGGTGCAATGTGTAACGGGTAGCAGTGGAGGGCGGGGACCTTGGCGTTCCGATCCTCGGCTGCAGAAGCTGGCTCTTGGGACGTGGAATGTCACCTCTCTGGTGGGGAAGGAGCCTGAGCTTGTGCGCGAGGTTGAGAGGTTCCGACTAGAGATAGTCGGACTCACCTCGACGCACCGCTCTGGCTCCGGAACCAGTCTCCTTGAGAGGGGCTGGACATTCTTCCACTCTGGAGTTGCCCATGGTGAGAGGCGCCGAGCTGGGGTTGGCATACTTGTTGCCCCCCATCTCGGTGCCTGCACGTTGGGGTTTTCCCCGGTGAACGAGAGGGTGGCCTCCCTCCGCATTCGTGTGGGGGGACGGGTTCTGACTGTTGTTTGCGCTTATGCGCCAAACAGCAGTTCAGATTACCCACCCTTTTTGGAGTCCTTGGAAGGGGTACTGGAGAGTGCCCCTCCTGGGGACTCCCTCGTTTTGCTGGGGGACTTCAACGCTCACGTGGGCAATGACAGTGGGACCTGGAGGGGCGTGGTTGGGAGGAATGGCCCACCTGATCTGAACTCGAGTGGTGTTTTGTTGTTGGACTTCTGTGCTCGTCATGGATTGTCCATCACAAACACCATGTTCAGGCATAAGGGTGTCCATATGTGCTCTTGGCACCAGGACACCCTAGGTCGCAGTTCAATGATCGACTTTGTTGTCGTTTCATCTGACCTGCGGCCGCATGTCTTGGACACTCGGGTGAAGAGAGGGGCGGAGCTCTCCACCGACCACTACCTGGTGGTGAGTTGGCTCCGATGGCGGGGGAGGAAGCCGGTCCGACCGGGCAGGCCCAAACGCACTGTGAGGGTTTGCTGGGAACGTCTGGCGGAGTCCCCTGTGAGGCGGAGCTTTAACTCCCACCTCCGGGAGAACTTTAAACACGTCCCGAGGGAGGCGGGGGACATTGAGTCTGAATGGACCATGTTCCACGCCTCTATTGCTGAGGCGGCTAGTTGGAGCTGTGGCCGCAAGGTTGTCGGTGCATGTCGTGGCGGCAACCCTCGAACCCGCTGGTGGACACCAGCGGTGAGGGAAGCCGTCAAGCTGAAGAAGGAGTCCTATCGGGCTTTTTTGGCCTGTGGGACTCCGGAAGCAGCTGATGTGTACCGGCAGTCGAAGCGGCAGGCGGCTCGGCTGGTCGCCGAGGCAAAAACTCGGGCGTGGGAAGAGTTCGGAGAGGCCATGGAGAAAGACTTCCGTACGGCTTCGAAGCGATTCTGGTCCACCATCCGGCGTCTCAGGAGGGGGAAGCAGTGCAGCACCAACACTTTTTACAGTGGGGGTGGTGTGCTGCTGACCTCGACTCGGGACGTCGTGCGTCGGTGGGCGGAATACTTCGAAGACCTCCTTAATCCCACCAACACGTCTTCCATTGAGGAAGCAGAGCCTGAGGACTCTGGGTCGGGTTCTCCCATCTCTGGTGCTGAGGTTGCCGAGGTTGTTAAAAAGCTCCTCGGTGGCAAGGCTCCGGGGGTGGATGAGATTCGCCCTGAGTACCTTAAGGCTCTGGATGTTGTGGGGCTGTGTTGGTTAACGCGGCTCTGCAACATTGCGTGGACATCGGGGGCAGTTCCCCTGGATTGGCAGACTGGGGTGGTGGTCCCCCTATTTAAAAAGGGGGACCGGAGGGTGTGTTCCAACTACAGAGGAATCACACTCTTAAGCCTCCCTGGTAAGGTCTATTCAGGGGTTCTGGAAAGGAGGGTCCGTCGGATAGTCGAATCTCGGATTCAGGAAGAGCAGTGTGGTTTTCGTCCTGGCCGTGGAACACTGGACCAGCTCTATACCCTCAGCAGGATTCTTGAGGGGGCATGGGAGTTTGCCCAACCAGTCTACATGTGTTTTGTGGATCTGGAGAAGGCATTCGACCGTGTCCCCCGGGGGATCCTGTGGGGGGTACTCCGGGAGTATGGAGTACCGGACCCTTTAATAAGGGCTGTCAGGTCTCTGTACGACCGGTGTCAGAATCTGGTCCGCATTGCCGGCAGTAAGTCGGACTCGTTTCCGGTGAGAGTTGGACTCCGCCAAGGCTGCCCTTTGTCACCGATTCTGTTCATAACTTTTATGGACAGAATTTCTAGGCGCAGCCAAGGTGTTGAGGGGATCCGCTTTGGTGACCTTAGGATTGCGTCTCTGCTATTCGCGGATGACGTGGTCCTATTGGCTTCATCAGGGCGTGATCTACAGCTCTCACTGGAGCGGTTCGCAGCCGAGTGCGAAGCGGCCAGGATGAAAATCAGTGCCTCCAAATCCGAGACCATGGTCTTGAACCGGAAAAGGGTAGAGTGCCTTCTCCGGGTTGGGGAGGATGTCCTGCCCCTAGTGGAGGAGTTCAAGTATCTTGGGGTCTTGTTCACGAATGAGGGGAAGATGGAGCGGGAGATCGACAGGCGGATTGGTGCAGCGTCTGCTGTGAAGCGGGCGCTGTACCGATCCGTTGTGGTGAAGAGAGAGCTGAGCCAAAAGGCGAAGCTCTCGATTTACCGGTCGATCTACGTTCCTACCCTCATCTATGGTCACGAGCTTTGGGTCGTGACCGAAAGAACGAGATCCCGGATACAAGCGGCTGAAATGAGTTTTCTCCGTAGTGTGTCTGGGCTCTCCCTTAGAGATAGGGTGAGGAGCTCAGTCATCCGGGGAGGACTCAGAGTAGAGCCGCTGCTCCTCCACGTCGAGAGGAGCCAGTTGAGGTGGCTCGGGCATCTGGTCAGGATGCCTCCTGGACGCCTCCCTGGAGAGGTGTTCCAGGCACGTCCCACCGGGAGGAGGCCCAGGGGAAGACCCAGGACACGCTGGAGGGACTATGTCTCCCGGCTGGCCTGGGAACGCCTTGGGGTTCCTCCTGAGGAGCTGGCCCAAGTGGCTGGGGAGAGGGACGTCTGGGCCTCCCTACTGAAGCTGCTACCCCCGCGACCCGACCCCGGATAAGCGGAAGACAACGGACGGACGGACGGACTTTCAACATGCACTGAAGATTACGCTCGCTGCGATATTTGTGAGGCGAAGTGCAAGGCCAACTGTGGGAATATTTCTAGTCTGAGGAAGCATCTGTTCATTGCTGCCAATTTAGCTAATTTCTCGCTATATTTAGCGACTTTTCACACCCATCTAGCGACCTTTTGTCAAAAAAGCGACTAGCAAAAAAATCTAGCAACTTTCTTCTGTTTTAGTAGCTTTCTTTCCATCCAATTCTCAAGCGAATTTTGAGTTAACTTTTAAAATATCGCAAAAAAGAAAATGCGCATTAGACGTGTTTCCAATTTATT
This sequence comes from Fundulus diaphanus, assembly GCA_037039145.1. Taxonomy (NCBI): domain Eukaryota; kingdom Metazoa; phylum Chordata; class Actinopteri; order Cyprinodontiformes; family Fundulidae; genus Fundulus; species Fundulus diaphanus. Next base: position 7,572,557 of record CM073141.1, on the reverse strand, counting down.
GTTTTATAGCGCATTAACCAGGCGACGCACAGCGTAATGTTGTCATACAACCTCTCTGTTCCCGCATTGCAAATGTTTTCCGCCCTGAACTACAAAGCAGGATAAAATATAATGTTTTCAGTATAGATTTTATTCTCTGAGACTATTGCACTAAAGCAATACCCTGAATTTTATTCACACACAGCTTCAATACCGTATTCACCTTGTTCACTCTGTGCCTCTGATAACTGTAAAAAATTATCAAAATTCATAAATTATTTCATATGGTTCATTTGTAACTCCAAGAGGGTTTAAATATTTAAAATATGTTAAATAGAAAGTTTGAGATTTTATTATTAAACTAACATTTATTACTACATGAACACACAAAAGCACTGTAAATAGGTACCGTTAAGAACCGGTATTGCTTCCAGGTTCCGGGTATCTCTACTGCCTCGGTTCAAATGTGAAATGTACCCATCCCTAATCTCAAGACAAAGGGACAGCTTTCCTGTTACTTGTAATTGTAAAATATTTTGAAGGAAATGTTGTGTTTATGAGCTCAAATTCATAAGTCAGTGGTTCTTTTTTTCAAACCAATTTGATTGCTCAGTATCACTGTGCTTCATAATGATGTTATGACCATAAATATTGTTATTTTTATCTTATAGTTTTCTTGTTTACATTTTCAGCTTCCTTATTTAAGGCTGTTGTGCTTTCAGACAAGTGGAATAAAATTAGACTATTTCTGATGCTGTGAGAAGCTGCAGACTCACTCTCTAACGAACTGCCCTCACAGCAGGTTGCCCACCGCCATGAATCCAGGCTCTCCCCCTTCATCTCTCTCTTTCCTGTGGGACCTTGAGAAGAGCACGCGAACACTGGGGAGACAAGCCACCGTGGGGGTTCGGAGACCCACAAACATATGCAGGGTTGGCCAAGCTAAGTAAAGCCTGTTTTCTGTGAAGCCAACATCAAAATCAAAGCAGCGGTGATCTTTCGAAGCTGTGTAGAAGAAAGATATCTGCGCCTCTGCCGAGCAGAGATCCACACGTTGCGGCCTCCATAGCCCAAGCGCAGCCCACCGGAGCTCGTGTTAAACTTATCCAAGGCCGCGATTCACAAGGACTGAGACCAACCGCTTGCGTGCCCCTGCCTGAGCTAGCCACTTGCTCGTCGCCCGGCCCGAACTGGCTTCACCCTTGGTAAAACTTCTTGCAACCGGACGCCCCAAAGTCGACCGGACGGACACAGAGGCAGAGGTTTGGCAGGGTTACGAAGGAAAAGTTAAATGGTTTACTTTTGATGTCTTTTACCGTGTTTTGGTTAAGCTCCCCATTAGTGAACTTTGAAACAATGCTATGCTGATGTGTTTTGGGTGTTTTTTACGGTTATGACAAACTTTATTTCCATAAGGGTTTTGTACACCCATGGAACATGAATGTTTGTGTTTTCCGGTCTGCTTATTACAACATAAAATAGCTTTAAAGTCTTTCTAAATGAACTCCAAATGTCCGCTAGCATTAGCCGCTATTAGCTTCCCAGATAACTTACTGCTAACCCTATTAAACATAACTATGGCTTGTTTAAACATTATGCTTGGTCTTGTTTCGCTTCGCGAGCATTGGATAGTGCTACGAGCATTAGTACAGCAAAAATGGGGATCATTAATGTTGATTTAGTGGTGTTTTGAGTAAGTTAAGATTAACACATCAAGCTAACGTAAACACCCCCACGATGTGCTCCAACACACGTCATTTCCGGTCGATCATCTACTGCAGCTCCCTCTAGCTTCCTAATTTACCAATTTGAGTCTTAATTATTTCCTGTAAAAATAATTACACTAATAAAAATCAAGTGTCCTAAAGGTTATTGATTTTTATTTATCAAATCATTAAAATGTTGTTTGCTCAAATAATGCTTCATCTAAACTGGAGTTGCATTGTGAATGGGTTTGACACACATCAGATGTTCTAAATTGGTTGAGCTAATTTAGAACATTTAGCTCATTCCATATTCTTTAAAATGAACTTTGGTTCTCTAACTTGGATCTGCAGTGAACCCAAGATTCACTGAATCATTCTGATGATGATGGTTTTCAACTATATGTATTTGTACCTTTTGGTCTTTTCTTTGTACATAGTTACTTAGTTTCTTTAATCTTAATTTTGCTTAGTAGTTTAGTTAAGTTTCACTAGCCTAGTAGAGAGGATTTGATTGAAATATAGTGTTAATTCAGATAAACAAAATTTTTTAGTGGTGTTCTCTGGATGTTCATTTATTTCTGTTAATAAATTCTTTAACTTGAAGAGAAGTTGTCACTTATTTATTCCATTTGTGTGCAGAGTTTGCTGTTAAAAGAATGCCAGTGCTCAAATCATCCATTCAACTATTGTCCTAATATCAGTTGTTTGGGCTGATATTCACCTGATAATACCTAACAGGCCGAGAGTTATTTAATAAACATTAAATAACTTAAAACATGCGTAACGGCACAAGGTAAAATATGAATATTACGTATTTATTGACTGTTGACAGTTTCACTATCATACAGACATCACTAGAACATGGAATGTTTTTCTGATTTAATTAGATGGAAGACATTTCAACAAAGTAAGTGACACAAATAGTGCTGATCTTTGATAATCTGACGCGTCTCGCTTTGGTGAAAAGCATTATGATATATAGTTATCATTACATGAACATCTTTGCTCAGGTTTCATCCATCCATCCATTGTCTGTATGTGCTTATCAGTGCAGGGTTCTGGAGGGCTGGTACACATCTCCAGTGCTCTTCAGGCGAGAGGCGTTCATGTTTCATGAGACAGTAAATATAGCAACAATTTTCCCCTTGCAAAGAATGCAGATCTTTGCAGTTAACAGACGCCAGACGACCTATACTTAGAAATATCTAACTAGAAATCATGGCTAATTGTTAGATGTGTCCAGTTTATTACTGCTCAACTATTGTCTGTGTTTAGAGCTTAATTTAGAGTGTAATGTCTTTGTACCTTTGCTGGTTTTTATTGCTCCGACTTGGTCCTACCGTAAAAAGATATGCATGTTCAGGTATTCTGGTGGTTTTCAACCACCAGGAAACCTCTCCTACTATTCACAGTCCATGTCTGAAAAGCGATGCATTCCTCCTCCCACTTGCTGTCATATAGAAAGTGAATCATACTGAGTAGATGGATGGATTCAAGTAGTCATCAGATTAGTTTATACAATATTTTCTTTCATAATGTTATTAGGATAAGAGTGTCTATGAGTGAGTCGGTTATTAAATCAGTGATGACAACATCTCATCCTATCTGGGACGACAAATAGTTGTGCTGCCAATAAATGTTTAACTTCTGAAACTACGAAGCCATCTATCTTTCTTTATCACATCACTCGGCCTGTTGAGCCTCAAAATTATCATGAGAGATTTGTTCTGAAGAACAGAACGAGAAATTTTCATTATTAATGCATATATAAACTTTGAATTTAAATCAAGCTGATAATGTTTATAAATAGACTGGTGTAAAGGGATTTTTTTTTAAATATGCAAAGGCTGAGAATTGATTTTAAAAAAGCAGTATGTAAAGCAGTGCTGCATTTAGTGCTGCAAATAAGTATTAGACCCCCTCCATCTATAATTGCTTTTTCCCCCACGCTGAAATGCTTCTGATCAGTCAAATTTTAATATCTAACAAAGATAAACAGAGTAAATATAAAAAGCTAAAAATGATTTTATTTATTAAAGGGGACATATGCCTTTCAGTTCTTTTGTTTCACATTGAAATCATTCAGCTGTGGTCCATATAAGGTGGAGCCGCAAAGCTTTGGTCTGAATTCCTCATAAATCTTCTTCTGCATTTTTACCCTTGTTGCTAGGTGCATCTGAAAGCAACTCGTTTTGGTGCGGTCTCTTTAAATCTAAAAAAGCCACTTTACACCCCACCCCCATCTGGTCACCGAGCATTCCACTTCACCCCATTCTACTGTTTTTGTAGTGTGCTGGGGAACGGTGTAATTACAAAAGCTGTACGAAACGAAATTTTGTTCTGTACGCACTTGTGCATACCGAATGACAAATAAAGTTGTCTAAGTCTAAGTCTAAGTCTAATCAACAGTTAATGACTTATCCTTCAGCTTCAACTCTAAAATCACCCCGAGAAAAAAAAATGGCGAGTCCATGACCTTATTTAGCAGTTTGGCAGTAAATCCTGTGACGTAATAAAACTGTGATGTAATAGTAATAATAAAAATATTTTATAACAATAATAATAAAGGTCACTGAAAACAGAAAACACAGAATGGATTGAAAAATATGACCCAAAAAGAAAATAAAGATATCTACATAACTACTGAACAGACTACATTCAGATTTCATGCACTCTTAGAGACCCCAAGTACACAACAAGATGTATTTAAGAACTACAAAAATACATACCCAATAAGAGGAAAAAAAGTTATTTTCTTAAACCTAAAAACTACCTATGCCACCGTTGGCACCAGCAACTACCAGGCAACTGCCTGGTAGTTGCTGGTGCCGCTATCAAAGACCTGTGAAAACCACCAGAGTAAAATATTTCTGTGATAGTATTGCTGCTAACTATCAAAACCCTCAGATTCTGCATTATATAATCAACTGTTCTTAATGCACATAAACCAGCCCTTTTAGAAGCATTAACATAACTTTGTGACAAACATCTCCATTTCTTGTTGGACAAGGGCGTGCATTTCTCTTCCATCCCATGATCCTTCTGTCCTGGTCCCTGCCCTGCTGTACTTGATCATTTGGACCCTATTTCCTTCTCCTATCTAGAGAAACTGGTTACCAGTATCAAATCAAATCACCCCCCCCGCCAACCCACCCCCCTTGATTTTGTTCCTCCACGATTTCTTAAGGAGGTATTTCCTACTGTCGGGCTTTTTATCCTTAATGTTATTAACAGTAGTTTGATGTCTACTGTGGTACCTACAATTTTAGACATGCTGTGGTGCAACCATTGATAAAAAAATCTGGCCTTGATCCATTTTCTTGGTCAAACTTTAGACCAATCTCCAAGCTAACTTTTGCTTTTTAAAACTTTAGCAAAAGTGGTTTATATCTAGTAGGAGGCAATTTTGGAGGTCTTCCAATCTGGATTCCAAACATACCACAGCACTGAATCTGCTCTTTTAATTGTTTTTAATGATATATATATATATATATATATATATATATATATATATATATATATATATATATATATATATATATATATATATATACTTATATATACTTAGCACTGAATTCTGGAATCTGTGTTTTACTTGTGTTTAACAGCAGCTTTCGACCTTGACATTCTCATCTCCAGATCAGAGCAGTGGGTAGGCATCACTGGTTCAATTCTTCAGTGTCTTGGGTCCTACCCTTCTGATACAAGTTTTAGTGTCATGGTGGAGGATTTTACCTTTGCAGCCCTCCACTGGGGGGGTACCCCAGGGTTCCATTCTTAGGCCTCTCCTATTCTCACTTTATCTTCTGCCATTAGGTTCTATTTTTAGAAAGCATGGTGTGCAGTTCCATTTACATGCGGATGACTGTCGTCTTTCATTCAGCTGAGTTACCTACCGAAAATCAAACCCTTCCTTTCTAGGCCTCACTAGACAGTAATCCATGGTTTTATTACTTCACGTCTGGATTACTGCAACTCTCTTTTGATTGGAGTTAGCCAGGGCTCCATGCTATGATTACAGCTGGTGCAAAATACTGCTACACGATTTTTTAACTGGTACAGGTAGACGAGAGCACATATCTCCAATTTTGCCGTCCCTTCATTGGCTTCCTATTCAGTTTCAAATCGATTTTAAAATAAATAATCCTATTTGTCTGAACTGCTGCACCTTTATATGCCATCACGTTCTCTTAGATTGTCTGACCAGAGGCTTTTAGCAGTTCCAAAAACTTTGTATAAATCCCTAAATTGTGGAATGAGCTGCCAGTGATGGTCAGGCAGGTCCCATCTCTTTCTGTTTTTAAAACTCATTTAAAAACGCATTATTTCTAATTGGCTTTCAACCAGAGTGAGTTAATATCCGTGTCTTAATATTGCACCTTTTCCTTGTAGTTGTTGTGTTTTTGATCTCTTTTGCATATGTGTTTACTGTTTTATTGTTGTTTTGTATTTGTACAGCACTTTGGTCCTTTTTTAAATACAATGGTGTCTTAGTTTTAGGCCAGTTGTCAATGAATGCATGCCGTCCAAACATCCTGGTTTTGTCTCCCCAGCCCACAGAATATTTTCCTGATAATCTAGAGGATCAAGGGGAGCAAATGTGGAACAGGCTCTTGTGTTCTTTGTTTTGGCCACAGAGTTTAACAGAGTCAAGTGAGACTTGCAGTGATTTAGATTATTTTCTGCTTCTGGTAACTCATGGAGATGACGAAAGAAACCCAGAAAATCCAGTTGGAATTGTAACTTTGATTAGTTAGAAGCATCTAATAAACAGTTAACTTTTTAAAATGTGGAATGAACTTCCGAAAAATATTTCTTACAACAGTGTTTAAAGCCTTTAAGCATCTTCTGTCATTCTGTAATCTTAGCAAAAATAAAGACAAATATTTTTTTATTACCCGTAAATGAAGAGGTTAGGATAAGTAATGTTATGCAAGCAATTAACATTAAAAAGAACAATGATTTTGTTAAATGTATTATTCATTGATGCAGTAGTCTGTGCTTCAATTGTAAATGCAGACAAATGTTGAATTCATGTAATGATACATCTAAATTTACACATTGAATCCAGCAGTTGTTTACTAGGGAGCCTCATTCTCTTTCTGCTGTTTTGTCACTGATTTTACGAAATACATGACCATAATTACTTTTTTTTTCCGTGGCTGCAATGGTGACTCATTATCTCAAGTCTCTACAGATGATACCTTTTTATAGGGCTCGTAAACAATCTTAACACAGGATTAAGACACTCAGAGTTTATTGAATGTAACTCTTCGGGGTCCCTTCATTTTGTGTTCCTCCTGGGTCTTTTGAAGCCTCATGATGAAGGATGAATCTATCTAAAAAATCCAAATCCAAAATCTCCAGGAAGGATGTGAGAACAGCAAAGGTTCCAGTGAGGAAACCAGGTACTTAACTACTTGGAAGCAGCAATCTCAGGAATGTCAAAAAGGTGAGATAATTAACAGAAATCAGAAGAGTTGAGAGAAACAAACACTCATGGATACGGAATGAATACAAAGGGAAATTAATGAGAGCAGAAAAGGATCTACTCAATTACAGGCCAAAGACTCACACTAAACTACAAATCTAAACCAGGGGTCTATAACGCTTGCTTTAGAGCCACTTTGAGATGCATTCCTGTTCCAAACGATCTGTATCAAATCTTGTTCCTTCGACTGCACCTTCAGGGATCGCCACAAACAGCTCATTAACAGACATAGCTCTCAAAGACTGGAGTTGGAAATCTTCTAACAAGTAAATCACGAACACAAGTACAAATCATGAGTCTCAAAGCAAAAAAGTGAAACAAATATGGACACGTGAGTGTCAAAAATTTCTCGAGACATGTACTAAGGATTGTTACATTTAACTGCCAATTTAAGCGATCAAAGTATCTCAAAACAGCCATCACAACCCATTGTGACAAAGTGACAGGATTGGTTCGAGTTTTGGTGGGCAAGCTTCCTGCTTTTTCTTGAGAAGCATCTGGGAAAGGAGTCATCACAAAGGACTCTGTGCACTGGACTTAGAATTCAATTCGTTGGGACGACCACTCCTGGGAAGATTTGTAGCCCTTTCAGATATTTCATCCCGAGTTTGAAAAATGCTCTCATAACCCATCCCAGATTTATGGACAGAAACACTTGTTAAAGTCAAGGCCCTTCTTGTGATCATACTAGCACATACCCGTACACTCCTTACATCAGAATCACCTGGTCATGATCTGATAACTGGTGAAACAATTAGCCACCACGTGCCTTTCGTAATTCTGTATAGAAACAACAGGGGTGTACTCCCCCCCCCCCCCCCCCCATTTCTCCAACTACAAATTGTATTCAATCCTAAACAAGGAGTTGGTAATCCTCTGTCACTCCACAAGAAGTAGGACTCGGTAATTACTCGAGAGGCAGGAAAGGAGCAACAGGAGCTGGACACAGTGTGATAATTGTCATGCCCCCGTGTTCACCAAACAGTTGACTGGCTGGGTGTATTTATATTTCCACGCTCCCACCTTTTTATTGAACACAGCTTCTACATGTAGGTTTCCAGCAGGATTGAAGGAAATCGATAGTGGATAAAGAAGAATAACAAAAAAAGCATCAAGGAGGAACGGCTGTAGGAAAGAAGAAATGTATTTGATTCTGTTGTGGTCAGTTTTAATGCTACACATGTACATGTGTCAATTATTGAATATTTTCTTCAATTAATGCATATTACCTATTTAAATAATTGATCTAAGTGCACAAAAAGAGAAACCATGTTACATAATGAAAAAAAGAGAAGACAAAGAGTGATACAAAAATGTACTTTGTATTCATGCTTTGGCTCCTTTATATTTTGGTTGCACAACTTTTGGCACCAAAGAAATGTTTCTAAATGTTTCTTTTAGCCGTTTAGAAGAGGCTTCTAGCATGTCTGTTGGCCTTTCTTCCCCTCTTCTCCTACTGTTCAGTCTATTTTAAGTGTGCAGTCATTTTGTGCAGGGGCAGTTCTCTGGTCTCTCCAAAGCGTTCCTCTGGGATTCAGGTCAGGACTTATTGCTGGGCAGTTTAAAGCACTGCTTTTCAACCATTGCTTTGTGCTGAGGGGGGTGTTCTTTGAGTCATTGTTCTGCCCAAAGACCCCTTTCTGCTCTGAGTCTTTGTTGCTGATTAACACATTTCTTTCTAAACTGCCTTTGTGGTAGTCTGATTTCATCGTTTCCCTTCACATGAAAGGCAGTAAATCAGACGTGCTTAATGACCATGTTTGTAAAACGTGTAGGCTTTTAGAACGGATTTTCTTCCTTTCCAACTTACGTACTTGTAGTCTCATGAATGTCTTATTTGACGTCATTTTCCAATGAAACAAAATACAACAATTAAAATGAATATAAAAGTCTTTATACATTTTTTTCCCCCACTTTGGACATCAATCAAGGTCCTTTTCTCTTACTTTACCAAAAACTAAATCCACCGTGCTTTATTGCCTTTGCAAAAAATAGTCTTACCTCTTTGGTGTGTGATGTTTTGTCATGACAGGGCAATGAAGTCCTACAATGAAGTTTCATTGTAGGATTTTATATTTAAGGATACATTCTTTATATAAATTCTGTATGTATCCAGCACCCTGCACTTAAATAAATCCACAATTTTATCCAGTGCAAATATCTTCCTTCATATGTCACCTGATCAGTACGCACTGTCAGTTTGTGTGTAATCTAATCAGAGTATTAGTACGGCTGTTGGGTGGATGCCCTTAGAGGTCTGTTAACGCTACAGAAGCTTCAGAGAACCGCAGCTCAGGTCAGAGAATCTGCAAAACAAGGCAACTCCTCAAATCTGGTATATATGGCAGAAAAAAACTTTTTTAAAGCCATTTTTAAAGAAAGCACTTCTGATTGCAGTTTGTCATAAATCATGTAGGGGACACAAAACAAGATGCAGATTAGACCAAAACTTTACTTTTTGCCTTTGTGTGGGGGAAATTATTGTTTCCCCCATAAAAAGGTAAAAGAAAAAAACCTGAAAAAAAAATCTGGCATTTGTTGGTTCTATGTAAGCATATCTTGTTGACTCAACATTATTGTTTAATTATTTAGAGAGTGTAATAATATTGTTTAGATACTACATAACACAAAAAATATGCATATTAGCCTGTTCAGTTTAACTTGATTGAAACTGAAAGAATCACAACAGCAGGTATATCCTGAAATTGAAAATGAGGCATGAGGTCACAAAGTTAAATTAACAAATTGCGCCATCGTTATGTTATCTTATGCTTGAGAGGCTGATGTGACTTCATTTTTAAGAACTAATCAACATTAATGCGATGAGAGAAATCCATTTTCCTGAAATAATTTGTTACCTTGGTCGCATCCAATGCAATGTTAGTTCACGTGGGTTATGTGATTGCTGCACACAAGCATATTCTCATCATCCGTCTGCCATCCACTAACTTAATATTACAAAAAGTAAACCTAAAGGAGTCAGGTGAACAGATCAGACAGCTCACGGAGTACGAAGACATACTCCACAAGTCCCAGGATTGAACACAGCACTGAAAAGAAAAAGAAATCTGGCATCTGTTGGTTCTACTTAAGCATCTTTAGTTACTTTAACACTATTGTTGTCACTAACCAGAGACAGAGGGACCCAGTATTCAGGCCGGACAAGAAGATGAATGAAAAAATAGGTTTAATTGAGGCGATCTAGACAATACAGGGGCAGGCAGAACTCAGTGGTCGTAATGACAGTCCAAAAACGGTACACAAAATGGCAGTCCAAAACAGGCAGGAATACAAACAGGGATAAGACAAGCTCTGATAATCCAAGGGCAGAATCAGGTCAGCAAAACGAGTGAGCAGTCAGACAGGGCAGGAAAAACAGGTTCAGGATGGCTCAGACGTCAAAAAGGCAATTGGGTAATATCAACAGACATTATGGATGCTGGACAAAACTCACCAAAGGCTTGTAAAGACATTGATCTGGCAGAGTGCAGGAGACAGAGGCAGGTATAAATAGGGGAGTGAGCAGGGGAATTGAGTAGAAACTAATTACAGGAAAACAGGTGGAACTAATCAGAGGCAGGGAAGTGACTGACAGAGAACCGAACTGATACGTTGGTGACTGCTGACAGGGGAGTGACAAACTGATTGGGTGAAAACAGGGAGGTGAGCTGGCGGGTGAACAGAACTGAACAAAAAGCTTGCAGAACCCTGACTGATAATATAAAACGAAGAACAAAAGCAGACCACAACAAAACTCAAACTATTCCATAAACCAAAACTAAGACACAACCTAAACCTAAGACAGAATCAGTAAAATAGAAAGAAGTACAAAAACAAACCAATAACAAAACTCCAATCATGACAATTGTTTCATGTCTTAAAGAGAATGTAATAATATTGTGTAGATACTATGGCTGAAGACAAAAAGAAAATTGCTTTTGTTGGATCTATCTAACATGTTTATTCAACATTCTTGTTTCATCTACTTAGAAAATGTAATAATATTGTGTAGGTACTACATAATAAATTAATGCAATGACAGAAATAAATTTTCCTGAAATAATCTGTTACCTTGGTTGCACAGAAGCCATTGTCGGTTCACATGCTGTTTGCTTGCTGCCCACAGATGTACTTTCCTAAACCGTCTGCTAGCCACTAAGCTTAAAATCACAGTATATAACCCTAAGTGTATATATATATATATATATATATATATATATATATATATATATATATATATATATATATATATATATATATATATATATACACACACATATATATATATAACCGGAGTATATCCTGAAAGGAATTTCACCATGTGACTCAGTGACACTCAGTGACAAACAAAAGCTTCTTGATTGATTAAAGACGTAAAGGGAACAGAATATTTCAGAAGAAATAAATGTCAGGAGCCTTTTCCTATCCACTGATCAGCTCACAGGATAAGGAGACACCACTAGTAATCTAGAGGTCGGATTGAAACCTGTGAGGTTTCGTCTGTCTTAAAATCCCACCCCTAAGTTTTAATTGATTAAATAGTTTTGGAGAGAAGTGGTTGAGTTGTGTTGAAGTAAAGTGACCAAATCCTCTTGAATTAACTCAACATTATAGGCTGCTGCGAAAGCAAAAGGTTTATGTGCAACCAATGTCCACTATTGAATTAAGTAGATCTGATGATTTTTTTTTTTTAGTCAATGAGGTTACCTATTACTTAAAACCCAACCCTCAGTTTTAATTTATCAAATAGTTTGGGAGAGAAGTGATTGAGTTATGTTGAACTGAAGTGACTAATTTGTCTAACATTAACATAAAATTGTAGATTTCTGCAAGAGCAAAAGGTTGATGTGCGACCAATATTCACTGCTGGATAAAGTAGATCCAATGCAAGTTTTTTCTTTTTTTTTAAGTGTAACGCTGTGTAACGCATCCCCACACTGAAACATGGTGATTGCATCACCATGTTTCAGTGTGGGGATGTTTTTTCTTCAGTAGGAACAGAGTTGATGTTAGGATGGATATAGCTAAAGAAAATCTGTTCGAGGCTGATAAAGACTTGGGACTGGAGCAGAGGTTCACTTTCCTACAAGACAAGGACCATAAACATATAACCAGAGCTACAATGGAAGGGTTCAGATCAAATGTGTTTGGTAGAATGGCCCAGTCAATTTGCAGACCTAAATCATACTGGAAGTCTGTGGAAAAACTTGAAATCTGAGAATGGGCAAAGGTTATAGTCTCCAGATTTGCAAAGCTGGAAGAGACTTGAGAACATATGGTATGCATTTGGTAAATACAAATGCCTACCATACATTTTCAGATTGTAATGCATGGGAGCTCTGAAAACGCGATATTTGAACCAGACACAGTGTTTGCATTTTAAAAGGTTTATTTTAAAATAAGAAAATGGTAGCAGAAGAGACAGGCAGGCAGGAATGGCTGGAGACCACAAAGTCAGGCTTGGCCGGGTGGTTGTGGCAGGAATTTGCAGAAGACCAGGCGATTCACTCGGAGACAGACTTGACCAGATGATGCTGATGAGTCCCCAGCGAGGGGAGAGCGAGAGACAGATTCCCCAGGAGCAACCCGAACCAGGCGGCGCACACAAGCACCGGTGAAGTCAACTAGCGAGGGCAGGGCAAGGACACAAACACTGGGGAAAACACATGTAGGCAGCGAGACGAGAACAGGAGTTCTGGCAGGGAGTGATGAGTGAGCAGGTATATTACTCTGGTGGTGGAAAGCTCAGTTGGCAGTTCCTGAGAAGCATTTCCATCAATCAATTTTCTATACCTGCTTGTTCATTACAGGGAAACACAAATACGTCCATTTAGTCACATATAATGGTATTTAACTAGAATTTAGGGTGGTGATGTTTAATCAAAGTGCCCTGAGAGAACCCCTGTTGCATCTTCTGGCTACGAGGCAACACTGAGGATAATTTCAGTTCCTCAATAGTCTGTAAATAAAAAGAAAATACAATTTATTTTATTCAGCAGGCCTTACTCTTGTTCTACTGACTTTTAGCTGTCAGTTGTTATTTAATTTAACTGTGCTGGCAAACAGAAATTAGATTTGATTCAGAAAATACGTGATTATTTATACAGCTCATGAACAGATCATATCTGACCTTTGCACAAATGTAACCGCTTTCACAAAGGTCTTCCACAGATTTAGTCAAAGCAACCCTTTGTCCCACGCTGATGCCGTCCCGGAAATTTAAATGATCAATGTTTCATGACCCCGAAGTGTTATCTCCATAGAAGTGTTGTATGACTGTCAGCCTTTTAAAGTTCTCTTTCATAATTTATCCCAATTTACTATTTTAGAAATTCAGACAGCTTTTAAAAGTGCTCTTTAAAATGTTAAGTTAACTTTAAAGACTGGGTGGTGGTTCAAACTCTGGGAGTGAGCTTGTCTTTTTATTCCTCATCATGATTATGCGTGAAACCTCTTTAGACTACATATTGTATTTTGTCTACAATAATAGACTTTTTTACATTTTGGCTCTTGTTTCTAAAGAATGACCAGACCCTTCTGACTAGCCCTTTCCCAGATGCTGCCAGCCTCTCAGATTGCAACAGAGAAAAACCGGGCAGGCCTCACCATGAAGAAGCTTTCCCAGCCAAATCAGAGATAACGCTGTTTGTTTATCGTATTCAGTTTCAATTAATGTTTTGTTTGCATTGTATGCTTTTTTCATTTTTGCATTTAATTCCAAATGTATGTCCCTTCATACCTCCGACATGCTAAGTGTCACTTAATGACTGCCATAACTTTTTTTTTGTGTGTTTTTTTTGGAGTGATGGATCCTTCTGTTCCATGCCTATCTCAGTCAACGCTGACTCTCTACAATCAGTGTCACCTGCTGCCACTAATTATCATCAAGTCATTGCACCTGGTATGCCGCCTACGCCACTCGCTGCCAGCATGTCTCTCATTCACTGCTTGCATGTATGCTCCTTAGCGTTTGTGTGCTACTGGCCTATCCAGCTGTTCCTGCGCTCGCCTTGCCCTCACTAGTTCTGCGTTCTAGCGCTTTTGTGCTCCGTCTTCTGTTGGGTTTTCCTGGGCGGCTGGTGCCTGCTCTGCTCTCGTGGAGGACTCATTCTGTGGTGCTGTCTGTCCTGTGTCTGCCTACATCATCTGGTCATCTGCTTGTTTTTGCCATTTTCACCTTCTCAGCCTGCTTCAGTCATCACCTGTCATCACCAGCCATTCCTGCCTGGGTGTCATCTACATCTTTTTCAATAAACCTTTTAAAAGAAATACCCAAACTCTGTGTCTGGCTTGAATATCGGGTTCCCAGCGTTCAAAAGCATTACAAATGACTTTCTTTAAAAGCAATCCTGTCATATTCTCCAATATTGGAGAATATGACAGGATTGAAGGATGGATATGAATCCAGAGTGATCTAACCTTGGAATCCCCCCAGACATTGAGACAGACCAGTCTCTTCCAGTCACTTTCTCTTATGATGAAGCAACCTTCGAATTGGTTTGGATATCTGTTGTGCCCAATAGTGGCTGATTATGGCAATCTGGGAAACGGGGATCAGAACTGATGATCCAGAGACAGTGTCCAGTTCATTGACAGAATACACAACTATATCCAGACCACAGTAAGATATTTTCTTCTTCTGCTAAAAGTGGTTTTCTTGTGTTAGAATAATTGATGTGTCAATTGGATGGATTTGAAACTCTGAATTCCTCTCTCTTTTGTCCTCTCCCAAACGTTTCCCTTAAAATTATGTTATGGATTAGACGAGACCGGAAGCCCAAAATTCAAGCTAGACAGTGTTGAATTTAAAAGGTTTGTTAATGAAAAGCCAGAATCTGGTTAAGGCAGGAAACCTCTGCAGGAGCAAGCTGGAGATCTGGCAGTGAGGAAAGCTGGTTTATTTACTGCAGAGGTGACAGGCAGGGTGGTAAATGGCCTGTAGTGACTTTATCAAGTCCTGAGGACCTTTACATTACATTCAGCCATTCATCCGTTCACTCAGACATTCACACACTGATGGTGGAGCTACATTGTAACCCTGCGGCAGACTGACACAAGTGAAGCTGCCATAAAATCGGCACTGCTGGGCCGCCTGACCTCCGACAGCAGGCAAAGCGAGGGAAGTGTCTTGCCCAAGGACACAATGACTGAGACAGTTGGAGCAGGTAATCGAACTGGCAACCTACTAGTTACAGGACAAACTGTAACCAGTACGTTGTTGCTCCTGCAGCGGGGGAGACAGTGGCAGAGGCTTTGTCTGGGAAACAGGCTTGGGTCATGCAAGGTAAGACGAAACAGGGGAGAGAAATCCAGGGGTTAGGCAGAAATCAAAAGCTTGGTAGGAATCAGCCAAGGCAAGGCAAGTCTCCGAAATGACCATCTACTTGCTAAAGGCTTTCGATAATTCTGGCACTGTCCTGCTGTCTGAGGAGAGCTAATAAAGGGCAAGAAACAGGTGTGTGGTATGAGCCAGATTGCATAGCAGTGGAGAGGCAGGCTTGCAGGTGTGGGAGGAGTGGCAGGATTAAGACAGCAGACGGACCAGATCATGACACATTATACATCAAAACTAAGGCCACTAAAACTCTCTAAACCCCTGTGGGACAGTTAACCCTTTGCTAAAAGTAAAGCCTTTAATCACTTTAGATATTGTGAATGGTAAAACTCCTCCTCCTTTTCTGTTAGATTTGAGTTTGCGTCAGTGTGTTAACATGTTTGTTTTCTGTGCATCCTTTTAAATTGCATGTAATCAAAATTAATATAAACCTTGATTACATGGAATTAATTTGAAATGGAATTTTAATTTTAATTTTAATTATGACAAAGAAGCATATAGATTATCTTTGCTTTTTTAAATTTGTGAAGCAATAGTTCAGTGGCATGGGCAAATATTTGATTCTTAAAACAGGATTTGATAGAGTATCCACCGAGTAATTATATACATCCACCCATTTACATAGCACAATCAACTGCCACATCATTTGCATCAGGACATTGTTGAAGTTTAAGTCGACAAACAAGTGAAACTTTTAATATAAACCAAAAATCTCAAGAGATGTTGGAGGTCACAGTTGTTTTTATTTGTAACATCACCAAAGGTTTAGAGTAATACACACAGAAAAGCCTTCAACAAAAACAATTGCCTAAAAATTCAATATTTTTATAGCACCGTGTGGTGTACAGAGATGCTCCCTCAGTTTTTCTTGCTGTGTTCTTGAAACTGTGAAGTTTCTGTCCATTTATTCTGAAAGCTGCTTGGTACACTCTTCTGGTTGATATCTGGACTTCAAACAGCTCAATAATTTGTTCTCCGTTTTCTCTCTTCATTTTAAAAAGTCAATTTTGGAAATGGCCCAACGTGTCAGAAGACATCACTTAAACACAGGATCCACATCATTTTAGAAAAACAAAATGCAAGCATTTGTGAATCGTATTAAAAAGCTGTGGTTACTGTCACAAAACTACAAAGAGATGCAGAGTATATCAACCAGCCCCATGTAATATTTGTAACATAGTTTTAAAATGTATTAAAATATTGTAAACCAATCCCATGGTCATTCCTCAACCTTGAGTTGAGAAAAATGAAAAGTTGGGAAATTTCAGTTTCTTTATTTTGAATTTGGATAGAACCAAAACTGATTCTTAACTGGACAAAATAGAGCATGTATAATCTCACATGAATTGTTAGCATGCACATCAATTATTCAAGATGAAAATCAATCAAGCATAATATATATATATATATATATATATATATATATATATATATATATATATATATATATATATATATATATATATATATATGAATAACACAAGTGTTAGTCTTAGTCTTGCAGTGGGTAAGAGCTATGGTGCATCCTGGACCGCTTATGAATCTGTCACAGTTCCAACACAAAGAGATACAGTGCCTTGTAAAAGCCTTGAAGTATTAAAAAATGTTTATGTCACGTGGCCGCAGCAGTATTCAATGTGTTTTATTGTGATTTTATGGCACAGACCTTAACAAAAGTATGCCTAGAGTAGAATTGAGGGGATCTGTGGTTGAGAGTTTTTTTATTAGAAAAAAAAATCTGAGAAATATGTTGTATATTTGCATTCATGCCCCGCATCAAACCATCCTTCATTCCAACTCCAGTTGGAAGTTTTTGGGAGTATGAACTTTGCACATTTAGAGATTGGACATTTTGCTCAGTGGTCTCTTCGAAACAGCTCAACATAAATCAGACTGGATGGAAATAAAAACCTTTTTATTGTTGCTCTGGCGTATGTTCAGGGTCGTCACACTGGAAGGTGAATCTTACCCAAAGTCAAGCCTCTAACAAGTTTTCCACCAGGGTCTGCTGCAGCAAAACTTCACTAAACCATCATACCTTCACTTACATGATTCACAGTTGGTTTGAGGTTCTTTAGCTGGAATGCATAATTTGTTTTTTATCATACAGGTTATCTGTTCTGATGTCCAAATTAGACAAATGTAGCATAATTTGTCCAAAGAGCTTTCTTCCAGAAGTTCTGGTCTATTTTTCCTTTGGCAAGCTGTTTATATTTTAGGATTTTCAGAGACTACGTTTAGCATCTTGTAGTCTCCTTTTAAAAAAAGGTTTTAAAAAAAAACTGGACTGCTTTTCTTGTAGTTAAAGATGTTTCGGTCTTCATCCGGAGAGCTTCCTCAGTTCGGTCCCAGTGCATTTCAGACCAAACCGACCTCTCAGAGGTTGGTTCATCGTAAAGACAATACTTTGTTTTTTTAACCTTTTCTTTGGATTTACCATGTCCTGGATGACCGACAACCTTCAACAGCATTTTGACAGAATGGTGACCAGATGTGCAGTTGTTGGTGTGTAGGGAGAAGTAGAGAAGGAACGTAGGCTTGGAGAGATCCAGTAATAATAATAATTATCACCTTTATTTGTCATTGCAACATACATTCCAATGAAACTTGTCCTCTGCGTTTCAGTCATTCCTTAAGGATTTTAGCACAATGCTCCAACCAATAGGCCACCCCCTGAGGTATTGATGGTCTGGGATTCAGAGAATTGATCGCGGTCAATTTGAATTTCCTCACTTTCAGGACTTATGAGCTAATGCAATTTACTTTCTCAAACCCTAAGAAATCTCTTCATCTTAAAATGGTGTTGACTCACTTCAACAGTGAGAAGCCCACCAAACTAAAACATCTGAGGTTTAAACAGAGCAAATCTCCGTCAGAATTTCTGAGCAGTGATGAAATTGCACGATCTCATAAAGCTGTTCTACACCACCTTAGCTTTCAATGCTGAGATATTTCAGAGGCCGCCATCCTCTAAAAACTTTTGTTTTCAGGATACCGTTAGTCCAATGCTGATGTTTTATGTGCATCAGCGCTCAGCTGTTGGTGAAAGTGGATGATCTGGAAGTAAATCTATATCACAAAGTGACAGGTCACAGCAGTCCTTTTACAGCACAACAGTGCAAAGTTTTAACACTTTTATTCCCAGGGGTCTCTGCAATTTTTTATCTGTCCCTGCATTAAAACCAGAGGTTTCTGGATGCTGCAGATCGATTACTGAATGGTGAACACGTACGTTGATTTTGCTGCTGTAGTGGCAGCAGGACACTGGTGCACTGACAGAAAGGGCTAAAAGCTAACTAACACATTTGAAGCAGCTCCACGCTTCTTCGCTGGAAAATCAAATGTGTGCAAGCAGGCACCATGAGTTCCACGTCAGAAACTGACTCGATCTTTTAATAGAATATGTAATGAGTACGTAATCTTGATGTAAACATCTTCAAGCGTATGACCCGCACCTATTGCCTGAGTTAAAAATACGCATGCTGGGTAGGTGAAAGAAGAGACCAAATAAAACTGCAGGACTCTTACTTCCATATACAAGTGAATTATTGGGATGCTCGCTTCAACAAGCAGGGCACAAAGTGAAATCAAAAAATTACTGTTAACGGCTCATCTGTACAGAAGCTGTATCTAGTTATTGTCAGATGGGCTGGAGAAGGAGACTGTAGTCAATATTAACTGACAGGGTAGAGGGTAAAAGAATCATCCGGATCTGTTGTTTCCGCTACTCTGAGTCCACAGGATCTATACCTAGCTGTTTGAAGCTGTGGTGTCTGAATATACTGACTGGTGACCGGAGCAGGGTGCTGTTCAGATCGATCTGCCCTGAGCGGTGGCATGAAACAAAGAAAGCTGATCTTTTCCTTGGCAGTTAACACACCATGCTTCCTACCTGAAGTCGCACTGCCAACAATCTTTGGTGGAGAAGTTAATACTACAAGTGGAAGGTCAAAGTTTGCCGTTTTCTTACAGAGCTGCAACCATTTAAATGTTTTGTACAATTATTATTGTGTGCAAATTTAGTAATAGATATAATTATATATATATGTTCAAAATAGCCAGCTTCCCTCGCATTCCCTGGTGAGGTGTTCTGGGCACGTCCCACCGGGAGGAGACCCAGAGGGAGACCCAGGACACGCTGGAGGGACTATGTCTCTCGGCTGGCCTGGGAACGCCTTGGGATTCCCCCGGAGGAGCTGGCCCAAGTGGCCGGGGAGAGGGACGTCTGGGCCTCCCTACTGAAGCTGCTACCCCTGCGACCCGACGGGTGGATGGATGGATGTTCAAAATATTCTAAAATTGGAATATTGGATAAAATTGGATATTGATGCTTTTACTCTAGGAGTGCAGACAGCATTATGAAGTCATTCACTATCGTTATCAGTAGGATTTTTAGAATATACACCATGGCCTGGGTGAATACTGGATTCTGATTGGCTGCAGGGTGTCCGTTAAAAAAGGTTATAAGACACCTATAAAGATGTTCTAGTTAAATAGCCTGATTGTTCTAAATTATTGTGCTGCCTCAGAACAAGAGATATTAAGTAGTTCTTTCAGCCGCTTCTTGTGAAAAAACTACGATGTTAATGTTGACAAAAAAATTAAAGGCATTAATAATTGATTTCATATTTATTTCTTTTGTAAGTGACCATGGTATAAGCGGGATAGCACCCTTCGAGTTGTCCATTATCAAAAATGAATGGACAATGCAGACGCAACCATCTGATGCGAAGTGGTTCACGCCTCCTTAAAATATGTTTCAAAGTGCGTTATGCATCGGGTTCCTATTGTGAAGATTTGCAGGAACTTTTATCACAGTTCATGTGAAATAGTGACACTTTGCCAACTCCAGTTTTCAATAGTAAATGTCTCATGTTTTAGATGGCTCTATTGTCCAACACTCCTGAATCAAATGAATGATCCATTAGCATGCTTCTGCACCACCAGATGACATGCTGAGGAGGTAATTCTGCCATTTGAATCCCCCGTGTTGCTGCAGGATCTAAAACAGGGAGGAAAACGGCTCTTGAGGACTGTAGTTGGCCAGCCCTGCTTTAAACAAAGTAGACACTCATCAAACAGCTTCAGGCAAAAGCCTTTGTTTTGGCTCTCTTGCCAAGTTTAAGCTGAACTATGGCTACAACGCTAGTATTCTAGGGAATATGAGAAGTTAATATCAAATTAGACCTTGTCTCTGGGAGTTGCACCCACAGCCTATTTTTGGGTGAGGGATTTGCAAGGACAACAACCCAACTGGACAAGCTCTTGTTAGATGTAGCTTATGTGAATCGGTTTGATATCTTTTCACACACACTTTGATGTTTTGTTGTTCTTGTCTGTCTTTGGCAATCTCCCACTTCAGCTTCAGTGAGAAGTTGTTGTCAGTGGGTGGAGATAAATCAATCACAGAAAATGACCATGTAAATATGGAAAGCACTGGATGATGAAGGAAAACAAACCTCTGATCATGTACTTGGGAGATACAGCACTCCAAAATATTCAGCTGGTGGGGGGCAGTGGATACACTATGCAATACCCTCTGACAATTAATGTGGATTTATTTTATTATTTTAACATTATTCACATCCAGTTTGGTACAGATTGGATTATGTACAGTGTGTGTGTGTGTGTGTGTGTGTGTGTGTGTGTGTGTGTATGTGTGTGTGTGTGTGTGTGTGTGTGTGTGTGTGTGTGTGTGTGTGTGTGTGTGTGTGTGTGTGTGTGTGTGTGTGTGTGTGTGTGATTTAGAGCCATCCACATTTACACCATGGTCTGGGTGAATACTCTATTCTTATTGGCTGCAGGGTGTCAGTAAAAAATTATAGGACACCTATAAAAAAAAGTCCTGGTCAAATAGCCTGATTGTTCTAAATTATTGCGCTGACTCAAAGGTTATGTGGTTAACTCTGGTTACGTTGGCAATGCGTCACACAGAGAGATGTTCAATCAGCCGCTTCTTGTTAAAAACTGAATAAGCTCGGCTGTGGGTCGACTTTCAGACGCTGGGCTGGAGACACGGCAGATCATGTCTGTGACGGGCCATCGTTGTGAAAGAGGCCTGGAGGCTTATTGGGCTCCATCAGTCCAGGAGAGACGAGAATGGAGCAACATTTTACCGCTACGCAACATCCCAACCAGCAGTGGTCAGGGTCCACAAACGTTAAATCTCCGTTCTTCAAATGCTACTAAGATGGGCATTCCAATATCTCTGTCAAATTTCACGATTAACGGCAATGTTGCATTTAATTTTAAATAGTTTGGCCCCTGTCTTTCTTCTGTCTTGCTTACTTTACTTGCTTGATACAGAGTAGGCTAAATGTTGGATAATATTTATAAGATCAATTTAGGATAGACTCATTTGCTTGATACACATTTGATAATCAGAGTGAATGGTGGATAATATTTCTTGCAATAAAAACGATTTAGGAAACAATCTGTGCAACGTGAGGCATTAAATAGTTCTCCCAGCTCTTGTGAAAAGCTGATTTATCTGTTGGAATACAATTAAAAATTTGTATATGAAATCTGTCTGAATATCTTTCAAAAATGTCAGCAATCAAGTTTTAAATTACTTTTTGTCTAGTGAGATGGAAGTGACTCCTTCTTTTGACTGTTGGACTAAATGAATAAAATTATACATTACAGCAATTATTTCAGTATAGACAGGTTTTTCTATACATTGGCAAAGTAAAACATTTCCAACGTATCAACAATGTGTAATTTTTCTAAAATATGTAACATCTAACTGTTCCTTTTAGATTCATGGTAATTAAAAATAAACATCAATCAATGACAAAATAAACTATTTTCTTTTATTTGGTGGATTTGTTATTCATTACACTGTATTGTAAGTTAAGTACGTTTTTACTTTGGATTTCCTTGAATACTTTCCATTGCTTCTATCCTTTTTTTCTTCACTATGTTGAAGATGGCTGAATATGGCCGTCTATTCTAAGTACGCACAAAGAGGTGTTCGTCAAGCAGACAGCTCAGGTTTCCTGTGTATAAATAATGTATTCTGAGGGATTTTCAGGTATTTGATCATTTTACATGTTGTAATATTGCAGCATTTTTGTATTGTCAAAGAAGAATTTCATTCAATGCGTCTGTGATGAGCATCCTTATAGCAGTATCAGTCATTTGCAGGTGACATTGTTGTGAAATCTATATTTCAATGTGTGTATTCAAAAACGTAATGTGTTAACTGGTGGAAGTTTGTGAGTCAATAATGATTTTCAAAAGCTGAAATAAAGAGTACAGATTCCAAATTCCTCTCTCTTAGCTCCTAGTGAGCTTAAATCTTGTACCCATGCATGACACCATTTGTTGTGACTGGCTGCAAAGCAGTCAATCACTGCATCTATAACCAGTGCTTTGGTACTCCCTGATCTGATTGTCAGTAGACCCAGAACACTGGTCCGCGAGTCTTCACTTCTATTTCTGAGATACACGTTTAAGTGTTTTAAGCAGGAAAAGCTCCTGAAGTAGCTGCTGTTATCAGGAGTGTCATGTAGATGCAAACAAATTTGTTAAGATCAATAAAAGTATCCTTGTATTGCCCCAATAATTCCAGCAAATCATGTGTGGTGTTGACACAACCCACCCTTCATTTTTTTTCCTTCCTCTCGAAAAGTTGTCTTCCTTCAGCTCTCAGCAAAGGCGAACGCTTCTCTGCTCCTGTCCTCCCCCAAACCTCTCCTGCTTTGTGCCCCCTTGTATGCATCCGCTTAACTCTCTTAGAGCCCTTTTCTGCATATTATCCGAATTGGAAATCATGGATCTGGTCAGCTGGTCGCTCAATGCAATTGATCAAATGTTCTCAACAAGAAGACCAGGCGCAGGGGAACCAAGCTGTCCTCAAGGGACACATGCAGTGGGATACACCCTGGATTCCTGGGGGAATTGGAAGGGAGGTGTGTCTGTCTATTTTGTCCAGAGGATGTGGAAGATATGTACATAATTGGATTTATGATAACAGGATTTCTGCTTGTTGGAGCTGGCGGTTACCTGGTATATCGGGAAATTCAGAAGATCTCGGCGGCAGTTTTGGCATTAGTGAGGCTGCTGGGTATGTATGATGGTTTGAATCAAGCTTTACACACCCATATACTTTCTGAGATAAACTGCAAGCTGGATGCGATCACAGCATCACATGCCGGCTGTGGTGTGAACTCAATGGTGTAATGGAAAAGACCTTGCAGAAGTTTGAGCTCGTTTTACGGTGGAAAAACCAACAGATGCGGCTGTTTGGAAGTCGCCACTGAGATGCACCAGCAAAGACTTTGAAGGTTGACAGACCAATTCACAGTCAGCCTGAGACAAAACAATCTCCTTGTTATTGAATTGGCTCCCGATGCTGGCCTTGGAGGTTGGCTTTATCTCAACTCTCCTGGATGTTACACAAACAAGACGCCCTACCCCCGCCCGCATCCTTTCATGAAACATGTGACCTGCAACAGAGCTCCTACTGAACTTCTGATAAACACTACTGGGCAATCATGGGCCTACACTGGTGCACACATCCAAACATACACAACAACATAGTGATATTTACACCTCCCTTATGACTCACTGCCTTCGCTGTGTATGTTATGCTGTGTATGTATGTTACCTTTTGTGCTGAGGGTTTTCGTCTGCATTATCCTATGTTCTACTGATAAAAGTCCCTCGACCATCCCAATGTATTCCTTTTCTATATTCTTCAAAAAGGCAGCAAGGCCTCAGTTAACCTTTCTACCTATGTTTGCGTTTCAGTACAAGCCATCAAGAGAATTCAATAAAATTTTACCCAGTGAAGTTCTGCTGCAAGGTTTTGTTCCATCACTCCATAGTGTTTAACCATGTGTAAACCACATCTTGGTTTGTGAATGTTTTGTGTTTATCAGCTGCTGCTCCTTCAGAATGTGGCAAATTTTAGAAGAAAAATGCCTGTTCGATTCATCGATTAATCGGTTGATTATTGGGAAAAAGCCATGGTTCTGATAGTCATCTGTGGTGAACAGTCAAACAAGATTAAGAGACCCAATGGAAACTTTCAAGTGCTGCAGGTGGTGGAGCTGTACTTCTCTCCTCACTGGTGGACATGGCATTCAAATGTTCACACTACTAGATTGTAGTCCACATTTCAGCATTGTATTTGTCTGAGGGATTCAACAACTGCAAAGATCAGATCAACTGCAGATTCCAGGACTAAATATGTGGCCTGTAGATGGTTTGATAACATTTTTGTGAGACTGAATACTCTTCAGGAAACAGATGTAAAGAACAAACTGTGCATCAATCAATCCAATCAGTGAGTTTGCCTCCGTAGTTCTATTACCATGTGTCTGATCGCTCACATCCTCAAGAGTTGCTAAGATGGCAGGTAGAGTTTTTTTAGTGCCCACAGTGTAAAGTATTGGCAGTACCATCTGGTATCTGATAGTCTTGTCAGTTCCGCTGCTTGCCCAGTGGGCTCACGTTCTTGCTGCTTCTCCATAAACACCTTCTGAATCACTGAACCAGGAAAAAAGCTATACAGCATCTGGACTGTTACAAAACATTATCCAACTGGTTTTACGTTTTTACATATGAACACAATCAACTAAAGCTATGTTTAGTCTTTGAGCATGCCAATAGATGTAAAGAGCTCGTGGGACTTCTTGCCAAAATCTTTCCTGGACACTTGTTGCAGCCAGACATCTCAGATAGCCCATCATAGAACTACAATACATGCATTTTTGTCTTTGCTATTTGGCAAATGTTGGTTTAACTGAAATGTGTAAGGACTGTGCATCTAAACCATCAGTAGTAAGTCCAGAAATTCAGCATGAATTTTGTCATTGTTTAGATAATGCTCTTTTTTCACATCCTTGGTTTCATTGACCAATAAAGCAAAGTGCCTTAACCTGATTGTTTACTTGGTCCCTCAAGGTTGAAGTTCTTTTCAACTTTGTCTTTTCAGACATGTGTGTCTCATGACATTTCCATCAAATTGATGCATATGTCCAAAATAGGTCGTCTCCAGGATTAGGTCTAAAGACATAAGATTGGTGTCCTGCACACACACCAGTGGATTCAGGGTAAACTTAGAATAAAAAACATTTCAATTAAACACAGTAAGCAGAAAAAATGGAGATAAAAACAAATTTAATGCATTCTAGAAACTGACTGAATACAGAACTAGATAATTTAGACAAAGATCAGACATCACAAACTATATTTTTTTAGACCAGATTGAAATACATAACTGGAAATGAACAGGAATTCATGAAAAATTTATAACTGAAGGACAAAGAAAGTTCTCTTTTAGGACACAAAAACGCAAACAACTCAGTACTACAATCACTGACCCAACAAATGATAAAGGACATAAAAGTAACATATCACAAGTATTCTGGAAACCATTTGTTTGAACCATTTCACAAGAAAAAATTAATAAGGTTGTTGATGCGACAAAAGTTCAGGACTGATGACATTTACGCAGAATTTTACAAACCGTTCAAATGCACAGGACATCATCACCATTATTTGCAAAAACAATGGAAACAGATACGATGTAGAAAAACACAAACACAGACTTAAAAATATCTATTCAAAAATACTTGCAAACAGGTTAAAAAAGTAGCAGGTAGTATTAATAGTTCTTCACAAACTTATGGTATTCCTTAAAGCAACATTTCACATGCAATCTTCTCTAGCAATCACAACAAACAATCAGTGTCAAACACCTAGGGCATCTTTCTCGGTGTAGACTTCATAAATGTATTTGATGCATTTCAGATGATTTTGTAAACAGTTCTGGGAAATATAAACAGACAATTTAAATGCCTTTTTTTCCTGAATTTTATACACACTGAATGCTGACGTTATGAGGACTTCTGAGTAGTTAACCCAATGAAAGTGGGTTTGAATCCCACTAATGCTGAATGAGGTATATTCTGCACATACCTAGGTTTGTCTTTAAAGGAGAAAGAAGTATTGGCATATTCTCTGCATAGATATAAGGAAATACAGTGTCATAGCTTGGGGAAGATAGGAGTCCAACTGATCTGTAGCAAAGCTTTGCTGCACTGGATGCTGGCAAACTAGAGGAACTTAGGAGTGTTCCAGGCTACAGCCAAAGGCTAATATTTACAGATGAAAAAGTCTGAGCAGCAGCTGACTGGAGTTGCTCTCACGTTTACTGTCGATTACAATATAAAGTGATGTTCCTTTTTCTAAGATGAACGCAACTATTTTGGATGGTATTCCAGGATTTTTTCTGATTGGAGGTTTAAACTGATGGTGTAGGACTCGAAACATCACATTTAGAGCATTAAGAATTAATAAAGTTTGAGTGTAACACTTTTGCAAGTTGCTGTAGGCTGTATAGCTAAGCAAAGTCTTAATCCTGTGAGAAGGACTTGCATAGTTTAGACAACCTGGTCAAATTGTTATCCATTCCTTACTAAAGGCAACACATATTATGGAGCTACAAGCAGTTAAACAACATATTAACCAGAACTAACAACTAAAATAAGTTCAGTAAAAGCTTTAAGCTTTGCTCTTTCTTTCTGATTGTGATGCAGTGCTGGAAAATGTGGCAGTGTCTTTCACGAGCCAGCTTTGTTCCTCTGAAGATCTGTCAAAATGCAAATGCAATTAATGTATGCATTCTTACTTCATCTGGGGTGATTGAAAGCAAGACAATATTGGCATTCATTACAGCACAAATCACTGATTAAGTGGGAATAGATGTATTGTAACTGTGTGTGGGGGTTATGTGTTGGATATTATTAGCTCACGAAGCAAAAAATCTCCCAATTTCATTGTTCATATCCTCTTGTAGCTGCCTCTTTTACACAATCTAAGCTGTGCTGATTAGCAGCCGAGAAGTATAGTTCTACTGCAGGAAAAGTCAAGCGTTTGCTTTACCTCTGAAGCTTAATTTCTCAAACACATTTGGGTTAGAGCAGAGGTGACAGTTAAAAACAAAAGAAAAACTAACAAGCAAAAAACATATGACGGTGTGAGAAACAGCAGAAAGAAAAAAAAAACACAAGAACCGAACACAGTAGTAAATAGGTGAGACCTGTTAAGTTGGAGATAAAAAGCCCTGTTTGATCAAAGATTGCAGCATGAGAAACAACTGCTCTGCCCTTGTGGGAATCAGAGAGTGTGGCAGTGTGTTAGCCTATTTCACAAATTTCAAGCTTTAAAATAACAGTAAAATCCCTTTATTCTGCAATATTTCAGAGGGAAGAGAAATTGTAATTCAATGAATTGTTCTTTTTCTGGCATTTATCCTAATCATACTGTATCATCGCGTTAAAAGAGGAAGGAAGTATTTTATCTTTTTTGTATTTATATGTCACTGATTACATCAACCATGATCCAAATGATTTCAATTAAACTTGGTATGTTTTCCTCACAAAGAAATAAACTCCCTATATTAAATCTGGGTTTAATGTGAAGAGACTTGGACATGATTTCAGCCAGTTATTTATAAAAAATGTGTTGCATAAAAGTTTATTTATGCGTCACTGAGTGAAATATTGGATCCAAAGACTAAAGCATTACTTTGGTAAGCATTTTGTTGGCACGCACAGTGATAGGATATTTTCTGTTGCTGGTCATCAAATGTGTTTCGTTTAGAAATCCACAAATCTTTAAAATAAACTAAAAATATTAATAATTTGATTGAATCTGTCAAATATTGATTGAATCTGTCAAATATTTAATTTGAACCCGTATTTTATTTAATGGAACAAAAGTCCAGTTGCCTCCAATTTAAGCCTGTTTGCGTTTGCGATGACCCGGATAACTGAGAATTTGCACAGGCACTTTCTGCTGATGTTTGAAAGCCCCTTGGTTTCTTTCCCATGGAAAAACTAAACCAAAGGATGGGTGTACTTTATGCACATCAGTCAGGCAGGAGTATTTGTGGTTCAGTGACTGATTTATCAGTGTGCCAAATGGGTACATAACCAAACTGTGGATGCTAGCATTTTTACTTTCATGTATCAAGAATGAAGAATGAAGAATCTTGTCATTATGTAACCCTAATGAAATATTGGGGAGAGAGCTGCTCAGACACAACAGAGACAAAAATCATGACATAATGTTCAAGTTGAATGCACCGATAAGGCTTTCTAAGAAGTTAAAATATTCCAAATACTACTTAGCATCTGATGAGATTGCAGTATTCCAGTCAAAAAAGACAGATACCAGTCACTTTACAGAATTATATAAATTACTGCAATTGCCTGAATGTATCGGACAAAACTTTCCCTCAGAAGTTAGAAAGTGTGCAAATAGGAATTAGCAAAGATATTCAAGTTAAAGAACTGTGCAACCAAAATCTCCAAGAAGCTAAAAGAGTGCAAATAGACATCAGTATGTGAGAGAGAGTTGGATCAAGATCGATCCAGTTGAGATGCATCCTATTCTAATGCATTATTTTCTAGTTTCTTGGATATTCTTGTCTCTGTTGGTTTCTTGACAGTGATGCTATGCACTGCAACATAGATTAATGTTTTTTTCTGCATATTAATAGATCAGACTCATATCCAAGGACTTTGTTCCGTGGCTACTATGTACTTATCAGCCAAAATCAAAGACACCTAGTCTAAAGATTGTGAAAGAATCCCCAGGAGCAAATAATAATAGAATCAATGTTTCAATTTTATATAACTCAACCTAATATATACTGGCTAAATTCAGCGGAAATCTCCTAAAATATGGTCACACTGAGGCAGTTTGTTAGTGTAACCAACCTTTAGGGAACGTTGCTCAACTTGCTGGAGCTGACAGGATACAAACAGTGGAAGAGAAAGCTGCCAAAGTCTTAAAGGCCAACATGAGGTGATTACAAAAAAAAAAGAATATCCAAAAGGAGTTCAGTGAAGTCCAATCAATCAGTACAAACTCAGTTGCGTTAGTCAGGGCTTTCAAAGTTGGGGAAGAGGCTGATTGAAAGCTGTCAATGAGATGGTGCACTACAAATCTGATGGTCTTGTTTGAGAGGAAAGACCAGAAAGAGGCAAACAAGGTGAGAATGTTGACAAAGTTCTCATGTTAATCCTTTTGCAACAAAATTTTCTATTCTTTATTCCTTAACAATGAAGGGCATAAATTCCCTAAGGTGCCAAGAAGCTCCTCAAACCTCCAGATATATCACCACCTACCACGTTAAAGGTATAGTGGAAGATTTTTCCAGAAAGGTAAGAAACATCCAACTCCCTTTTTGAATAACTGCACATGTGCATGACCTTCTTACCTGCTGTTCTGCAAAGTCTTACTTCAGGAGTTTTACGTGAAAGAACCCGCCATATATATGTGAGATCTCTCTCTCTCTCTCTCTCTCTCTCTCTCTCTCTCTCTCTCTCTCTCTCTCTCTCTCTCTCTCTCTCTCTCTCTCTCTCTCTCTCTCTCTCTCTCTCTCTCTCTCTCTCTCTCTCTCTCTCTCTCTCTCTCTCTCTCTCTCTCTCTCTCTCTCTCTCTCTCTCTCGTTTAAAACATATTGACTTCAAAATACTCCATTTGCCTTAAAAGTGCAGCACAAACATTAACAATTAAAGCCACTGATCGAGTTAATTATGCATTCATAGACTTTATGGAAAAATATGACTGATACATTTCAACAGCTTCCCTAACCTTTACCTAACCTTGGCTGCAAGATGAATTTTCACGTTATTTGTGCGCTCACAAACACACGAGAATCCATCTTGTTCCGCTCTGGCTTCAGTCATTTGTGTCCTAACCAAAAAAGCTGGTGTGACAAAAGAAAGAGCGTCTGAGCCCACAGGTGAACCAACACGAACATGGCAGTGCAGGAAGACGCATGCGTAGCTGCTGCTATCACATCTGTTTTGTAAAAATCCTCAATTTCTTCTTTGATAGTAGAGCAGTAAGAAGGTCCTTGATTAGCTTACCTTCTTGTAGTTTCCTATAATGCCTACTGCTTACATTTTAATTTGATACCATCACTGGCCAAAAGTTGCCTTTGGTAGGTGGACACTAGGTGTCGCTTTGTCCATGCAGCTCAGAGAGTTCTGCTAAAA
Organism: Fundulus diaphanus; assembly: GCA_037039145.1. Lineage (NCBI taxonomy): Eukaryota > Metazoa > Chordata > Actinopteri > Cyprinodontiformes > Fundulidae > Fundulus > Fundulus diaphanus. The sequence goes on along the minus strand of CM073141.1, from coordinate 7,542,023 downwards.
TTCCCTCCTTTCACCAAACAGATTGAAATGGGGCAGATTGAAAACCCCAGATTGATACACATTATCAATGGGGCTGGCCAGGTTAACCTTTAGCTTGAGACAAAATTGTAAAAGGGAGAACAGGTGAAAGAAAAGAAGAGAGAAAAGGGAAAGAGCCATATAACACCCTGAGTCTGATTCTACACCTGCAAAGAGATATATAAAAGAGCAGTATTACAGGTACAAACAACCAACGCCTTGATACCATCACTGAATATACAGTATGATTTAACACAAAATGTATAAAGTGACTGTTTTGTTCTTCATTTCAATAATGAAACTGTGTTCAGCAACTTTCCATTTTATTATTCCAGACGGAGCATTTTACATTCCACTTCCTGGATCCTCCTCATATCACTCTCTGCTCTCTAATAACAGTTATCCAAACATATTGAAGAACCAGTACTGACCCCTTGTGGTCAGACGTGGAACACAGATAACACCACATCCCCCTTTCTCTGAAGCATAAAAAACTAAACGTGTCACAAGTGTCCGTATTTACCTTAGACAACTTTTCATTAAACTGCATAGACTACTTATGTTATCATTGGTAGTAGCAACAGACATCGTAAATCATTCTTAGTATCTTACTGCGAGACACAATAGCAAGTTAACTTAAACTTAAACATTAATACCATAACACACAACACATATTAACTCCACAACTTTTCTTTTTCTGTCTTTTTTTTTTTTTTTTTTTTTTTTACAGGTCAAGTCTCTCAGGTTTCTTGATATGTCTTGTGGATCTTCTTATCAGTGTTTCACCTGGAAGAGATGCGTTGGTTATGTTTTCAGTGTGTGTGTCTGTGTTGCAGTGTGCATTATGTGTGGAGCTTGACTCGGACTCAGCTTGAGTTTGACTGAGTTCTTGGTCTGGAACAGTCTCTGATGTTGCTGGTGTTTTCTGGAGACTGCGCCGGTTTCGCCTGATGATCTGTCCTTCTGGCGTTCTCACGGTGTAGGACTGTGGAGCGACCTCTTGAAGAACAGTGGCTTTCGTCGTCCATCCTTCAGGACTTTCAATTCTGACTGCGTCGTCCCTGGACAGTGGTGGAAGCGGCTTTGCTGTTCTGTCATAGAAAGTCTTTTGTTTCATTTTCTGATGTTTCAGCTTTTGTTCCAGCCTTGGGTATTTCTTTAGCTTTGCATAGGTTGGAAGTGTTGTTCGGAGCTTTCTCTTCATCAGCAGCTCAGCAGGTGACAGTCCGCATTCCAGAGGTGATGCTCTGTAGCTCAGTAGAGCCAGGTAAGGATCGGAGTCACTGTCTGCAGCCTTTTTCAACAGCTGCTTCAGGATGTGAACGCCTTTCTCTGCTTTACCATTAGACTGTGCATACAGTGGGCTAGATGTGACATGCTTGAAATCATAGATTTTTGCGAAGTCTTGCCACTCTTTGCTACTAAAGCATGGTCCATTGTCACTCATTACTGAATGCGGAATGCCATGTCTGGCGAAGATGGACTTGGCATGTGTAATGACACAGTTGGATGATGTACTTGAGAGTAATGCCATCTCAGGGTAATTTGAGAAATAGTCAATTACTACTAAATAGTCTTTTCCTTTCAGGTGAAACAAGTCCATTCCTACTTTGTGCCATGGTGTTGTTGTCACATCAGCTACAGTCATTGGCTCTTTTGTTTGTTTATTTCTGTATTTCTGGCATGTCTCGCATCTGCTTATCATGTTATCAATGTCTTTGTTAAGTCCAGGCCAGAATACTGTGTCTCTTGCCCTCCTTTTACATTTTTCCATACCTAAATGTCCTTCATGTATTCTCTGCAGTAGCTCTTGTCTAAGTGTACGTGGGATGACTATTCTGTTTCGTTTTAACAACAGTCCATCAATTACACTCAGCTCACCTCTGACATGGTAGAACTGTGGACAGGATCCTGCAGCCCATCCGTTCCGCATGTTCTCCATCACACACTGTAGCTCTGGGTCTCTCGCCGTCTCGTCGATGATCTGCCGGGTCTTGGCGTCGGACACAGGAAGTGTTGCAGACACCATGTTGACGTACACCTGGACATCTTCTTCAGTCGTGCTCGCACAACCCTTGACAGGAGCTCTTGACAGTGCATCAGCGAGAACGAGGTGTTTGCCTTGTGTGTAGATGAGTTCAAAGTCATACCTCTGCATCCTCATCATCATGCGCTGTATCCGTGGTGACATTTCATTCAGGTTCTTTTTTATTATTGCAACGAGTGGACGATGGTCAGTCTCAACCGTGAAGGTGGGTAGTCCGTATACGTAGCTGTGAAACTTTTCAAGGCCAAACACTAATCCGAGACACTCTTTCTCAATTTGTGCATATCTGCACTCAGTCTCTGTCATAGACCTAGATGCATAAGCTACAGGTCTCCAGTGCTCACCTTCAGCTTGTAGTAGTACTGCACCGATTCCATCTTTCGAAGCATCTGTAGACACCTTGATTCTTTTGGTTGGGTCGAAGAACGTCAGCACAGGTGTGGCAGTGAGTGCATCTTTGAGCCCTTGCCACTCGCGCTCATGGTTGACTGTCCATTCGAAGTTGTTTTCTTTGTGGAGGAGCTCACGCAGGTTAGTTGTTTTTGCTGAGAGATTGGGTATGAATTTCCCGATGAAGTTTACCATTCCCATGATGCGTAGGACACCTGGTTTGTCTATGGGTTTTGGCATGTTCAGTATGGCATTGATCTTTTCTTCATCTGGCTGTATGCCCTGAGCTGAGAGCTTGTCTCCGAGGAACACAATCTCTTTAGCAGCAAACTGGCAGTTTTTGTTGAGCTTTAATCCATTCTTCTGTATTCGCTCTAGAACATTGGTCAGTCTCTGATTGTGCTGCTGGATTGTGGATCCCCATATGATGATGTCATCTACATAGGCTCTTACTCCATCCAGGCCTTCAATGATGTGCTCCATTGCCCTATGAAAGATTTCAGAGGCGGATATGATTCCAAAGGGGAGCCTCTGAAAACAGTATCGTCCAAAGGGTGTATTGAACGTACACATCTTGGTACTGCTCTCATCCAGCCTCAGTTGCCAAAAACCTTGTGACGCATCAAGTTTGGAGAAGTATCTTGCGCCTGCCATCTCGCTGGTGATCTCTTCTCGCTTGGGTATTTGGTAGTGTTCACGCTTGATGTTTTCATTGAGGTCTTTTGGATCCATGCATATCCTCAGCTCTCCATTCTTTTTCTTTACGCAAACCATGGAATTAACCCACTCTGTCGGTTCTTCGATCTTCTTTATCACACCAAGGGCCGTCATCCGCTCCAGCTCTTTCTTCAAGCTGTCTCTGAGTGCCAGTGGAACTCTTCTTGCGGCATGAACAACTGGTTGCGCGTTGTCTTTCAGCTGAATTTTGTATGGCAACATACCAAAACCTCTGAAGACGTCGGAGAAGTTCTGCACGATCGCGTCAGCAGAGTCAGGTGAGTCAGTTATGCTGGTATTGATTCGATACACTCTTTTCACGAGCTCCAGGCTTTCACAAGCTTTGTCTCCTAGCAGTGAATCGAATCCTTCAGGAACAACTGAGAATAGCAGGTGATGCACTTTATCCTTGACTGTGACTTTCAGCTTGCATGTGCCTAAACACTCAATGCTCTGTCCATTGTAGTCTTTCAGTGCAAGTGTTTTCCTCTGTATTTTTGGTTTTTCTCTCATTGCCTTCACATCTGATCTGCTTATCAAGTTTGCTTTTGCACCTGTATCTAGCTTCAGTGTAATTATAGTCCCATTAATTTGCAGTGGTGCTATCCATTTGTCTGATTTAACAGCGTTTATCTGTGCTTTTGGTTCATCTTCACAGTTCACCATGGAAATAAAGAACGTGTCGCCTAAGTCCGTATCTTCTACGACATTCACAGATTTTCCTCTTGGTTTCTCTTTTCGTTTTGAAAAACACTGTTTGGCAAAGTGATTCTTGCCCTGGCAGTTGCTACATTGCTTGCCGAAAGCAGGGCATTCTCTGGGCTTATGCTGTGTGCCGCACCGTTTGCACTGAAACTGTCCCGTTTTCTGTCCACTATAATTTCCTTGACGTGCATTGTGGTGCTTAAATATGGCGCCAACGTCTGCCGTTTCTCTCAGATTTGTACTGCTAGGTGCTGCTTCACTGAACGTCTGCACATGCTTTTTGCTAAGCTCGCTAGCTTGACAAATCTGCACTGCTTCGCATAGCTTTAGCTCAGTCACTCTTAGCAGTCTTTCCCTAACCTTCTTATCCTCAATTCCAGACACGATCTGATCCCTTATCATTGAGTCTTTGAGAGTGCCGAAATTACATGACTGTGCTTTTATTTTCAGGTCTGTAACGAAGTTGTCAAAAGTTTCTCCTGGCTGCTGTAGCCTCGAACGGAATACATATCTCTCGTATGTCTCGTTTTTCTTAGGAGAGCAATGAGCTTCAAACTTGGCTATCACAGTGTCAAACTTTGATCGGTCTTCTCCCTCCTCATATACAAATGTATTGTACACTTCAATGGCTTGTGGCCCAGCTACAGTTAGCAGTAAAGCTACCTTTCTTGAGTCCGGTTTGTTGTCCAGCCCCGCTGCCTCGATGTACAGCCGAAACTGCTGCTGAAACGTGCGCCAATTGTTGTCGACATTCCCGGTCAGCTTCAGGTGTCCCGGTGGTTTCATCAACTCCATTGTCGAATTTCTTGGCGATGGCGACCGTCTTTCCGAAACCGAAACTCATTCACTTTAAGTCTTTCACTCCTGGTACCATGTTTTGTTCTTCATTTCAATAATGAAACTGTGTTCAGCAACTTTCCATTTTATTATTCCAGACGGAGCATTTTACATTCCACTTCCTGGATCCTCCTCATATCACTCTCTGCTCTCTAATAACAGTTATCCAAACATGTTGAAGAACCAGTACTGACCCCTTGTGGTCAGACGTGGAACACAGATAACACCACAGCTAAAGATTACTGCAGCTCTATCAAGAGCTTCAGCTGAAGAATCAGAAGATCTGAAGACCAACAAGGTTCTGGAGTTCATCAGGCAGGAGCAGAATGATGGAGGAGAAGCTTGAGATGAAGACTGAGGTGAAGCAGGAGAACCATGAGATAACATTTCTGTATAGAAGTGAATCTGTAAGTACCTGAACCCAAGCACCTGGAGGTGTTTGTGAGAGTGCACTTGTGTATGTAAGGTTTAGCCATAAGAAAAATGCTCAATAGTGGTTGTGAGGATCCAAAGACACGCCCCCCAGAGCACTGAAGCAGACGCCAGGGGAACCAGAACCCTGGATGCCTGAAGGGACTCCCAGAGCAAAGGTGCCCAGGGAAAGCTGCCTCCACCATCCAAGGGAAGAGCACAGAGGAGCCCCAGGAAACCCCTCAGCCCGTGGGTTCTGCCTGCAGCCAGAAAAAAGCCAAAAACAGTGGAGACGTCCCAGGAGAGGGGGCAGTCCAAACCCAACCTGACAAAAAGAACCACATATACAGTCACATTCACATGTTCCTACCCCAGTGCCCCCACATGCAAACTCGACTACTCCCCCCCCAAAAATAAAAATGTGTTTAATCACCTATAACTTAGACATAGTGACACTCATAATACATTTTATTTCAAAAAGTGCCTTTCATAACACTCAAGGAGATGTGCATAACAATAAAATGTTTGTGATATTTGTAATATCATGCTTGCTCAGTATGAGGGATTGCTGCAAAGCCATGGACAATGCAGACGACTCTCCCTGTGGCTCTACGCTTCTCCAGGAGTGAATGCTGCTTGTCGGGACTTTGATGCAATCAACTGGTTCCCTTATATAGGAAATTTTTGTATAATCTGACCCAATCTGTATAATATGATTGAATTTGACTTTGTAAAGTGCCTTGAGAGGACATGTTTCATGAATTGCCGCTATATAAATAAAATTCTATTGAATTGAATTAATAGTGGTGCCACTGGAAAAATATTATTTAGTGCCTTACCTTCACACAGATACCAAAAGTTTGCATTTACACTTTATGGCCTTGGAGCTGTACTTGATGTATATCAGGTATCTAATTCCAGGTGGAAATTGCTCCTAAACCCCTCTGGGTTTAAGGGATTGATGAAAAGTCACATGTGAGTTGTTTCTACTACATCTGCGTGGGTAAAGTTATGTAGGTGATACACTGCATTGAGTTCTCTGTATTATGTGTACGGAGTTCTTCACTAACAGCATCTAGTAAGACAGGAAGCAGTTATCAGCCTGAGATAAAAGCAAATTTGTTTCTTCTACTCATCGTTTTATGACATGCAACGTGTTCACTCTTTAAGTCCTCAGATGGAGGAAGGATTTTTATTTTCAGTTGAGGGTGAAAAATAATTTTCAGAAGCCTGATAACACTAGAACCCATGGCTTCATCCCTTTTAGAAACAAAAATGAAGTTTCACTTTTTTCAATTTGTGCAATTTCATACGGGTTAATCTTAATAGAATCTTTGGTGTGTGTGAGTGCGCGTCTCCATGATTGTGTGTGTGTTGGAGACAGACGGCAAAAAATGAGACAAAAAGAGAAAAGACTGCACCACATCAATTGAGCAGACAATCATCACTATCCATTTGTATGATTCAGCAGCGGGAAATATCTGAGTCTAGTTTTTGTGTCAAGTAAACACAGTCAAAGGAAAAAAGGCTGTTGCTGTGCTTGTTCCAGATTCAGATACATCTGATCATTTTAATGCTCATCCTGAAAGAACACCTGTGTCCGGCTGGCTGAGTCTTATTCACAACGAAAGAAACAACATTGTAGTCAAAGCCAGCAATTTTCTTTTTAAAGCGTGTTTTTTGTCACCGTGCCGTGACCCGCTGGCGGCCTTGTGAAGAAACAGCATGTTTGTGTTAAACAACAACATTAGGAGGTGATGGATGAAGTCACAGGCCTGTCATTTTTGAAAGCAACATTTGACCCGATTCACCAGGTTCTGGTTTCAAGGTGGATCCAGCCACTAAAAATGTGTGCCTTATGATGCTATGGTTCAAATTGTTTTTTCATTCAGATGGTTGAGACTGTGAAAGATTTTCCTCAGTTATTTGGAGTGTACAGCTTTTAAGGTACCGCTGTTTTGAGGCAAATGTTTGCAATGATCTGTGAGAGTTAGATCTGCTCACAAAATAAACAGTTTTCTGCAAACCTAATAATGAAGCAGATAAGTTAAAACTCAAAGTCTGGTTTGGAACCACTCCCCCACACTTTTTTTTTTACTAAATGATTTTGACTTAACAGGCAACGCTGCTTGGAAATTAAATAACTGCTTCCCTGACAAAAATGATCTTCGCTTAATCGGAAATCTTTGAAAGGTTTCAGAACTTTTGCAGAATAAAAACAGCTAAAAGTTACAGCATAAAAAGTAAAAGCAGAGAAAACTAAAAAGAGCATTGTGAAAAAACTCAGATACCTGACTTTAACTTTACGCAAAGAAGACATTTTATTCTGCCACATACAGTTAAAAAACAATTAGTTTCCATGGAACACTGCATTTTCAGACAGTAACAGGCTTTCACATCAGCAACAAATCTTCACCCAATAGTTTCCTAAATAAACTTTTTTTCAAATAACTTTTGGAATGTTGAATAAATAATGATATCCTCCTAGTCCACCAAAACAGGTGGTCCAAGCAGAGTCCTCCCCAACACATACAAATACTCATCAAAGTTATGTAAAGTCATATTTTCTCTCCTATTTCAAAGATTTATTAGATCAGTGAATTAACAATGTTTTTCTGCTTGTGCAATGCAGGTGGTCCAAGCAGAGAACTCAGACACTGCAAAAATACAGTGCCTCTGAAGTATGAAGTTATGGTAATTTCAGCTTCAGACTTCCTCCAATACTCCAGTTCATTCTAAAGTTTCAAATTAGGTCAGCCTCAGCTCATGTAGCAGAGAAGCTTTGTCATTGTATGATTTAGCGATTACATCTCAATGCCCTTTTTCATTTTACCAACTAAGCTTCTGGGAGTTACATTATTAATAAAGTAAAATTATTAATTCACTTGCCATAATTGTCAACATGAACTACAACCTAGGAACTGCATTTTCAGAGGCTCCTAATAGTGCCCTGGTGTATGGCCTTAGAGAGACGTAGATCATTGGTTGCTGTGGTTGGCCAGGTTTGAAAGTGAAGTTAGAGATCTGCTAGGTATGCGGTTATATGCAGTGGAGGTGTGTTGTTGTTCTTACCTGTCTCCAGCACGGTGCCACAGATGGAAACCAGCCACAGGTGTTCTGCATCTGCTGTAATGATTCTGTTTCTGTCTGTCCTGGTTGAGATTCCTGCATGCAGTGACAGCAACTGCTGCTGCACCTGCTGTACTGACTATATATTCCTGCCTTTCACAGTGCGTTGCTGCCAGATTGTTGAAAGCCATCATGTGAGTAAACCATCCACTTTTCCCTGATTGTCTGCCTGACATTGACCTGTCTCGTTCCTGTGATGTCTCCTACCTGTCGTGCCCCTGTTGGATTCTCCTTTTGGCTTCTGTGTCTGGACCTCGACATCCAGAGCCGTCTCTCGACCTGGACTGCCTCTCACTGCCCCTGTCTGATACCTCTGCCTGGCTTGTGCCTCCCGTTACCGATTTTCTCCCCTGGATTCCGGATTAACTTCTTGCCTCAGCCCTACTGGAAACCTCAGCCAAGTCTGCTGATCTCCTGTGTGTATGATCCAAGGCCGGACATTGGATTCCCCTTCTGCCTCTACCCTGCAAGCTTACTGTGAGAAATAGATCAGTCAGTCAGTGCTCCGAATCACCCATACGGATCGTCTGGGTCACTCTCTCAGAACCAGTGTAACCTCCCGGATTCTGAAAAGGTTAGTGGCTTTTATTTAGTGTTCTCAAGTCTCCACTGAGTTGTTCTGGGCCACTAACCATTTCCTCTCCCCCATAGCGGTTCCCGGACATTGCTTCTGCCAGTTCCAGAAACACCAGCTCATTTAATACACATTTTGAGATGTTCATTCCTGTGTTGACTGAATTGTTGGGTATCCAGATTCTAGTCCGTTACATCTACGGCAATTAGTGAGGAGCGTTTAGTGTGACTGGAGACAAACCCAGAGCTGTACTACTCCATTGAAAGCCAGTTATCAGAAGTTCATCTTTTAGACTATCAACTCCATTATCAGTCTGGATCCCACAATCCTTTCTGGCACTCTCAGCTAGATGCGGGCCGGGCAAACCGCCCGGCCCGCACCCCCCGCGAGCGGAGGCGTACGTAAATGGACGGCCAGCGCGTCGCGCGGACGGGAACGCTCGCCCTCCCCAACCCCTCTGCGAGCCGACGTCCGGGCCCCACGGGTCAGGATGTTTTTTCGAGTTGAACTGTTGTGTAGGCCGACCACACAAGTGTACCCAGCGCACACATTTCTCCTTGGCAGTCTTGAATTTCGGGAAATTAATGAAGAAAACATCCTTCATATGCCGCCTATCAGCGTACCTCGAGTCGCTGTTGCACGTTCCATAACAACAATGTTTATAAACCATGGTTAGGAGACGTCTTAGACTTGGAAAAAGCAGTCGTTACCGAGTAAAACCAAGGGTAACGTACAGCTCTTTTACAGCGAAAGAGCGGAGGACAACGCAAGTTTGCCCTACCGCGTACCACGTGATATGACGTCACGTTCTAAAACTAGCTCGCTCGCGGAACGCCATCGATGATTATTATTGTCGATCAAAGGAGTGCGAAACCCTCAGCAATTTTAATGCTGCGTCAATTTTGAAGGTGAATAGAAATACCTGAAACAACTGTTCATCTTTTATTAGACAGAACTACAAGAACTTCAAACTTTTAATTTTGTAATGGTATCCATAAAAGCACTTTTGTTTGTAGAGGGTTAATCCAGTTTATTAGTTATACTTTACCTAAGTGTCCTTACAGATGGTTAAGAGTGTTTTTGCACAGTCCTAACTTTGTGTGTAATAAATTTTTTAAAATAATAAAAAAGAAAAGGTTCTGAAACCTATTCTGGTATTTGTTGTCCATGCATCACTTGTGAAAAAACTGCTAAGTTACAATTTTTTCTGAATGCTTAAACACAACCTTGATTCTTATAGCACAATTTCTAAAACTATTAATACTTATAGCAAATACACTCACTAAGTTCACAAAACTAAAAGAACAAACACTGCTTTGCACTCAATTTGCAATTTTGTAACACACACTTTGCACAACTGTAGGCACATTTCACCGCACAGCACTCTTTGTGGAACTGTAAACACAACTCAATGAAGCACTAAACAGATGCTGAAAACAGTACTGGTATTTCGCACGGCAAAAGTGGGGGGGGGGGGTGCGCAAAACTCAATCTCGCCTAGGGCAACCAAAGGGCTAAAACCGGCCCTGTAGCCAATCTTTACATGGAAGAAATGGAAAAGAGAGCTTTGGGAACATTCAGAGGAACACCACCAAGCCACTGGTTTAGATATGTGGACGACACGTTTGTCAAAATCCAGTTAAAAGAAGTGGAAGCTTTCACAAGACACATCAACTCGGTGGACAACAACATCAAGTTTACCAGAGAGGATGCCAACGACAACAAGCTACCTTTTCTCGACTGTTTGGTGAACAAGGAAGGAGATGGAAACCTCAACATCGAAGTATATAGGAAACCCACACACACAGACCAATACCTTCTTTTTGACTCACACCACCCACTGGAGCACAAACTTTCTGTCATCAGAACCTTACAACACCGGGCCCAGCATGTCCCGACTAAAACAAAAGGGAAGCACAAGGAACAGAAACACATCAAAGATGCCCTCCAAACCTGTGGGTAACCTAACTGGGCTTTTGTCAAATCAGCAAGAAAATCCAAAAGACCCGCTACAGAACATAATGGTGAGAAGAATAAACGCAAAAACATCGTCATCCCATATGTTGCTGGAGTCTCTGAAAAACTCAAGAGGATTTTCTCCAAACACAAATTCCCAGTACATTTCAAACCGAACAGGACCCTCAGACAGAGACTGGTGCATCCCAAGGACAAAACCCCTAAACCTAAGATGAGCGGAGTGGTGTATGCAGTTCAGTGCAGTGAGGAATGTTCTGCTCTTTATATTGGAGAAACAACCTCTCCACAGACGCATGGCGCAACACAGGAGAGCTACCTCAGGACAAGACTCTGCTGTTCACCTACACCTTAAGGACAAAGGACACTCTTTTGAGGACCAAAATGTTCACATTTTGGACAAAGAAGACAGATGGTTTGAAAGGGGTGTGAAGGAAGCCATCTACGTTAAGAGAGAAAAACCAACCTTAAACAGAGCAGGGGCCTTAGGTTCCAACTCTCAAAAACGTATAATACAGCTATAGGATTAATTCCGGCCAATCATCACCTCAATTCTCACCCCCATACAGGTGATCAAAACATCGTTCCTGCAAGCCAGGCCAATAACGACCCTAACAGAGGAGTGAACCAGTTTTGGTTCAATCTGCTGTCTTAATGGCTTTAACGACTGCCCATTACTAAGGGGGTGGACCTGTTTCTGTTGAATTTGCATGTAGTCTAAGCCATTACAAGGCCTTTGTTGGGCAGCAGTTTAAAGCTTGATGCTCCACATTACTCCAGACTTTTTGAATTGAGAAAGCTTCCTGGAGAGGAAGCGAAACGTCTTCAAACTACGGAAAACAAGTCCAGTTGCTTTGTTTTTTACTTCTTTTTTTTGGAACGACTGATTGTAGTGTAAACGCTTTGGGGTCGTCAGACAAGTTAAAGCGCTATACAAGTACAAGTCATTTATCATTTTTCAATAAGCCTTTATCACTACAACTGTCCTTTTTATGTTTGTTGCTTCTGGGTCGATCACAAAAAGTGTAAAGATGACAAAAGGATAATCTTTTGTAACAATCTCTCACTTGCTCTTAGCCAGAAGTGGACCAGGGAGCTGTAAAATAATTATTTTTGGACAGACATTTGAGCCAAGTTGGAAAATATGGTAGGTGGGTTAAGTTTACTGCCACCAAAGTTATGTAGACAAGATTTAATCAAAGGGTATTCCATGAATCTATCAACAAAGAATGACTGAATGACACATTACAAGACAAACAGATCAAATTCATACCAGTTACATGGAGGGAAAAGTATTAAAAAAAATATTGTATGTAAATTTCATACTTGAACCATATTTAAATTCAAATGGTCTTAATCAGTTCTATTGTAGTATGATATCCAATCGCTCATTTAATGCATTTGCTTTTTGTAGCTTTTGCAGCAATTGCGTGAAAAACAGCTTGGTTTTCAAAGTCCTTTTTGTTAAAGTGAGACAAATACAATTGGCTGTTTAAAGAGAAAAGGACAAGACATAAATATGCTAACTGTACACACCTAAGACACTAAAGGATCCCCAGTGCACTACAGACTTACATCAAGAGGACGTGACAAAGTGGCTTTACGTGTTCCAGCTGAAATTAGACAAGACCTGTGCACTGAGCGCATCCCTAAGCAGTTGAAAATACCGGCGTATTCAGTCGACAAACTGTGTTATGTCGGCGACTGCTTATCATGCTTTAGCAGTGCACATTTGCAATTAGGACAAAAGGACTTCAATACAATGATGTTTTTGATTTTTCTAAAGTTTAGTTTGCTTCCAAGTGGGTGCAAGCAAGAATGCAAAGCTGTAAGCTGCAGATTTGGTTGCTAGGCTGCAGAGTCATGGGCGCAGAAAAAGAGAAACAGTGACAGAGAGTGCCTTTGAACACTGTTATTTTCCTGAGACTGCACACTGACACCTTCCAGTCCTACTACAGCCCCTGCAATGCACATTTAACCAATTGTCTACCCCATTATTTCCCTATGCAACACACAGAACATACAAGACAAGGAAAAGTAATCATTTTTAAACATATTAGATTATTTAAGTTGAGTCACATGACAACCTAGAAAATTAGATACTCCCTTAGTGTTTTCACATTATTATGTGACAACCACATACTTGCTGCTTTTTATAAACGTTTGACAAACCAAAAACAACGTAGTGCATAGGTGTGAAGTAGAAGGTAAATAATACATGGATTTAACCTTACATGAACCTTACATGAACACGCATGTGTGTGTAATTGTTTTAGTCTAACTGCTCAATATTTCATACAATCTTTCATAGAACCGCTTACCTGAGTTTTAACTTTGTCTTTTGGAGGATTTCTCTACCTTTTATGCACATCTAGATTGTAACATATTAATATGGTATGATCTAAACCATCCCATTGTCCCCTTAATGGTATCTTTAGGGTCGTTCTCTTTCTGGAAGGTGAACCTCCACCCCAGTCTCAAGTCTTTTTCTGCCTCTAACAGCTTTTCTACTATGCATTTAGTTCCACCCTTCCCCCCATCCTCTCTGACCACTGTCCACAAATCTGAAGGAAAATATCCCCTCAGAATGATGCTGCCACTAATTCTGGCTTCATCTCCCCAAAGCACCTTCTTCCATATATTTAATGTGTGCCCTACATGGCTTTTGCAAACTTTAATTAGGGTTTCTTGTGGCTTTCTTTAACAATTGTTCATTCTCGCGACTCCTCCATTAAGGCCAGATTTGCCAAGGGCATCACAAATAGTTGCCATGTCAAGAGATTCTCCCATATGAGCTATGTATCTCTGCAGCTCCTCCAGAGTTACCATGGACCTTTTGGCTGCTCAGCTCAAGTAGATGGCCATTTTTTATGGTCAGTTTGCAGTTGTGTTATACTCTTTCCATTTACATATGATGGACTGAACAGTTCTCTGCGAGATGTTTAAAGCCCCAGTCTGTAAGATTTACACCCATCTAGAGGTGGGCTAAATGAATTACAGACAACCTGGCCGTTAAGCGCGTAATTGCTACTACAGAAGCTGAGTGTCAAAAATAATAAATCAAATAATAAATAAGTGTCATAACTAGAGAGTGTCATAGATGTGACAATGGGAACAAGTATGTCCTCCATGTATCTGGTACATGCAGATTCAGAGATCATTTGATGAAGGGAGAGGGAGACGAAGACGAACAAACTAACTGTCTCTGTTCAGGACGACAGAGTAGATGCTGGACTATGATGCCCTGTTTCTAACATAACAGCAAAATAAACTTCACTGTGATATTGAATTAACTTACCTGTCCAGCAAAAAGCTACACCAATGTAGACTCTTGTTTTTCTCGTTTTCAATTACCTCTTTTTCTTTTCTTGGTTACATTCTCTTCCCTCTCGCTGGGAAAAGAGTATGGATGATTCTCCATTTCAGCAGAAAATGTCAAGTAGAATGATCTACAGTCGTCTTTACTTGTTTTATACTCCTCCACCGACAACATGCGTTCATATATAGATAAAACACGTAAGGCTTCGGTCACGAGCTTTGGGTCGTGACCGAAAGAACGAGATCCCAGATACAAGCGGCTGAAATGAGTTTTCTCCGTAGTGTATCTGGGCTCTCCCTTAGAGATAGGGTGAGGAGCTCAGTCATCCGGGGAGGACTCAGAGTAGAGCCGCTGCTCCTCCACGTCGAGAGGATCCAGTTCAGGTGGCTCGGGCATCTGGTTAGGATGCCTCCTGGACGCCTCCCTGGTGAGGTGTTCCGGGCACGTCCCACCAGGAGGAGGCCCAGGGGAAGAAACAGGACACGCTGGAGGGACTATGTCTCCCGGCTGGCCTGGGAACGCCTTGGGATTCCCCCGGAGGAGCTGGCCCAAGTGGCCGGGGAGAGGGACGTCTGGGCCTCCCTACTGAAGCTGCTGCCCCCGCGACCCGACCCCGGATAAGCGGAAGAAGACGGACGGACGGACGCAAAGCTAACAAGTTTGTCCCCCTTCGTCTACTGTAATCAAAAATGCTGTCGCACTATGGTATCTTCCATCGGGTGCACCCATCGGGTGATTATTTACAGTTTAGCAGAATATTTATTTATGAAAGCAATAGTTGATTTTGCTAATAAAAAGACAAATTTGTTACAAACTGTCGCTTCAAAACTTTAGAACATAACCAAGCATTATTTATCTCACTGACGTTCTCTCTGACCTGTCTGCTTTGTTCCTTGGTCTTCATGATGCTGGTTGTTCTCTAAAATCATCTGTTGGACATGTGAGACCTTCACAGAACAGCTGTATGTTATACAGAGAATAGATTACACCCCTGTGGACTATTATTTACTAAATAGTTGTTTTCCAGAGCTAATTGATTGCATTGGATTTTAATTAGATGTGTCATTTTAAAAGGGGTGGAGACATACACATGCCACACTTTCCTGTTTGAATTGGAAAATGAATTAAAAAAACATGTTTCCTTGTATTTTGTGATCAAGCACTACTTTGTGTGTCTGTCACATAAAATCCCAATAGAAATAAATGGTTTGTGGATGTAATGTAACAAATAAAAAAAATTCAACAGGGGTGAAAACTTTTGGAAGGCTGACTATAATATTCAATCTGAGTTTTGGCAAGACAGTTTAACATTACTGATGCAGCTGGCAGCCATGGTCACATAAAACAGTACGTCCTTAACTCACAAGACTTAGCTTAATGAGCAGACTGGGAGCACTAACAATTTACTTATCAGTCTCAAGACAGAACCATTGTAAAGCTGTATTTGAGCAACGTTGTGTTGACAGCTCAAGAAGGCGATTTAAACTAGACATAATGGGGCAGGCTTGTACATAGCCACAGACAACAAATAGGGAAAGATACTGAGGAATGTCTACCGTCCTCTTCTTTTGTGAAATCACTAAATCAATTTAAACTGGTTAATTCAAAGGCAAGGTCAGACTGGAACTGGAAACAGAATGCATTAAGTTGCCAAGTTCAGCTTAATATCAGGCAAGTAACCAGTCAGAACTGTGGCAAGTTTCCCAGAACACTTGGCATGCCAAAAAAATATCCTGAAAATTATGATTCGGTGCTGTTCAAATGCAAATTTGTTTCTACTTTTACAGAAATTTGTTTGATGTTGTTAGGTGGGAAAAAAAACTTTTTACAATAGGCTAAAAAGCTCTGCAATTAACAAGCGGGTCTGCAGGGTGTCAGCAGGAAGGAGCCACAATGTTCCCACATGCCATCATCATGCTTCATCCACCTACTGTGTGTCAACACAGCAGCTCACACAGAACTGGGAAGAACACAAGGAGATGTTTAATGTTTACCATGTGCAAAGTGGAGATATGACCATATTCTTCTCTTTAGTGTAGTCACTCATTACTCATTAAGATGCACAAAAAGAGAAATGTTTTTTTTGTATATATACACATATATATATGTATATATACATATATATATATATATATATATATATATATATACACATATATATATGAATATATACATATATATATATATATATATATATATATATATATATATATATATATATATATATATATATATATATAGAGAGAGAGAGAGAGAGAGAGAGAGAGAGAGAGAGAGAGAGAGAGAGAGAGAGAGAGAGAGAGAGAGAGAGAGAGAGAGAGAGACACACACACACACACAAATAGGTCCGTATTGACAGCCATACAAACAAATATATACGAATAGAAAGTATCAGTAAAATAGTCAATTCAATTAAAATGATTTGGGAACCCCTCTGTTATATAATTTATGAAATAACTTCTCATGATTTACACCATCAAAGGCTTTTGAGGTGTCAATAAAACTCATAAAAATGGTAGAATTGTATCTATTATACAAATCTAAAATCTCCTTTTCAGCAAGAATACACACATCTGTTATTTGCTTAGGTTTAAATTCAAACTGATTTTCAGGCGTGAGTAGGAAGCGCTCCATCTTATTCAATATTCCTTTCCTTTCCAGGACCTTGGACAGCTCGCCAGCTAAAGTTATAGGCTGATAATTATCCTTGCTATTTACCTTGCCAGCTTTATCCTTTATAATGGGCACTAATACAGCTGATAAAAGTGAATACGGCAAAATGCCATAGAATAAAAATCCAGAAAGGCACAGAGCAAGTAAAATAAAAAGTTGTCTACTGGAAAATGTTAGGTGTTCTGCAGTCACCTCATCGGGACCACGTGACTTATTGGACTTTAGACTCATAACTTTATCTTGAAGTTCTTGAACAGATACTCACATCTTCATCGTCATCAGTGTTGTCCTCCATAAATGAAGAGCTGTTAACAAAGTTAAACTGTTCATAGTGCTTCTGCCACATCTGCGTTATCGCTTCAACATAATTTACACCTTTCATATTTGCTGGCAGACATGTTTTATAGTTATTAATTTTCTTTATTTCCTCCCAGAAATCGTCTGCGTAGTTATTTTGCAGTTTCCTTGCAAGCAAATTTGACTTAATTGTGTCTTTATTCCTTTTAACAAAACGCAATTCATATTTAAAATTAGCGTTTGTGCGTTTCTTATATTTGGAAAGAAGATCTTGTTTCTGTCTGCCTGCTTCCACCCTAGCCTTGAAAGCCCATCTAGCTTTAGCATGAAACTCCTTGACATTCCCATTCCAGCCTGTTTTTGCTTTGCACAATTTATTCTTATACAGTGATGTGCTGGAGACAATATTTTCATACAACGAGCACAGCTCAGCACCTTGTTGTGGATATTTACAGTTACCATCATGACATGCTGAAGCATCCTTTGGTATTCCAATACTACACAGCAAAGTGCCAGACTGAGCTGTACAGATTTCAAGGTCTTTGTCAAATTAGACCAATCTATTTTTCCAACTCTCATATTATTATGGGTAGACATAATAATCTCATAGTTAATGCCCATCCATTAATGTATAAACTGTACTTTATGTAGATCACAGCATATGTAGAACACAGCGTTCTAGCCATGAAGTTGTACCCCATGCTAAGGTATGTGAAGCTATCCTCTGGCAAAAGTACTTTACTAGAAAGAATTAGACCATTATCAATGCAGAACTGCATGTGACTATTTCTGCAAAAGAGTGTATGTGAAGGGTTTATGAAAAGAAAGAAGTGCTTTTTCATCCGTTTCTTTTCCATACGAAGCAGCAGACAGTATATGTAAAACTTTAACGAGCATTTTTACAGTCAATACTTTTAACTAATTGGAGTTATTTGACATGGTTAATAGGCTCCGACTGTGTATTGGATGCTATGGTCCACAAAGAATTTGGTTCTGAAAAATGCTAAATGAAGATGTTGGAGAACAAAATTTAACATCTGCAGGTTTTTTTTTCTCTGAGCACAATTTACCCTCCCAGGCCAGTGTCTGGATCCATTAACACATGTCATTACCACTGTGTGAATACTGACCTTTAAAGAAGCGCTCACTGTGGAGACATACTTCTGCAGATTCTCCAGACAAACACCAAAATCCACTTTAAAAGTGTTAACATCTGACCTGAACCTTTTTCTCTAAGCTCTGAGACTGTGAATATATTTTTTGTATCGATCTCTGTGGTTAGCTCAATGATTCGTCACACGGGTTTAGTCTGTTTGAGTAACTTTAATTAATGGGTGAGTTATTAGAATGGTTCTAAATTTTCGTACTTAACCAATTAACCCAATTTACAGTAAACAAAAGTTGCTTATTATTTATTTATTTATGTTATTTTGTCATTCTGGTTGTAGCCCCCCTGCTCAAGCTAATTGCTAAAACAGTCAAACTTTGCGTACAGAAGGCCCTGAAGATAACATCACCAAAATAAAAAGTACTACAAAATTCTCTGAGGATTTTTCAGCAGGAAAAGGCCAACTAATCATTCCTTCAGAGTACATCAATTTTCTTTTATTTTTCTCTTTTTACTTGAATTTCATGTGGCTGCAGTTAGCATCCAATTCCCAGCTTAATAAAAATGTGAGTTCAAGGCAGACACCCTGTCTACTTTTAAGACTAATCTTAAAACCTTCCTTTTTGACAAAGCTTATAGTTAGAGTGGCTCATGTTACTCTGAGCTACCTTTATAGTTTTACTGCTATAGGCTTAGGCTACTGGAGGACATCAGGATCTAATTTTCTCACTCTATAGAGTTCTACTGTTCTTCAATTATGCATTACGTGTTGTCATTTCTGCTTTAACTTTCTGTTCTCCCTCTTTTATCTTCATAGTAGGTACACCTGGTCTGGCATTCTGTTAACTGTGACATCATCCAGGGAAGACAGATCACCCGCTATTACCATCTAATGTAGAACAGATTACTGGATCAATGTGTGCTTTTGTGCTTGTTTGTCTCTCTTGTTGTGTCTCTGCTCTGTCTTCTGTAACCCCCAGTCGGTCGAGGCAGATGACCTTTCACACTGAGCCCGGTTCTGCCGGAGGTTTTCCTTCCCGTTAATGGGGAGTTTTTCTTCCCACTGTCGCTTCATGCTTGCTCAGTATTAGGGATTGCAGCAAAGCCCTGGACAATGCAGACGACTCTCCCTGTAGCTCTACGCTTCCCCAGGAGTGAATGCTGCTTGTCGGGACTTTGATGCAATCAACTGGTTTTCTTATATAGGAACATTTTTGACCAATCTGTATAATCTGACCCAATCTGTATAATATGATTGAACTTGACTTTGTAAAGTGCCTCGAGATGACATGTTTCATGAATTGGCGCTATATAAATAAAATTGAATTGAATTGAATTGAATTGAATTGAAGGCAATTTGGAATAATCCAAGCTGCGTTTTAACCTGTCAAAGTATTTCAAGTATCATTGCAGAGGAGCATTGTTTAGTCTACACCTGAGGTTTCAGTTACATTTCATTTTTTCTAAGAAATGGTGCAGAAAACTAACTTTTTACATGGCAAGCTTTCATATTTTGTGTTCCTGAACACACAGCAGTATTGTAATAAATTAAGAGTACCAGTGGAATAAGTTCATTTTATATCACTAGGTTAAGTCAGGAGGGGGATGTTATGAGAGGAGCCGAGGCTTCAAAACGTGTGTTCAGTAATGGCGTGGGCACATTTTGAGGCTTGCTTCATTTAGGGGAGGAGCTAAAATTGATGAGAGCCTAAGCCTTGCTACCCAGCCATATGACGTGACTGCTAGCTTGGATAGTAGCGTTTGGATAGATTTTTAATACTTTGGAGATAGTTTGGAGATGTTAGGTGAGAGAAGGAAAGACAGCTTGGAGAGTGAGGAGTAGATAGAGGATTTAGCCTGCAATGACGCAGAGGATTCCACCTATTTGGGAACATTTATACTTGAGACCTCCTAATAAGGTTCTGTCTTTGGGATGAACCAGCTCTTTGTCTGAGAGTGTTATTAGGTTTGAAATCTAATTTGGAGAAAGTTATTTGGCGAAAATTCTCCTGAGTTTCTCAAAATCTCTTGACACATATGGAATGACAGTGTTTTTGCATCCCTTTGTTTTCTCCTCTGTGTTCAAAGCTGTGTTGTTTCTTCTGCCAGCTTTGTTGGCTGATTTGACAAAAGCCCATTTCTGGTAACCACATGCTTGCAGTGATTTCCTGATGTGCCTTTGCTCTTTTTGTTTCTCTTCTGTGGCAGAGGGAATATTGTTAGCCTGATAACTCAGAGTTCTGATAAGTTTGTGCTCCAGTGGGTGATGTGTGAGTGTGTGTGGGCTTCCGGTACACCTCAGTTTTGAGACTTCCATCTCCCTCAATATGATTGTTCTTGCACCCTCTCGGGTCAAAATCCAAACCAAAAAAGTTGAGGCATTACCCAACCACACCAATTCAGTGGACAGCAACATAAGGTTTACCCAAATGTCATCCACATATATCTAAACCAGTGAGCTGGTGGTGTTCCCTTGTAAGCACTGAGGGCCCTGCTCTCTACCTCCTCCATGTACAAATTGGCCAGAAAAGGTGACACTGGGGAGCCCATGGCACACCCATGTTTCTGTCTGTAAAAGTGAGACGCAGAGGTCCAACAAGAAACAAATCTGGTTTGGTGTTAAATTAGTTCTGTCTTTTAGTGATGCATTGTGTTCTAGCTGAGTTCTGACAGTGTTCACTGCCTCTGATGTCAGAATGCGAGTGAAAAGAGAGGTGACGTCAAAGGAAACAATTTTTTCCTCTGGAGCCAGTCTCAGGTGACAGACTATGGAAATGAAGTCTGTGGAGTTGTGTATGTGTGTTTCCAACCAGTGGAGCCAAAATTGTTGCAAGATGTTTTGCAATGTTATATGTGCTTACAATGGGTCTGAGAGGCACCTCTTTGTGTATTTTTGGAAGTCCAGATAAGCATAGAATGGCCTCACCTGGGTACAGCTGATAGTATCAAGAGCAACTGATTGCTTTCTGTTTTTCCAGTTTTTTCATTTATCTTATCTTATTATTTTCTAGTTATTTTCTTTCAGTAGTTATCGGTTGGTTATTTTTTCATGGTAATCAGTCAAGTACCGCCGTGCATCTACCTTTGTCTGTCGGCAAAATTGTGATGTTGCGTTCTTTGCTGAGGGATATCACAGCCATACTTTCCTGTGGCGTGAAATTCGAGGTGGACATTTTTTCCACAAGAGAGTGCCGCTGTGGCCTTTATCCTAAGTTCTTCCGCTTCTGCCATGTTGTTATTTATTATGGATGACAGTGATAAGTTCTGTTATCGAAAGTTGCTTAGGGGTTATGGCAAAGTTAAGACCTTTGAAAAAAACATTCATCTCCATCTGGGTGACCTCTCTGAGAGATTCTTCACCCACTGGTTCTGAGTCAAGAATCAATAATCAAGAAACTTTATTGTCGTTGCATCACATGTTAGGAAGATGAGGAGAATGAAATTAGATTCCCTGGTCCCAGCATAAGCCCTGATAAAAATAAGATTAAAATTAGATACTAAAAGATATAAATACAAAAACAACAATGTACAGTAAAGTATACGTATTCAGTATGGAATGTTGTGCAAAAGCAGAGTCTGTGCAGACAGCTGAACGGTGATGTGTATGTGCGCGTCCCTTAGGGATAGCAGGGGCTGCAGGGGTCCTCCAGAATTTGGCAGCTTCACAGCTTCTGGGAAGAAGCTGTTCCTCAGTCTGGTGGTCCTGCTCTTAACGCTTTGCAGCTTCCTGCCAGAAGGGAGCGGAATAAAGAGTTCATGTGCGGGGTGCGCAGAGTCCTTCATGATTCAGGAAGCCCTTCTCCTGCATCTAGAACGGTAGATGTCCGTGGTGGTGGATAGTCTGTGTCCTACAGTTCTCTGTGTGGCCTTCACCACCCTGTGCAGAGCCTTCTTTTGTGCTGCAGACCCGCTGTCTAACCACACAGTGATGTAGAAGCACAGGACGCTCTCCACCACACATCTGTGAAAGGCTGTCAGGACTGAATGCCCCAGACAGGCACGCCTCAGCCTCCTGGGGAAACAGAGGTGCTGGTGTGCCTTTCTGATCAGGAGGGAAGTGTTGCTGCTCCAGGTGAGGAGCAGCAACACTTGTATAATATTATACTGCTGACTGTCATCATGCACTCAGCCAGTAGGTGGTTTTATGTACAAATTAAGCTTGAAATGAACCCTTTGCTGAAGCTATTGGCTCAAGTGCTTCAATGACTAATGAGGCCTCATCTCCCCATCACTACCTGTTATATAGATGGAGCATGCTAGTAAAGAGCACACGGGAAAGCAACAGTATACAGCTAAGCTAAAATGTTCCAGTAGACAACTTTTTAAGGAAGCAAAAACAAGCAGGACAACACAATAGTCTGGCAGGAGTGGCACAGAAAACCAGGTGAGTTCAATTAACAGGTTCAATTTACAGGATGCATAACAGCTGCGTGGAAAGCATGACAAAGGAGATGGGGAAAATTCCTACTGACATAGATGGGTGACTGTCACTAGAGAACATGGGAGAAAAAAAGCAAATAAACAAGAAACTACTAAAGTTACCAAATGCAAAATATAAAGGTAGGAAGAAACGGGTAAATATGGAAAACGGCAATAGTTCAGAACACAAAACCCAGAGAAGTCCACTAGAGGGAGAAGTTTAAGGACAAGGACTAGGACTACAGCTGTTGCATTCCTTGTGTTAAGTTAAATAATTTACTGTTTCAAGGTAGTAGCGTCTTAAGAGTGAAGAGGACCATAATCCAAGTTGCTTGAGGTCCACTATGATTCATCAAAACTAGCACAACCTCTACCAGGATATTACAGATCACTTAATGTGTTCTTCTGTTGATAGGTTTCATGGAGATGCCAAATTAATTTTTCAGCAAGACATAAGACCTCCCCACACCGTTAGAAGTACCAATGCCTGCTTTAATGACCATGGTCTCACTGTTCTTTAATTAGGATCAAACCACCCAGACCTAATCCAAGTAAAATTCTATGGAGTATTGTCAAGAGGAAGAGTAGAGATACCAAAGCCAATGGTTAAGATGAGCTAAAGGCAAAAATTAAAGCATCCCAGGCTTCTTTAACACATCAACAGAGCCACCATCTGATCTACACAACACTGTTGCAAAATGAAGCAAAGATTGTGTAAATTTCCTGTGCAGCATATGGCAATCAGCATATCAATAAACTGACATTTCTAAAAATAATGTTATTGATAACCAGCATTCATTGTGATTGTGCAGGCTATAACATGTGTTTCCATTATATACTTTTGTATTGCTCATTCAATATTCAAATTATTTGAGAAAGTGAAGGTTTGGTTTTTACTAGATGTAAGACAGCTATCACAATTTACAGACAGATAACATTCCCTGTAGGCTCTGCTTATCTATGTTTCTTTCCCATATTTTTCTTCCGCATTTTTCCTTCCATTAAACTTCTTTTTAATAATGCTTTGATTCAGCACTCTTTTATATTATTCAAGTCTCTTTATAAATTGTGACGATTATGGCCTAAAGCTAAAAAAAACTAAATCCAACTTCTCAAAAGAGCAATTTGAAATTGACTTTGTAAAGTGCTTTGAGATTTAATCTGTTGTGATTTTGTGCTATACAAATAAACTACTGAAATATCCGATTTTTCGTTTAATGTGTCTATACAATATATGCGTCTACATTTTTTAACTGAACTATTGAAATAAAGTTTTTGATTATATTTTTATTTTGCGAGATGGATCTGTCCAAATAAAATTTTTAGTATGAAAACATTTGTTATTTTGAAAAGGAAAATCCCAAAATGAGCATTTTATAATCTAATTTCTTGGTGTATCCATGTAGACTTGGCTAACAGGGATCTAATGATGGAGCAACCCACTTCAGACATGCACACTGATTTCTGCTCGAAAAACAACCTTGAGGATGCCATTTATACCATTTTACTTTTTTAAAAAAATCTTCTTTTTAAGACTAATGTGTCAAGATTTTGTCGAGGGTGAAGCCGGACACAGCACGCACACACAGAGTAGGATTTAAGAGAGTTTATTGCAGGTGGATGGAGGTGACATGAGGAACCAGAGTTGTTACCAGACGGAGGTGAATGATGCAGGAGCTGAACGGCAGGTACAGAGTCCACGAGACAGGGAGGAGCTGGGCTGCTGCAGGACAAGGGACAAGACCAGGACGAAGACGGAGGAACTGAAGCCAGCAGCGCAGCCACACAAAAACCAAAAACTTGACAGACCGGGAACCAAGATATATTGGGGGGGGGGGGGAACAGATGCAGGCAGACACGAAGGAGTGCAACAAACACTACGAGCCAGCGACGAGGAGACAATTGAGGTGAGTTTAAAAAGGGAGCCTGACAGGTGACGGGAATGAAGACTAATTAGGGTAGGTGTGACTAATGGCTGTGGGAGGGAGAGCTGGGTGAACTACAAAATAACCAGAAGCGAGACAACTTAAACCATGACATAATGATATTCTTGCTAATTATATTACCGTCTAAAATGTGGTTTTGAATTATTTTGTTGGAAACGGTACCAATTTATTTATTTGTATTAAAGTTAAACTACCAAGAGTCTTTTAGTCAGAGTCTGAGACCAACATTTTTTTACCATGCTCTGCCTTAAATCCTTTGGGAGCATATTTGTAATTTATTTATTACCTGTGTGATTCAGATTTTTCTACAACCAATTTCACCAATATGATTGGTGTGATAGTCTTTACTGCATTCTGTTCAATGAGAAACTTACAAAAGGGACTCAGGCTTTTTCAGTTTTTCAGTGTGTATTTTGGATTTTAGAGAGTAACAGAAAGTAAAATGCTTCTGTTGGAATACTAAATCATTTCCTCTTTATATTGTGCTCTTTTTGGGAAACCAGCAGTTATGGATTCTTTTCTGTACCCTGTCACTTGATTTGAAGCCTTTCAGGTAACAATTGTTTTCAGCAGTTAGTGCGTTGGATAGTTTCCATGCTAGAAGTGTTGCTCAAAGGAACAAGCAAGACAATTTTCCTACACAGCAGCATGAAACCTGGCATTCTTCTGTGTTCTTCCAAGTGCCTGAGCTGTCACAGAAACTCAGATGCGTTTTGATAGCCCATTGATGTGCAACATCCGGAGCCGTTTTTCACAGATGGCTGATTCTGCAACTTCTGGATAGTGCTGACACGTGTTTTAGGTTGTCATTGGTCTTCCGTCTCTTTAATGTTACACCTTTTAGTGGTCCAAGGTTTTTAAAGTAAAGATCTGGCAATTGGTGGTATAAGAGAACAATGAAAAATATCCAGGGTTCCAACAGGTCAGGGGAGTGTAGCACTGGAGGGACCATGCTTTATTAGACCTACTGTTAATAGGAGATGCACACAGTCTCTGATTCACATTTGGTTCTGCAAAATGAGAGCAGGTAAGAGTTTATGCATCTGTCCACATTTGGACACATTACAGCCACAGGTATTCAGCCTCCAATAGTGAATAATCTGTACAGCCACCTTTCACTGCAATCATATCAGGAAGTCTGTTGATATTTTTCTTTCCAAAATATCTTGAGCAAAGTCAAATTTGAAGAAGAGCCTCTGAGAACACAAATTTTCAGACTTTAGTATATATTCACAATTAGATTTAGGTTGGATCTAAACCATTATTTTATATCTCTGGCTGTACATTTAGGGCCGTTGTCCTTGTGGAAGGTGATAACCTGGCCAGCCAGATTGATAATCTGTAGCACTCTAGTTCTGCACATTATCAATCTCGGACTGCTCCATTTTTCCCCATGTGTCCTGTCTGGCAGTGTAGCATTAAGAAATGCTGTCTCAATGTCAAAGAGAGCCCAACAGATTTTACTTTCACAAGTGAAGCATTACTGCTTTGGCCATAGTGCTCCACTTAATTTATATATGCAAAAAGGTTTATTGGACACAAAAACAGGAAGGTAGAAGAGAAAAGATTAGACAACATGCTAAAAGGAAGAAAAGGTGAAAAAATACAGGAGAGGAAAAAGAGAGCGCAAGACAACATCCTTGGAGTCTGCTTCTACACCTGCAAAGAGAGATATCTTCAGCAGAAGATTCCTCTTACCCAGATGCACCACAGAGCGCCACAGGAAATCATTCCTGCCTGTGGTCATCAATCTTTACAACACATCCCTCAGTGATTCAGACAAACCCCTATGTAATTAAAATTTATTCATTCTTTGCACTGTTCTTGCACAAGTCACTATCACTTTACTTGGATTTATAGTTATACATATATATATATATATATATATATATATATATATATATATATATATATATATATATATATATATGTATATGTATATATATATTGACTTATATATGTATATATTTATATTACTTGTGTGGAATGTTGTGAATATATATATATATATATATATATATATATATATATATATATATATATATATATATATATATATATATATATATATATATAAAAATGTGTGTATATCTGGAGCATGTAACAAAAGTAATTTCCCTCTGGGATTATTAAAGTATGTCGGATTCTGATTCTGATATAAAAAGAATAGCAAAAAAATATAAAGTATTACAGGTACAAACAACCAACGCCTTGATACCATCACTAAAAAAATACACAGTATTAAATAGGGGATGAATAAAGTGACAGCTAAAGATAATAATAGGGGTTTTCTGTATAGAAGTGAATCTTTAAGCACCTGAAACCAAGCATCTGTGGGTGTTTGTGAGAGTGCACTTGTGTATGTAAGGTTTATCCATAAGAAAAATGCTCAATTGTGGTAGTAAGGTGCCAAAGAACCACCCCTCAGCACGTTGAAGCAGACACCAGGGAAAGTAGGACCCCAGATGCCATAAAGGACCTCCAGAGCAAAGGTACCCAAAAAGGACCAACACGGGGAAAACTGCCTCCCCCATCCCACGGAAAAGCAGAGAGGAGCCCCAGGGAACCCCCCAACAGCCACAATGCCGAAGCCCCCAGGAGCTGCGGCGACAAGCCCACGGGCTCTGCTGGCAGCCAGCTATGCCGGAGCGGATCCAGCCATGGAACCAAAGACGTGAGGCACAGGGGCGCCCTGCCCCCCAGCGGGGCCCCAACAGAGCCGAGGGCCTCAGGCCCTGCGCAGCAGCCGCCAGGAATGAGCTGGCACACGATCGAGCACCCAGCCCCAGACAACGAGGACCACCAACGCACCAGACCTGGGAGATGAACTCCATCATCAGGATGTGGGGGGGGACCACTACAACCTGACCTACTGAAGGTTGGTTTTAGCCAATCTGTATTTCAGGTTGGGTGAAGGGCCATGTTATGTGTCATACTCTCTGTTTTCAGATGATAGATTGAAGGGTGCTCTGTGAGATGACCAAAGCTTGTGATATTGTTTCATGATTTTAACGTTACTTTTTTTTTCCAAGCCTAAAAGTTCCGTCCAGTTCCTTGGCCTTCGTGATGCTGTTTGTTCACTGATGTTCTATAATAAACCTCAGAGGCCTTCACGGCACAGCTGTGTTTATACTGATATCAAATCACACACAGGTGGACTCTCTTTATTAATTATTTCTGAAGGCACTGGTTGCACAACATTTGATTTAAAAGTGTCAGAATACAAACGTGTAGCAATTTGTTTGTGGTGAAAACTTTAGAAAGCTCTTATAATTCTCCTTTTCTTTTACAATTATTATTACGTCCCATTAAAAATAAACTGACGTTTGTAGTTCTAGCCTGTCAAAATGTGCAAAACCTTCAGGGATATGGACACCTTTTTAAGCCCCTGCAGAAAATGGGATGTTTTATCTTTTCTGCTGTGTGGCCTTGTCTTAGAGAGAACATTTAAGGCCATCTTAGTATTTTAGCAGCATAGTGACCAGGAGAGCTCCAGCTGTCACATGACATCAACAGTGAACTGCTTCAACTAAACGTGGAAAGCTGGATTTTCAGGAGGCGTCATGTGTCTTGCTGAGCACGAAATCTGCTGACCCCATCAAATACACTTCACTCCACATCACTGGGCTCCTCACTGGCTTTGTATCACTTGTTGAAAGGGAAAGCTGGGGTGTTTGAACTGACAGAGAACTGTGCATTAACAGGAGATGCAAATGCTCTCTGTGAGGTGTGTATCATAGCTCATGAACATGCATGATGCAATTCAGCTCAAATAGGTTGTGGTGCTTGTCTTTGTTAAGAAAAGTTGCATTTTTTTAATAAACTATCACTGCCACTTCATCATTTTTGCAACATTGTGAAGTCTTCAGATTATTGAGAGATACCTAGTCATTGAATTTTAATTACCTGCAACTGTAGAAGTCACCTCTTGAGCATACTTCATGTGTCTGCTTTAAAAGCGTCCACTTAGATCCTAGAGCTGTGATGTAAAAAGAGAGAGAAAAACGAAACCAACCAACATTTTACCAAGCAAACACAAAGTGCCGCAAGGTAATAAACAGCACAGAGGTTAGACAGATGTTGTCCAGATGCCAGTGACGCTGTTTGTCTAGCAAAGAACACAGCGCGATTTCATGCCGCAATGAGACCACACTGTGTGTGGGAGGAAGCACGAGTGGGTTTCTGATTATAACCAGAGGGGAGACAGCTTGCATAGATGATGCTCATTATTCTAAATATCCCTGTTTCTGTGCGAGTGGTTGGTGCGAGGTGCGGCTGTGAAATGTCAGTTAATTGTCAGTACGGATGCTTTTGGTTAACACTTTGCCCACAGTTCAAACTTTCTGCTGTCACCTAAGCATGCACTGCCATATTGCATTTGCCCTGAATAATATTATATTTGCGGTTGCATGATGCGTTTTTTTTTTTCCTTTTTCTGGACTCAGCTAACTAGGAATGACATTGTTCCAATTCCCTCATTACCATAAACCCTGAAAGCCTTAAAAACACGCAGCCCTGAGTTAGTCTTCGGACGAGGCAACAAAAAGCATAACATTTCCTGTCTGCTTATGAATCGCTCCTGACATCTGTGGAAGAAAAGCCCACTCCAAGCCGCTGTTCGGTCATGTGACAGCTGACAAGATAAGAGGGCATTGATTTTCATCCCTTTGGCATTTCCTGAATGAGAATCCTATATGCTTATAAAACTGCATTCTGTATTTTATTTTCCATTCACTTGCTTACTCTATGAAACCTCACATGCCCTTCACCCATAGCAAAGAGAAAAAAAGAATATTTGCTGTGATCTGAGTCTTCAGGTTTGTTTACTTGCACTACAGTAAAAATAAATGTTCTTGGCTAAGGCAGGAGAGTTTGAGCTTTTTACCATGGCAGAATGATCACTTGTGTCACTAAAAAGAAACTAAGAAAAGTCTGATGTTTTTCATCATGTTAATGTCATGGTTTTTAAGTGTTTAGCCCACATGCAGATACAGACAGAAGACAAGCACAGTTTTAAGATGTTTATTTAAAGGTTCAGGCTGCGGGAAGAGACACAGCGTGTGACTCGGGCGAGGTCTGAACGTCAGTACTGGAGCGACTGCGGAAAGAAGGAGGAATAATGTTACCAGAGAACGAACCAGGGGAAACTACCAGAAGCTGCACCGCTTACCATTTAGCAGGGTTGACCTATCCGAGGAGAATAATGACAAGGGAACAATTGTTACCTGTGACCGTAGCTCGTAGGTGGTAGTGACTGGAGGGCTGACAGATGGTAAGCTGGCGAGGGATCCGGAGCGCACTACAGCAGACGAGAGGAACAGATGGAGTAACCAGAGAGTCTGCAGGTGAACCAGAAGAATCCAGGGAAGGGGGTCTCAAGCCCGGCTTGGTAACACCAAGAGGGTAAGAGTGGAGATGCCAGAGCAAAATCTGAGCAGCAGGGATTCTGTGGATCTGGTTCTTCGAACACGACGTCCAGGCAGGTGAGTAAATCCAAACACGAAAACTGAGAACAACAGGAGACAAAAGCATTAGTCCAAAAACGGGATTCAAAATGACTCACAAAATACAGAGTTCAAGATTCAGGTCAGAGGCCACAGCATACCACGACTGGTTTAACACTTTGGCGTCTTCCATCTGTCTGAGCACTCCTTAAAAAGCCAGTGGAAGCCGCTCCTGACAAGCCGCAGGTGTGGGCCACGCCCCCCAGTCAACAAGAACCACCTGTGGAGCAGAGTTAGAGCACGGAAACACAGAGAACCCTGACAGTTAATATGAAAGAAAAACATTGTGGCTCACCAAATTATTGCACTTGTTTCACTCCTGCAATATGAGAGCATTTGGGACAGTGTGTATTGGTCTAATTTACAGTCCTTTCAAAGAGAAGTTTGCTCCTCACGTTATGATCCAAAACAATTAGTTTCTCGGTCTTGAAGCAGTTAAAATAAATGTTATTTATTTAGTTCTGTCAGGGTCCCCAGAGAGCTACAAGAACCCCTGGGGACCCTGACAGGTAAAGTTTATTTTAACTGCTTCAAGACCGAGAAACTAATTGTTTTGGATCATAATCCTGAAGTCTGTTTGTGTTTTCACCCTGTAGTACTGTTTATCTTTAGATTGTTGTTTCTGTCATTTAGTTCAATTAGTAGTTCTGTTAGATCTTTATCTTCTCCCTGCCCGACCTTAGTTTAGTTATTCCCTCATGTCTGGCCATCTTTCCCTGTTAGATTCAGTTCTCCCTCTGCCCCTGCCAGTTCATTTCCCTTTCTCTCCTTCTGCCTAACACTTGTCAGATTTTTGGCTTTGAACTAAAACCCCACTCACCACATCCCTTCTGTTTTTGGGTTAAAGTTGGCTTTGAACTAAAACCCCACTCACCACATCCCTCCTGTTTTTGGGTTAAAGCTCACACTAGCTGGGGTTTTTAAAGAACTCTGAATCTAACGAGTATTACCCTGTTTAGAATTCCTGTGAGACCTTTTCAGCTAGATGAGTAGGATTCGACTGACCAGCTAACCACCTTCGTCCTAGGGCCACACCCTTCTGCCGTGGACGGGTCAGGCAACTTAGTAGCCCGAAGCCACCTGTGCCCCATCCATCGCCCTAGTTAACGGTGGCTCCTACTCCTATAAATCAGCACTTGTTACACGATCAGTATTTTTTAAAGACTCAAAAGTCCCTAAGGGTGTTGTTTTAAAGTTTGGGCTATAGGCAACCTTTTAAGACCTCCAAAATATTTCTAGAACCATGCACCATGACTATTTTACAATCATAGAAGAACTCAGAAAATTATTGACTCAATAAGAGAATGTCCACAACTTCTAATAAAATTTTATATGCTTCTTTAATTAATATGCTTTAGCAGGGGATTAGAAACAGCATTAAGCAATTTAACAGATTACAAATTAATATTGAATCAACATCCTATCTCTTATCTAAGGCTGCTTGTTAATGCGTTCAGGAGGGGATGTTAAATTTAGAGGAGCGAACTGACCCGAACTCTAGGTGGAAACACAACGTGCATTTGAGCTCTGGGCGAAGGAGTTGTCCAGCCGAACAACTTCACTTCTCTCAATGGTTACCCCGATGTCCCGTTGCCGCTCCGCTCACGGAAACTCACGCTCTGAGCCCCCGCTTCGACATCTGTGCAGGGAT